>OY284491.1:12952503-13552503 GCA_958336395.1 Ctenicera cuprea
ACTTTACTAGAATAGAAGAAGGTATGGGAAAGTAAAAAGCATTTGTTTTTCTTTAAGCTCTCAATTCATTCTCCTCACATAATTTGCCAAAAAATTAAATACATGGCAAAAATCACTACTTTCCAAATGTTTTTTGTATTTCTTTGCTACCAAACACACAGTTTTTCTTGTTTTAGTTAAAATTTCCTTGATGTCAATATTAGAACAATAAATAGCAAACAAATATTAATGCAGCAACACAAAATTATCTATTTTACTCGCAGCATGTGCAAAAGTAGAGCTTACAACTAACTATAAGGCGCCAAGTGTAAAGTCAAAATTTGCTGTGCATTTCACGGTATTTAAGGCAATTTGTCCCAATATTTATTATATATACACACATTTAGCTAAATGCTCTTTATTTTAAAAATCGTTGTAGATTTAAATAAATCCTTAAACATTTGGTTTAAATATTCCAACATTTAATAAAGCATTAGAGATTTAAATAAATCTTAAAACATTTACTTTAAATTTTTAACTATTTAGTATATCTTTATGTATTTAGATAAATCTGCACATATTTGTTTTAAATATTTTAATATTTACTAAATATTTGCAGATTTAAATAAATATTTACCGATATAAATAAATCCTTACAGATTTAAATTTAAATTTAAATATTTCAACATTTAATTTTAAGCTGTCATATTTAAATTTGACCTTGGTAGACCCAGCCTACATAGAAGACCAAGACCGTTTAAACTGGTGGTAACGTTCAACAATTATGAGCACGTTTTCCGTATTTCAAGAATTTGTACAATTCATGTTAGTTCAATCGTTAATAACAACATATTTAATAACATAAACATTGCATAATTTATTATTCATATATAAAATTTCCTCAACATTCCCTTGAGAATATAATTTTTAGTCTGTTTTGTTTAAGCGTTGAACGCTCCCACCATGACCCTGCCTTGCGCTTTACTACCGGTGCAAACGGTCTTGGTGTCCTAAGTCGGCTGGGCTCACCAAGGTCAAATAAATATGACAGGTTAACATTAAATGTGACAGCTTAAAATTAAATGTTGAAACATTTATTTAAATCTGTACGGATTTATTTATATCGGTAAAAATTTATTTAAATCTGAGAATATTAATTAAATATTGAAAAATTTAAAACATATATGTGCAGATTTGACTAAATACATAAAAGTTTACTAAATATTTGAAAATTTGAAATAAATGTTTTAGGGTTTATTTAAATCTCTAATGCTTTATTAAATATTCGAATATTTAAACCAAATGTTTAAGAATTTAGTTAAATTTAGAATGATTTATTAAAATAAAAAGAATTTAGCTAAATGTGTGTATATACAGGCTGTTTCAAATTCGAGTCCCACCATGGGGATCTCGTTTATTTGAAGAGATAGAGAGTTGGTTAAATTGAGGCAAAGTTGCCAAATTTTATGCCTAACAATAATCTGTAAAGCTGTTATTAACAACGGCCGCGGAAGCCTGCAACTTAGATAATCTGTAAAGAAATTTAAAGTAGCCACTCTGGTTTTTCAGATATCTGAAAAAAACTGAAATTTTGGATT
The DNA here is from genome assembly GCA_958336395.1 of Ctenicera cuprea. Taxonomy (NCBI): domain Eukaryota; kingdom Metazoa; phylum Arthropoda; class Insecta; order Coleoptera; family Elateridae; genus Ctenicera; species Ctenicera cuprea. Next base: position 12,954,081 of record OY284491.1, read on the forward strand.
TTTTATTTTTGACTATAACGCATTTATCATTATGCTACATATTTCTAGTTAACGCATTATTAAAACACTTTTTTATGCTGAATTTAAATTGTTTATCAGATTTGGTGTAACTGTTACCATTGTTCATTTTCGACTGTCAACTTTTTTTTTCTTTTTTATTCTTATATTTAAATTTATTACAAAAAATTTTATTACAAAAAATAAAAATTTCATGCGAGTGCCATGGAAAGACCACGTCATTTAATTTATTTTGGGAAAATTCTAGTAGGCTATGAACTGATGGAAGTAAAACAAAACACTTCTCTTATTTACTTTTACTTTTAGATACATTAAGTATGCGAAAATTTCAGGAAACTTTGTTTTTAGCGTAGGCAGCAGGTTAGGTTATTTTTTACAAAAACAAATGAATGACACAGTTACTAACATACACAATTTACTAAAAATTCCACTTGCAGTTTTTATGTTTGCAACTGACATAACAAATTTGAATAACAGGTTAAATAAACACAACAGATAACACTACAACTACACTAATACGAACAATTATTAAATGAATGTTCAAAGCATTTGACACCTTTGTAAAAGATGCTCAGAAGCTCGTCTAAAATGAACACTCTAATATGCGTGTTAGTAACTGTGTCATTCATTTGTTTTTGTAAAAAATTACCTAACCTGCTGCCTACGCTCAAAACAAAGTTTCCTGAAATTTTCGCATACTTAATGTATCTAAAAGTAAAAGTAAATAAGAGAAGTGTTTTGTTTTACTTCCATCAGTTCATAGCCTACCAGAATTTTCCCAAAATAAATTAAATGACGTGGTCTTTCCATGGCACTCTTATGAAATTTTTATTTTTTGTAATAAAATGCTCAAAACTTAATCAAAATGCAAAGTGTGACACCTCGTTGAAATCAGAATTGAAAACTCTATCCAAATATGAAAAAATTTTAAATATAAGAATAAAAAAGAAAAAAAAAGTTGACAGTCGAAAATGAACAATGGTAACAGTTACACCAAATCTGATAAACAATTTAAATTCAGCATAAAAAAGTGTTTTAATAATGCGTTAACTAGAAATATGTAGCATAAATGATAAATGCGTTATAGTCAAAAATAAAAAATCCAAAATTTCAGTTTTTTTCAGATATCTAAAAAACCAGAGTGGCTACTTTAAATTTCTTTACAGATTATTGTTAGGCATAAAATTTGGCAACTTTGGCTCAATATAACCAACTCTCTATCTCTTCAAATAAGCGAGATCCCCATGGTGGGGCTCGAATTTGAAACAGCCTGTATAATAAATATTGGGACAAATTGCCTTAAATACCGTGAAATGCACAGCAAATTTTCACTTTACACTTGGCGCTCGATATACAACTTCGACATTTCACATTTATTTATTGAGCAACAAATCTGCCTTAATGGCGACATCAGCAACAGTAGGTATTATTAATTATACGGTTTGATGACACAGTAAACCTGCTAGGTACAAGTCGGCTGCTACAAGGAGATCTTGTATTTGTATAGGTATGTATGTATATACATTTGCTGCACATAATTCGTTGCAAATTTATTACCCAATTTTTTCTAAGTCATCAACCTCTAAACAAAAACCTTCCTCAAGGAGTAAACGTGTAAATGCCTCATTTTTTATTAATTAAACGACATTAAGCGTTTAGAACAATATGATAATAAACCAAAAATATCGATGTCCTCAGAACTAAAAGAATTTGGCGGCAACTCCGCGGGCACAAGACGATCAATATATTATTTTAAAAATATGGCCCATGGCTGAATAAAAATTTCAATAATTTGTTTGTTAAGAAATTGATTTCGATCATGACTATTTTTAGGAAGTTCAAAGTTTTACGGCAAAATCAAAAAGTTCTGCACGAGTTCGTACTTTATCACGTTTAATGTCTTTAGAAATCACAGCAATTTCATGCGAACAATATTGCTGATGGAAGAATGTGAAAGGCAAAAATGGCACCAAATTGATGTAATACATAAAAATGCAACTAAAAAACAGTAATTCTTCAAAGCTATTTCATAATTTATTCGTATTACCTAGAATAAATCGCACAATGTTGTGGTAAAAACAGGTTTTCCTATGTTTTTCATTTTATGGATATGATTTATTTATACCGATGTGGCTAATTTTACGCCAATAATAAACTATTTAGGGTAGGACCTTAAGCCATTTTAAATTAAACAATAGAAAACTTCCATCTTCCCACAACAAAGAAGAAATTTGACCTAAATATGCGAAAACTTTCTATTGGTGTGGAAAAATTAGAAAATTCCAAAATTGATATTTACAATACAATGACTGATTAGAATTTCTGTGCTAGATCTTTTATCTTTAAAAGACGCACTTTTAAGGTACAGTAAATGCGAAATCATTAGTCGTTATTTGACTATCAGCAGGTATACTGCAATCTAAAGTTCATCGTAAAATTGTAAATTACGACTTGACAGTTTTAATGGTTTTATCAATATTATTATTACAGAACTAGTTCAGAAAATTAATTATCTCTCTCTCTTCCAGCTGAACTATTCTGATAGTGGCAAAAGTTTGGCGTTAACTAATTTCCGCTGTTATTTTTTTTTATTTTCACATTACATCGAAGTTAATTAGCTTTGTTGTCGCTTTTAAGTTCAGAGTTTATCCTAAATAAAAAATCAGATAAATGTTCACAATAAGAACATTTCGAAACTTTTAAAACTTATCAATCATTATTTTTTTTGTGTGTTAATGGAGCTATAAAGATGGGCACAATTTTTTTTTCAAGACTAGCGTCTAGTCGCTTCGCAATCAATCGATCCCACCTCATCAAGGTCAGACTTGCGTGTTAATATGCCGTCAATCAGTAAGTGAATGCAAATTTGTCTTCGTATTTTTTCTTTAAAAATATAACTGCTCTTAACAAATAACCTAGCGTAAACAGCAAAACGCAACAACAGTGTTTAAAAAAAAACTAAAATAAAAAAACATTTGATCCCAACCGAGATTCGACCCCACAACTACTTATGCAGTAAAAAAGCAGTACACCCGAACACACCCGTATATCCATCTGTGCCACTACGAACCTGGCGGTTATCGCTAAAAAAAGTGCCTATTGAATGCGTGCGCAATACAATAGACCTTGGTGGGATCGATTGTTGTTGAAAAGACTAGACGCTGTATCACACTAGCACCTGTACGAATTTTTTGAAGTTTAGAAAATAGTTCGTAAGCAGAATCAAATTTTTCAATATGAATTTCACGTTCTTCTCTGATTTTTGTAGATTGATAAAGCTAATGATGGGGGCAACAAACCAATTTTTTCTTGAAAATTTTAATTTCTTTGTGGCGCCCTCTATGAATTTATGAATTTTCTAAAGTAAACATTATCATAATCGAAAATGAAATATTTGAAAAAGTAACAATGAGCTAGCAATTTTTTTTAATGGACATTCTAGCTACTCTGTGACGCCCTGTTAGAATTTTTAAAATTTCATAAATAAATATCTTAGTAATAACCAAGCCATATTTTTCGCTAAACCTTATGCTTGATACAGTTAAGAATGAAGCTACGAGATTGTATTTTCGAATGTTTCGGGCTCCCTGTCACGTCCTGTATGCATTTTTGAAATATTAAAAACAAACATTTTCTTAATCAAAAAATTAGAAATTTTGTATGTTCATAGAGTTAACGATAAGCTGCTAATTATTGTTTCTTCAGCAGCTTCGATCCGTTGTGTCGTCTGTTGTAATTTTTTTATAATTTGGAAACAGATATCTTTGCAAAAATCGGCACTCCCATATTTGTAAACTTCATGGTTGATAAAACCACAGATAAGGTTAACACTACAGATACACGACCCTTTATACAAAATGTCCGCTCATATTTGGGAACGAAATTAGCGTTAGTTTGGCTACAACGCACCAGACCAATTTTAGGGCGCTGCTATCGCTATTTGTTTATTACTGTTGAAATGTGTTGGAAACTGTTTTATCGGGGATTTGAGTGCATCTGTCACATCATGAATATAATTTAAGTAGAATTGGCTTCAATATTAATTATTCACAAAAACTTGCGATTTGACAATTAAACATCTCAAATGAAATCCTTAAACATGGCAGATGGCTGTCTAACTTTTGGTTTGAATATGTGCTAAGTAATCTGCTCAATTACAGTCATCTGGGACTTAATTATAAATTGTCATTGTAGCGCCATCTTTTTGCAGATTATTAATCATATAAAACAAGCTACCGTATATCTGTAGTGTTAACCTTATCTGTGGTAGAACTAACTATGAGCTATTTTTTTTTTCTTGGCAAATTAGCTCCGCTATGCCGCCCTCTGCGAATTTTCGATATTTCAGAAATAGGCGTCTTGGCAAATCTACATTTTTCTTCAAACTTTATGTTTAATACAGCAAAGGATAGGTCTACAAAATTGTATTTCCTTAAATGTTTTGGTTTCTCTGTGGCCACCCTCTTTGAATTTTTTATTTCAAATATAAATATTTCTTAAATGAAACAAATATTTTCGAAAAACAAAGCTTACCTACCGTTTTTTATGGGCATCTTAGGTTTTTTGTGAACCCCTGCGAATTTTTGAAACATCAAAAACAAGTATCTTAAGAAAAACCAATAACTAAATTTTTTCCAAACTTTATAGTTATGAGATAAGGATGGGGCTAAGAAACTGTATTTTCTTGAATGTTTTGTCTTCTCCACGACGCATAAAATTTAGAAATGTAAATATTTATCAAAATTGATATTTTAAACAACTAAACTCACGTTTTTTTACAAATTAAAAAGGTTAATAGAAACAACGATGAGCTACAAAAACTTTTCTTTTGACATCCTAGATATTCTGTGACGCCCTCTGCGAATTTTTGAGATTGAGAAAATAGGTATGTTGACAAAAATCGAAACTAACGTTTTTGTCCAAACTTAATAGTTGGTACAGCTAAAAAAGGGCTACAAAATAATTTTTTTGGATGCTCTAGCTCATCTGTGACACCCTCTAAGAATTTATGAAATGTAAAAAATAAATAACTTTGCAGTAGAAAATGAATGCTTAAATAATGAAGCCTACATGTTTCTCCAATTTTTATGGTTTGATTGAGCTGATAATGGAATACAAAACAAATTCTTCTTAAATGCTCTAGCTTCTCTGTAATGCCTTCCACGAATTTTTGAAGTTTCAAAAATAATATCTTGTTTAAAACTGAGCTGCGCATTTTTCTCCAAACTTTATGGTTAGCAGAGCTAAAGATGGATCATCTTGAATGTTTTGGATTCTCTGCGGCACTGTGCCCTATATGAATTTTTGAAAAACATATAGTAAATATCTTCACAGTCGAAAATGAAAGTTTAAATAACAAATCCCACATTTTGTTCTAGACTTTGTGGTTTAATTAAGCTAAGAATGGGCTAGAAACTTGAATGCTACAGCTGCTAGGACTGTGACGCCCTCCACAAATTTTTGAAAATTTAAAAAAGAAAAACATCATGGTAAAAACCGACACTCACAGTTTTCCCTACACTTTATGGTTTATAAAGCTAAGAATGGAAGACACAAAACTGTGTTGCCTTGAAAGCTTTAGCTCCACTGTGACGCCCTCTACGAATTTTAGAAATTTGTTAAATAAATGTGGTAAAAACTGAAATTCACATTTTTCTCTTTACTTTATAATTAGTGGAACTAAAGATGAGCTTCAAAATGGTATTTCTTGAGTGTTTGGGCTTATTTAAAGCGCCCTCTATAAAATTTTAACAATACACCGATTTCACATTTTTCCAAAATTTGTAACGCCGTGGAGCTAAGAATAGTCTATAAAATAGTTTTGCCCTTAGCTGCTCTTCTACACCCTCTACGAATTTTTGCAATTTCAAAACCAAATCGACAAAAATGATATTCACATATTTCTCCAAACTGTATGCGTTAATAGAGCTAAAGGATACGCTACATTACTGATTATTTTCTTGAATGCTCTAGTTTCTCTGTGACGCCCGCTATAAATTTTTGATATTTCAAAAATGTATGTTTTCGTTGTAAAAATGAAATTTTTATCAGATAATCCATCCATACACAAATATAAAAGCTCAAAGGTTTTTTTTCCGGTTCCTCCAGCGGCTACCGCTTCACCGATTTGGACCATTTTTTTTTTCAATGAAAGGTCTCTATCCTCAGATGGAACATGAAACATTTTTATATTTTTATTCTACGTCGATTTTTCAATAATAATTATTTTAATTTATAATATATATGAAGGTCGGCTAGACGCGCGTCACTTGCGGCGCCATCAACAAAACCGACGCGTCTCATTATTGGAACTAATGCATCACGTGACGCATTTAGACGGGTCGGCCAACGCGAGTCTGTCAGTGCATTGTGCGCTGGGGTCTCACTAGTACATGCATATATAAAAGCTCAAAGGGTTTTCTTCTCCGGTTCCTCCAGCGGCTACCGCTTCACCAATTTGGACCATTTTTTTTCAATGAAAGGTCTCTATCCTCAGATGGAACATGAACCATTTTTATATTTTTATTCTACGTCGATTTTTTAAATTTATAATATATATGAAAGTCTGCTAGATACGCTTCACTTGAGGCGACATCTACATTAACCCCGCGTCTCATTATTGGAACTAATGCATCACGTGACTTAGCATTTCGCCGGTTCTTCAACGATCAGTCTGTCAGTGCATTGTGCGCTGGGGTAACACTAGTAATGTTTTATAATAATTAATAGGAAAATATGAGTAAAACCGCGTTTAAATATTTTTTTTAATTTGAACATTCCCAACGTTTGAGGTTCTTGATGAATGATGAGACACAAAATTATTAAATTCTGTAAGTCTGCACTATAACAATAGTAATTGTCATTGCTGTCTAGCTGATAGATACTCAGCAGTCGTTTATAAATACTAGTGTGTTTAATCTAATATTTTAATAAAAATTGTAATTTTTGCCCCTCACACTATCTTCGTTCTTTATTGGTCTATAAATAACGCAATTGAATCTCATATCTATTAATTTACTGGTTGAGTGTTAAAAAGTGCTTCTCAAATTAAAAATTCTTCTGATAATAAGCTGAAACTGTAAAGAAAGTCAAATATAACTTACCAAAAGTAACTTTTTGATAACTTGAAACTTTGCGAACGTTAAAAATTGAAAATATCTGAAAGGTTGAGTAAAAGCGGGATATCAAAGCCCCTTCGGATGCTTCGGCAGTCCGGACTATTTGATATTCAAATAATTGTACAAGTATTGGAAAACTGAAAACGCGTAGCCCACTTCTTTCCCTTCGAAGATCATAAGAATAATGCGAACATTTATTTTTTTGCAGGTGAACTTCGGAGATGTAAAGATACCCCGCAACTTTGACTATCCTCGCCCCCGGAAGATAGACGCCTTGAAGGGGGTGCACGCCATCTCCTCAGATAATATCGTGATCGTGGACGCGCAAACTCTCCTCATTCCAAACCTCTCTTACGATGGAGAAGCCCCAGGTGTGTCATTTTACAGCTTTTTAACTTTTATTGCGCCCGATCACGAGGCCAGAATACTTGCATTTTATTATCATCAAGATTATCCGGGCTGCGGGCCGGGTTTATGCGGTGCGATCCCTATTAAATCGTAAAAACGATAATGTTCATCAGGAAATTTCCTTTTACTTGCTTCCTGTCTCGAAATATCGACATCCTTCAAGAAGGGGGAAAATGGAAACACTGAAAAGACTTTTTCATATTTATCTATCTTTTTATGTTTAATCTAATCTGAACTGAATCGATAGCATAAATGTAGAGATGTCTTCTAAGCTCTTGTATTTTATTAGTTTTACTTTCTCATATGAACTTAACGTAATACAAATTCCTCCCCAAAACAAAATTCTCAAAGGTTATACAATATTTAGAATGTTATATAAAGTGTTATTCATTTAAAAGTAATCATAGACCTTTTTTAATTTGTACAGACACACATACAGTGAGTTTTTCTTTTATGTATACATATCAGCTATGTATACTTTTATAAAAAACATGTCAATGCATTGTTTTACTGCAAACTATAGGCAACCAACTGTACAGAAAATAATAGAGAGAGAAAGGTTATTCCTCATAGTGTGAGGTTATGTTCAATGAGTACGTTTATGAATAAACGCAAAATTATTTGAATATCAAAATTTTTTTAATAAAACTATTATTTTAAAAACATAAAATATCAACAATACACACATTTTATGCTAAACTCAAAAAATCAAAAGTAATTGCTATTAATTTGAAATAAGCAATTTGATTACTGTTTCCACAGCAGACTATTCTTTTCAAAAATTGAAGCTTTGAAATGTAGTGTATAGTTGGTTGCCTACAGATTGCAGTAAAGCAATGCATTGGCATGTTTTTTATAAGAGTATACATAGCTGGTATGTGTACAAAAAAGAAAAACTCACTGTATAGTTCTAAAAGTAAATTTGAAGAGTGCCTCTTAACTAAAAATTAATAACAGAAAAAATTCGAATTTCGGTTTCCAAGACGGTTGCCACCGAAAAAGACAATATTTTTAAATGGCAACATGGTGTTTTTGTACAGAATCGGATAGCCCTTTAAATTCTGAATATAAAAGTATAAGGGCAGTATAGCGACGAACTAACCATTTTCGAGTTATCTATTGTAGGATGGTACATGAGCCATAAATAGTTATTTAAAAAGGCGGCTATGAAAACAATGCAAAACAAAATAAAATGTTCAAAATAGTCAAACAAAGAAAAAACGATAACAAATAACGCGAAAACTATTCCATTGCATTCAACGTTTGGACATTTACAATTCTCAACAGCTGTCACAGTCACCTGAAATTTTCATATATTGCGCAAGAAATGTAGCAGTTTACGGTGAATGTACCACATTAAAAATTTACTTACTAAAATTAGGTGGCCGCACTTATCACTTGATAGCACCTCTGGAGAATGTGGAATTTGTTGGAAAATGCCTGAAGCGGCAGACCGTTTAGGAAATCAGTCGATATTAATTCACCCAGCCACAATGATAAATGTTCAAAATATTGTTTTTTAAAATTAGATAAGAAATACTTCTAAAATGTTATTGATGAAAGGTTTTTTAAGTTATTTCTAAAATCAGCTGCTAGATGTCACCAGAGCCAAATGCGGTGTTAATTTAGGTTAAATTAGGTTTCCTAACGTTGGAAATAATTAAAACAAAATTGATATCTAAATTTATAATGATTCAATAGATGGCAGCGGTTAATGTTAGCCAATAACGGAACTTAAATTTTGTCTAACACCGCGTTTGGCCTTGTTGCCTCTAGTAACGCAATAAGTAATATGGATAAATTGGAGTTTAAAACGAAATTTTACATTTTATACAACAAAATCGGGATTTTTGAAAAGTCATATTTCGGAAACTAGAACATTTTATGTTTAATTTTACTCATATTTTTATCCTCTTTCATTTTAGTTTAGCTCACTTCTATGGGGTGCCAAGTGTAAAAAGAAAATTTGCTGTGCATTTTACGGTATTTAAGGCAATTTGTCCCAATATTTATTATTTATTATACATACACACATTTAGCTAAATGTTTTTTATTTTAATAAATCATTCTAGATTTAAATAAATTCTTAAACATTTAGTTTAAATATTCCAATATTTATTAAAGCATTAGAGATTTAAATAAATCCTAAAACATTTATTTTAAATTTTCAAATATTTAGTAAACTTGTATGTATTTAGCCAAATCTGCACATATTTATTTTAAATCTTTCAATATTTAATAAATATTCGGAGATTTAAATAAATTTTTACCCATATAAATAAATCCGTACAGATTTAAATAAATGTTTGAACATTTAATTCTAAGCTGTCACATTTAATGTTAACCTGTCATATTTATTTATATCAAATTGCATTTTCAATTATTTTGCACAGGTCACACGGAATTTTGAAAAATTTGAAACGATCTAAACGTACATGCATTCAAATAACGTCAAGTTTCGATATTTTTGTGATATATTTTGACTTTTCATGCATTCGTTTCTTTCTGTGCCTTTTATAATTCGTTTTTTTTTCGTTCGACATTTTGAACATTTACTATAATTTTGTTAATTTTTGAATGAGTTACTGTAAAGTTTTCAATTTGTTGATTTTTGCTTTGTAATTTTGGGTTTTTCTATTGCTTAGTATTGAAACATTTTGTTAATTAATTTATTTTAAATTTAATTTGAATTTGAAAAGTGGGAAAAAGGGCTTTATTTATCCTGTATTAATTTCCGTCGTTATGGAAACAAATAGTAGGTTGTAAATTGAGTTGCCTACATTTACGCGCTTCTTAAAGAATCTTTGAGAAGGTCTATCCCTGAAAGGGAACATTTTTGACCACATATTTATTAACAAAAGTTGTTTGCTTTGTTGTGTTTTGCAAGCCCTAGAAGTTTGTCCATACAATTCATTAACACCTGTATAAAAAGCAAAAGTATAGAAACGTTTAGAAAAAAAACTTGTACAGAAAATTAATTAAAATTTAAGTGTATAAAAGAAGGAGTCAAAATTTAAATTTGACGATTAAGGCATTATTGAAAATTAAAAACAAAACTAAAGGACCAAGAAGGTATGGTATGTGCACCCATGGTAAAGCAGCAGTCTTCGGGTTTCTAGTAGAAGTGCGATCTGCAATGTTACCATAATTTCTATTGTTTTCCAATAAATGTTTAAATCCGACACTTTATTTATTGTGCAGAATTTATGAAGCCTGTTTACTTGTTTTTTTAAGTTTTCCGTGTATGTTAAAAATACTGTGTGAAATTCGATGTAAAAAGCGTGAAACATTTGTAACGTTATCCTTCAATTAATTCAAAGTTAAGTTCATGAATAATGAACTAATTAGCACATCTTAAATTAGCTGTAAAAAATTTCTATTGTACTCGTAATTTCCAAACTTTTTAAAAGTTTTTTTACGAGTTTTCTGTTCATTCTCTTTAAGTGGATATCTTTCATTTTAGAGCGATGAAATTCACTCTTCATTTTATTTTTAAATATTGAATTTTTATGAAAATATTTGTGTTATTGTAGTAAACATACCTTTTATTAAAGAATTCCAATTAGAAGTTTAACACAAAATTTATATTAATTATAATAATGAAATTTTAATTTTTTTTTCTTGTCAAACAAAATTCGTAGTCTAAAAGACATTAATTTTAGATCAAACTTAATCCGAAATTAACTTCGTCACATTTAATTTATAATGCCCAGCGAAATGAGGAAATATTTTAAGGGCTAAATCGATTAAATGTTTGGATTAGCGGGGTTTAAAGCTTTAGGATAGGAAGTGACTTTTCGTGTTATTTTCTTTTCTGTTTTCTCGCCGTATACGTATGGAACTAGGACGACGCATAAATAGAATATCTTTTTTTTGCAGCTTAAGGCAATATTTTCAAGCTAAAAATAAAGCCACTTTGGAACTTGTTTCGTTCCTTCTAAAGAAATACTTTTCTAGAACCAGACAATGACTGCTTTCTGAGAAAAATCAGTTTGAGAAAATTTATCGTTAAAAAGAATTGAGGGAAACACATCGCGTGCAGTTTCTCATACTTAAAATTTTATTCTTTTTTTAAAACATTTGTTATAATTGTATTCTACACCCATTGCATCGAATGACATGGCATTAAATTAACGTTCAAAAATTACAAGAGGACGTGAAATTGTTTAGGGCAGACATACGAAAAAAATAATAATAAACAGTTTTTGCATCTTTCAACCATTGACATTTACAAAACATGGCCAGTTTTCCACAAGTAATATAACTAGTGATCTCGAATTCCCGATAAGCTTAAGTTGATTGTTAACGCGTGCTAGTTAAAAAGCAAAACGTTAGTGAAATTATCTTAAATTAACTAGCACGAGTTAACTATCAATCCAAGTTTATTGAAAATCGCGGTTATGGTTACATTACACATAATTAAGTACTGCTTCTTAAGGTAAATGATGTGAAGATTTTATTGATTCACATTTAGCGCATTCAAAACCCCTGAAAATCCACACAACACCATCATTTCTGTCAACTGCAACACAATTATATCATAACGATTGTGCCATAACCTTACACTTGGTTATTATGGCAGCTTTAAATTCATTCTCACACGATGAAAAACACAAACTAGAAAGTACAATTTTTAACACAGTTACTAGATTTAGTTCGTCATAAGCTAAATCAACAGAGTTTATTCCGACATTTTTTTGATATATTCAATAATTCATACAAGGCATTACGTGGGATTTAATTCTCTGCTTAAAACAGTTTTTAGTAAATACTTTTCTCCGCCAACAAACACAATAAGAAAAACGTATGGTTATGGTTAAAGGTTTTTTTTATTTTTCTAACTGTTGATAATATGCCCACCAGATAATTTTCAGTTTTTGAAAGCACTTTTAAAGGTAATGTTGTACCTTCCCAAATAGTCCAGTCATCACGTCGTAAAAATAAGGGTGCAAGGAAATAACTCAGGATGGAATTATTATGCTTAAATTTTTTATTTGGGTATCCAAAAAAAAACCGAGTTTGATAGTTCTAATTCGGTTGGGTGCAAAAAATTACAAAATCGTGGATTGTTTGTTACCATTGCATCCTACGTTTAAAGTACTTAAATAACTGATAAAATTGTGCGTAAAACAAAAAAAAATTATGCTGTAGCCACAATAGTTTCCAAAATATGCCCTTTCAAAGAACCAAAGAATTTTTGTTTATTTTTGGACCAAAAATTGTGCTTCTTGAAATACCGTTGTCCCTGATGATTATACGTAAAAGTTTTCAGAAATACATTGAAGTTCACACCCATAGTATGGGGCGCCAAGTGTAACGTGAAATTTTGCTGTGCATTTCACGGTATTTAAGGCAATTTGTCCCAATATTTATTATATATACAAGCTTTTGAAATTCACAAACATTTAAAAACTGTACCCTTAACGAATAAGCAAATTGATCTCTTAAATTCTCCTCTATTGGACATTTTGGAATAAGAAATCAAGTCATCTGCAGACGATTACCGAGATCAAGTCACCAAGTTCTATTGCTGTAACAACACTAACTGTTTACTTTTTCATATAACCTTTGACAATGGCATGTAAACATGCCGAAATACGTATAACGTTAAAATAAATAAATATTGTTATAAGTTGACAAAACTTAAAAAGTAATGTGCGAGTTCTTTCAAATCCAAAACGGGTCATTCTGTCAAAATCCCAAAATCATCCAGTTTTTCACAATGACAGTACATACAATAATAGGAAAATAAAAATCATAAAAACTCCTTCAGTAGAATAATTTTATTATGAATTCAACGTTACCTACACAATTTTCTTATATTATTTTCACCTAATTTTGCTTCTAGATAACGAGTTTACAACGTTACGCTAATGCCTATTTATTACAAAACAAACCTTTACAGAACAATGTGTTGTACAAAGTTGATAGAAAGCTCCTCCCATCCTATCATCCTTTTCATCTTCGTAAATTATGGATAAATAGAAAAACGCCGAAACCATTCTGCAAGCTAATAAATGTCATAACCAATAGTATAAATTAACAATTTTATCGCCAATTCAAAACAAGTAGTAAATGTGATAGACTTTTAGCGCCGTTTTAAATTGCTTGCTTAAGCAGACAAGCGATAATTAATCGCAAATTTATGATGTAATCAATTTTTGCCCAAATGATCTCACCTACTTCCAACATTTAAGAAATTGCTACTTTGTTGAGACAACTATAAATCTGATGAGAAGCCACCGGGTAGACATTAAAGGCTACTTTATTTAACAGGAATGTTGGTCACGAACGGGATAATGGAACTTTTCATTGTGGTCCGAGAAATGTTTGTTGACAGAGGAGGAAAGTACTTGAATTCGAATTGTTCTTTAAATCACTAAAGTGTAAATGTTGGATTCTGTTAAGGTGAAAGGTTTGCCCGAGGCGTTCACGTTTGCTGAACTTTTAGCAAATAATTAAGTTGCTATGGTTAATTTATTATTGCTTCCTACAAGTTTCTTCTTGGGAAAAAATTAGGTAAAAATTTTGTTATGGAAACATATGCGGCGCCAAGTCTAAAGTGAAAATTTGCTGTGCATTTTACGGTATTTAAGGCAATTTGTCCCAATATTTATTATATATACACACATTTAGCATTAGAGATTTAAATAAATCCTAAAACATTTATTTTAAATTTTCAAATATTTAGTAAACCTTTATGTATTTAGCCAAATCTGTACATATTTGTTTTAAATCTTTCAATATTTAATAAACATTCGCAGATTTAAATAAATTTTTACCAATATAAATAAATCCGTATAGATTTAAATAAATGTTTCAACGTTTAATTCTAAGCTGTCACATTTAATGTTAACCTGTCATATTTATTTGACCTTGGTGACTTAGGATACCAAGACCGTTTATACCGGTAGTAAGGCGCAAGGCAGGGTCATATTGGGAGCGTTCGACGCTTAAACAAAACAGACTTAAAATTAAATTCTTAAGGGAATGTTGTGAAAACTTTCATTGTATGAATAATAAATTATGCAATGTTTATGTTGTTAAATATGTTGTTATTGATGATTGATCTAACATTAACTGTACAAATTTTTGAAATACGAAAAACGTGTTCATAATTGTTGAACGTTACCACCAGTGTAAACGGTCTTGGTCTTCTATGTCGGCTGGGTCTACCAAGGTCAAATAAATATGACAAGTTAACATTAAATATGACAGCTTAAAATTAAATGTTGAAACATTTATTTAAATCTGTACGGATTTATTTATATCGGTAAAAATTTATTTAAATCTGCGAATATTTATTAAATATTGAAAGATTTAAAATAAATATGTGCAGATTTGGCTAAATACATAAAAGTTTACTAAATATTTGAAAATTTAAAGTAAATGTTTTAAAATTTATTTAAATCTCTAATGCTTTATTAAATGTTGGAATATTTAAACCAAATGTTTAAGTATTTATTTAAATCTACAACGATTTATTAAAATAAAACGCATTTAGCTAAATGTGTATAATAAATATTGGGACAAATTGCCTTAAATACCTTGAAATGCACAGCAAATTTTCACTTTACACTTAGCGTCCTATAGAAACATTCTTACCATAAATACCTTGGTTAAATGTTTAGAAAGAAAATTATATTATTCAAAAAAATTAAATACATCTAGCAAAATACAAATATTACGGTTGCTTATACTATTTCAGTGATATCCAAGAATTTGTTTTACAAAATCAAAATTCGCAAGAAACAATTACTTAAAAAAAACAATATTTGCATAGTATACAGGGTGAACAAAAAGTCTAATTTCATAAACATTGATTCTACGAACAAATAGCTTTAATAGAATTTATTGATGTAGAATTTTTTATTAGTTTACTATGGCAATTACGAAATGTTTAAAATTAAAAAATTCTATTATCTAGCCACACCAAAAAAAAATTGTACCAGAAAGAGAAACCATTACTGAATTAAAAAATGTGAAAAAGATATCGAATCTTATTTTAAAAACTAAAGTTGGTTTCCATAGCAACCAAATAACAGCGTATAATAAAGTGAAAATTATCTCGAAAACTGCCAATGTCAATCTCAGTTGGGAATTTCAACTTCTATCCATTATGCCATTTTAAATATTGTCGATGACGTCATAGTTCGAAAACAAAAGACGATCGGAAAGTGACAATTACCAGAAAACATGCGCTTTTGAAAAATAAGGTTGACGGGTACGAGGATCTTTTTGAAACTACCGCCAGTTTCAATTTTATCAAATTAGTTCCATACTTTACACTCGCACTGTATGAACAATGATCAGGAATTTGGGCCTTACGTTGCACTCGTCGCAGCCCGTCTAAATTGCGATATTTTTGAAACACATGTACATTAGCGCTATTAATTATTTGACTACTGACACAGCAACGAAGGCCATTTTATTTATGCTTCCTGTATCAATCCACAAAAGGACCGACGCGACGGTACTTTTGGGACACACTCTATATAAAAGTTTTAAAATTGTGACTTCACATTTTTAGTAATAACTTCATTTATTTCTAATTTGTTTATTACTGGTGAAAAACACAATACTCTACCAATTACCTTGTCTTACAACGTTCAACATTCAACCATTTACCAGAGATTTCAATGCCAGCTCAGAAAACAAACCCTACTTTTTACACACACCCCGCCCCCCGCCAACTACATTTTATCGTCAAACTAACAATTCTTTCCTTACAGATGCAAAATTCTGGGTAGGTCGAGGCCCTAAACCATCCCCACAGGGAGTAAGGGTTGCAGATGAAAATGGAAAAGAAGTTCCTCTACGAAGATATGATCGCAAAACTGTGGTTCTCACATTGCCAGGAGATTTGACAGTCTTTGATATTGGCCATTTTGGAATATGGTGTGAAGCTTTCACTGTTGACTTTGGGCATCTTCAAATTCCCCAAAATTTGAATGTTCCTCCGTCACTCAAGATGCTGGGGGTTAGTCCGCAGGTAAGATAATTTTTTTTGGTTTGTTATTTTGGTAGTTAGTAGATGTAAAACTAAATCTTGGTTTGTGGATTAGATGAAAAATATTTTGGTTGATGGAACTGCTAATAAGCGATTCACAAAATAGAAATTCGTAATTTTTATTTTGTTCAACCAAAAACCGAAATGTACGCAGTGACATGGTAAATTTAGTAATTGGTGCAATTATTTGTTTTGCGCATAGGAGAAAATAAATAGCCGTTGTTGTGGCAACCGTTCACTTGGTACTGAATGTGGCCCTTATAACTGTATCATGAAACAGCATATTATAATTTAATTTCTTGTTGGCGAAGACTTCAAACTAGTTAAAATTTTACGCAGAGTTAGCTCACGGTATTAAAAAACTACGCCCAAATAACCGCAAGTATTTAAATGAGCCGGTTAAAAAAATTGTAGTGAGATTGTTCGTGATAATCCACAAAGAGGAGGTTCAGCTGCAACAAAAGTCATTTCTGCAACAACACGTTTAATAGCAGCAGGAACGACTCTTGTTGCAGTTGAAACACTTCCTGGATTGTTATGAACAGACTCACAGCCATTTTTAAAATGTTTAGTGCATTCAAATACTTGCGGTATTTTGGGTGTTATTTTTTGATACTGTGAGCTGCGTCTGCGTAAAATTTAAACTGGTTTGGCTCCTCGATTAACGAAAAATTTGGCAAGAAATTGAATTTATAATACGCTGTTACACGATACATTTGACAGTTCCATCGGCCATGTTGAATAACAAGTAAACTGTTTCGATGAGAACGATTATATATTGTTTTCTGTTTAAAGTGGAGTAAGCTGAGTAATGTAGATAACAAATAATTGCATGAATCATTAAACTCTTACTATGTCACTGCGTAAAATCCGTTTTTGTGTAATAACACCGTCAAAATTTAAATTATAAAGATTCTAATTAAATATTTTTCATCTAATCCAAATCCAATTGCACGATTTTTACTAAATTTCGTAGAGTAATTTGTAGATTATTGTTTGCTAACCGATTTGGCCTTGATAGTTATTGGCAAATTAAATAGTGACAAATGGTGGCGGTACACGTTTCAGTGTATAGGGGGCGTCTCCACAGTCAGTACAAAAATGTGTTAAAATTTAAAGTGAAAGATCTAAAGTTCTTCAACCAAGACGCGTTTTAGTTTCATGATGAAAGCTCTAAATTGACAAAATCACAAGTTCCCCCACTAGTTTAATACCTATGTTTCTGTTGTTACAGAAGCGACCTAGGGGCTTCGATTATTCAGAAGTTCCGAGGCCACAAGCTCAACTAGTGGGGGGACATTTAGAAGCCACGACTTTTCGCCCTCCGCATTTTTCCCGTCAATTCGCGCTTCCACCGCTCGTTGCTCAACGTCGTACCGACGCTCCAGGAGTAATCAATCAGCAAGCCAACCACCACGAACTTGTAAACCGCGATTTGTACAACCGCGCTTTAATTAACACCAACCAGAATTTAATAAACCAGCCCCAGGTTTTCCAAAATCACCTCCAACAACAACAGCAACCCCAACGTTTTGTGTTTAACCAGTTCAATCAGCAACCTCAACAACAACAGTACAGTAATAATAATAATAATCAATTCCTGCAACAACAACAATTGTTGAATCAACAAAGACTTTTGCAACAACAACAATTGTTAGCTCAACAGCAACGACAATTGTTTTCGCAACGACGGATAGATAATGTTCAAAACCAACAACAATACGTGCAACCACGCCAGTATTTCCCTGCGCAGCAACAGCAGCCACAACAGCATCAACAACAATTGCAAGAACAACTGCTTTATAATCAACTTTTGCAAAATCGACGTTTGCAGGAAGAGCAACAATTACGAGCTCAACTTAATAGACAATATAATAGATTTGACTTGTCTGGCTCTAATAATAATTACGCAACTCTCGGCTAATTTGCTTAATTTCAGCGCATGCCACCATAGGCGTGCGTTTTGTTCGGCGGGGGCGTTATGATCAAGGCAACCTAAAAATGTTTATATGAATTGGCATAATTATTTTAATTGGAATTTTCACTTTAAGGAAAATTCCGAATTTCCTGAGTATCGCACATTTTTCCTGAACGTCAGTATGAACTGCCAAAAATGGTCCAGTAATTTTCAAAAAAGAACACGAAAGTAACCCCTAAATATCCAAAAATAAAAGTTTTATAAAACTGAAAAAATTGTTACAGAACACAAAATACTATTCGATAATAACAACATTTACCAACTCCAGTTATAAGAAATACGTAATCTCTTTCACCCGTGTCGACTACAAGTCATTTTGAAAATTTAGGCTAATTTTGAAAACTATACGGCGTTTTGGGAAATTGTATTCCCTAACTAAAGGATGGAGGATTTTTCTTGAAAAATAAAAGCCGTTGTCTGAATAAAGCCAATTTATAAAATGATATCCGTTGAAAATTAAGGCTATTTTCAAAATTGGAGATCATTTTGCAAAATGGGGAAGATTTTGGGACAATAGAGACATTTTGAAAAATAGCACCTGTTTCGTAATACGAAGCTCATTTAAAAATTCAAGCCATTTTGTAAACTTTGGCTTATTTTGAAAAAATAAGGTCATTTTGAAAAATATGGCCTATTTTGAAAAATGAAGGTCAATCTTGTAAACTACATTTTAGTGGATGGATGTTTTTTTTGAAAACTACAATGCTTTTAGACAATTGAATAATAAATAAGACATTTCAAAAAATTGAATTAATTTTGAAAAATAATGGCTATTTGAAAAAATGAAGATAATTTTAAAAACAGGAAAGCATTTTAAAAAATTACGCTTTTTTTTAGAGAATGGGGGGTTTATAGAAGGTTTTTATAACATTCTATCAAGCCATTTTAGAAAATGGGGTCGGTAAAATTAGGGCAATGTTCAAAACAGAGGGCAATTTGCAGAAATAGGTAGATGTCTGGAAAATGGAACAATTTTGAAAAATTAGGCTCATAAAATGTTAGTGATTTTCAAACAAAAATGGGCCATTCTGAAAAATCAAGCACAACATTATGAAAAATTGAGGTAATTTTGAAAAACTGTTAACTTTTATTGATTGAGGTTTTTTGAAATAAAATAAATCTCATTTTTAAAAAAATGTCTATTTAGGAAACTGTAGGTCATTTTTGAAAATTATGTATTTTAAAAGAAAGAGGCTTTTTTGAAAAAAAAACAACTTTAAAAGTTTTTTTTTGGGAAATTTAATTCTCGTTTTGAAACATAAGGCCGTTTTGAAAAAATAAAACTTTTTTGAAAAACAGTTGATTTTAAAAAACGCAACATAAAGCTCGTATTTAAATTTGAAGCAAGCCATTTATGAAAATCAAGTTCGTTGTAAAAAAATTTAGTATCATTTTGAAAAATTTAGGTCTTTTTAAAAACGTCGTTAATTTGGAAAAATTTATTAGATTTTGGAAAATGGAGACATTTTTTTTAAGCCCTCTTGAATAATGAGGCGCATTTTGAAAAATAAGGCCCAATTTAAAACAATAAGACACTTTGAAAAAATGAAGCCCATTTAAAAAAATTTAGGTTATTTCGGAAAATAGAGGCTATTTAGAAAAACAACGGTATTTTGAAAAATAGCGATCATTTGAAAAGACAAAACCTGTTAAAAATTTACGCCGTTTTTAAAAAAATTATTTTCTTTGGTAAATGACACCCATTTTAAAAACGGAAGCCCATTTTGAAAATGGAAAATCGAGACCATTATAAAAATTGAAATATTTAACAAAATGAAAAAAAAAACTTTCAGGAAAAATGTATGGTTTCGATATAAAATATAATTATAATAAACGTAGAGCATGTTTTGGAACATTTTCTAGCCTAATCGTCAGCCCCCCCTCCCCCATCGTGTATGTCACTGAAATTCAAAAATACTATATTGCTATCATGATACATTTGTCAAAACTGACACTTTTCAAAATGGCGGCCGTTTTTCGACTAGAATAGAATGAAATTATTCATCCCTTACCAGTGATTTTTTTTAGAGTTGAATGTAAATTTTACCAGATGGAATTATTGACACAGTTGAAAAGTATTAGGACCCCGCCCCCTAAATAAACTACACACGCCTATGGTCTATAATTTTAGGCATCGGGTTGCTTCAATAAAATGGAATAAAGTTAGTCGTCCCTTACTTTTAGAGTTAAATGAAAATTCCACCAGACGGATTTATTTTTAACTGAAGATTATTCGGACCCTTCCAAATAAAATAAGCTTCGCACGCCTATGGTCTGTATTTTTAAGCATCGGGTTGCTGTGATTTGAGAAAAAAGTAGTCCGTTAGATCTCTTCACGATCAACAGAGCAACTTTTATTATGTAACGAGCCCCAGTTTAGTTTAAAATAAAATTTAAACGTGAAGCTTTAATTTTATTTACTTTTAACATAATAAATGTCATATTTTATAACCGGCAGTATTAACTACTAAGATGCTTATTTAATATTTATAATTTATGTAGTGTAGTTGAAGCCATATGAGTCTATAGGACGGTGTTGTTTCTATATTGGGTTCCGTACACACTTCAAACGATAACTTATGGTGGTAGTTAGTAGCTTCTTACAAATATTCTTCATTCAACTTCATTTTTAATTAGCCGAACTAATTATTTATTTGAAGACCTCTTCCTATCGCGATTTATTTTGAACTGTGTATGAAATTCATAAAGGCCAGTTAATATACCTACATGAAATTTTATTTTGTATTATTTTTTATACAGCATGTACTATACGCTTCTCTTTTGTAAATAAAAGCTTTAAATTTCTTAAAACATTGTATTAAATTTACAAAAAAAAGAAAAGGTTGACCACACCCAACAGCCTGATGATTAAATTCGTAGGTTGAACGCATACTTCAGATTATATCTGATGAAGTACTCAGAACGCCTCTTACGTGTCTAAAATCCATTACAATGAAATTTGCAATTGGGCGTAAATTAGATTTTCTGTGAAATATTATTCTGAGACTTCCTACAAGGAAAAACAATTCGTTTTAGAACCAACCATATTTTTGTTGTTGAATAGATAACAGGTATGATAAATTCAAAGCACCGTAGAAAAGCTGTTTTTTTTCTCTTTTCAATGATGTATGACTTGGCTTACGAATTAAAAACAAATGAAGTTCATGGACACCACTGAAATGTCACCAGGTATAATATATTTATTCTATTATAGGTACTATTGTTCAGGATAATAAATTTTTTTTTGCAAAATATTAAAGTCATTCATATCGATATTTTTTTTCTTTGTAGTGATGTTTATTTTGTCGTCCTAAATAACAGTGGCGGTCCGTCCTACTAAGCAGGGCCTAACCATAATTTTTCGAAATAATCAAATTCTAACTTTCAATAAAAAAAGTTACTCCTACAGTTTTTAATTTTATAACATTAAAAATTAGGCGCCACATAAATAGACCGAAGGCCGAGCTTATCGGGCCAAATGATTCCAGCTATGACACAATCAACCAATCTATTATTCTTAATACGTTTGCATGCACATTGATACAAATAATGCAATGATCAGATGCAATAAAAATGGTAGGGATTTCAGAACGGAAAAGGCACGGCCTGTGTAGTTTTTTACTTTACTTGCGCCGGTCAACGGCAGTTATCAACTTTTAGTTTTGTGGCTGCTTGATTACTTCAACAATAATTATTTATTTTAAACTCGAACATATTTCGACATGTTTACATGCCATTATCAAAGGTAAGAACTTACAAAGGTACCTATTAGGTTAAAATACATATATATTGTTGAAGTTATTAATTATTATAATATTTCTACAATACCATGAACTTCAACGAAGTAAAGCTGGACGTTATTAATATACTAAAAAATTTATTTGTTAAAAAAATAGACATAAGTCGATTTTATTAAATTTAAATTTTTTTTTATTTACATTGATTTTATGTTTTTAATTGATTTTTATAATTTAAATCAATTTTCATTATATTTCCTTATTTACAATTTAAGTGATTTTTTGTATTTCGTAAATTGGCGATAAGTAACAAAAATTGTGTGGTGTTACTGTATTTCTAACTTTCAATGCGGTACTGGCGGATGAAAGGGCAAAGCAAAATTGGAAGTTTTAAATGATCTAACCAGGGTCAGTTACTTATCTCAATCCATAAGCTCTTGCATCCTGCCGTTATGGGTGTACGTCTCTGAGTTTCGTACTTTGTTTACTGGTTTAAAAATCTTGATTTTAATCACAATTTTAAAAAATTGATTTAAATCCCGAGTTAAATCACTGATTTAAATCAGATGATTGAAATCAAGTATACGTACCCTGGTCTCTGGTGCCGTTTTTTTAAAACATGTTTTATGATGAATTTTCGATCTTCCTAAAAACTCAAAGTTTCATTAAAATCAGTCTAGTATGGTTCTTGAGGTTTTAATGCATTGCACAGATATACAGACAAACATTTGTTAAAACCCCTTTGCTTGGTTCCTAAAAACAGTGATGTAAGGAAGAGTATGGTGTTGCAACTCCAACCATTTGTCCATATTAAAAATTCATCCTAAGAGTTTGACAATCTCCGGACTCTTTATAAGATTTGCGTATAGATGGCGCTCTTAAAACTTCAAATTTAAGCAATATTTCAAATTTGGCGCCGTTTGACGAGTCTTTAATCACTACTTTACACTTTTTGAACCTTATTCTTTGTAGAACACTTGTTTACTAAGGTTAGGTTAACTAGTTAATTTCGATTTTACTTTTATTAATGAAATACGCAAGTGAGTAAAACATTTATATCACATTTTTACGTAATGTTTATAGTATATTGTAGTTATTTTTGTGGTGTTTTTTAGTTGGGAAAAACCAAATAATACCAACAACCAACAACATTGAACAAACGAGTCGCCACAATAAGCTGGTTTTATAGTGCAAAAGCAAACTGTATTCAATACAGAAGTAGTCAGTAGAATAATAGAACTTATTACTACGAATGTAAGCGTTCTTCCAGTCACTGCATAAACTTAACTTGTTACAAAGCATAATTTTAATACAAACTATTTATTTACTGATTATACAGAGTGTCCCAGAATAACTGTGCCTAACATTCAGAAGTGATAGGGGGCGTGTAATTAAACATTTTTTACTAATAAACTAGTGTCCGGAAATACTTCCGTATCGAGATAATACGACATTAAGGAAACGAGTACTTGAAATAATCACAATGTAGAAAGTAACGCATGCATGCAAAACAGCTGCAGATAGTGAACATTATCCATGGCAACAGAAACATATTGACATTTAATCCTCACGCCCGCGCCGTTGAGAGAATACGCCATCAATGGAAATTTTCCGTTAATATTTGGTGTGGTATTGTTGAAAATCATGTACTGAGACCATATTTGTTGCCTGCACGGTTAAATGCACGTGTTTATGAGATGTTTCTGGAGAATACGCTACCGGAGTTACTCAAATAAGTGCCACTTAATATTCGTAGAGAGTTGGTCTTTCAACATGATGGTGCACCAGCGCATTTCGGTTTAAATGCTCCAGATTATTTAAATGCACAGTTTCGACACCGATGGATTGGGAGACAATGTCCTATTCCTTGGCCTGCACGTTCGCCAGATATGACTCCAATTGATTTTTGTATTTGGGGTCGTATTAAATCACTCGTCTATGCGACACCTGTAGACACAGTAGAGTAGTTAGTGGCTCGAATTATTCTTGCTTTTGATGACACATGCGTGATCGTCCGCAGATATTTTGAAGAATACGTCAGTCAATCACACGTCGTTATACCTTGTGTGTCGACTATGGCGGCCGTAATTTTGAACAATTTTTATAATTTTTGTGTAATACCATTTCCTTAATATTAATAATAATAATTTCAACCGCTGGAAATAAAAAAAATCGTTACTTTCTACATTGAGATTATTTCAAGTACTCATTTCCTTAATGTCGTATTATCTCGATACGGAAGTATTTCCGGACACTAGTTCATTAGTAAAAGATGTTTAATTACACGTCCTCTATCACTTCTGAAAGTTAGGCACAGTTATTCTGGGACACCCTGTATAATTAGCAATTATAGGTAAGCAAAATAGGTAAATTCACCTTGGGAACAGCCAATCCATACATATATAAAAGCTCAAAGGGTTTTTTTCTCCCCTTCCTCCAGCGGCTACCGCTTCACCAATTTGGACCATTTTTTTTAAATGAAAGGTCTTTATCCACAGATGGAACATGAAACATTTTTATATTTTTATTCTACGTCGATTTTTTAATAATAATTATTTTAATTTATAATATATATGACGGTCGGCTAGACGCGCGTCACTTGGGGTGCCATCTACAATAACGTCGCGTGTCATTATTGGAACTAATGCATCACGTGACTTGACATTTCGCCGGTTCTGTCAACGCTATCTGTCAGTGCATTGTGCGCTGGGGTAACACTAGTAATGATAAATCTCTGTTTTCGCTTTTTGATAAGCAGCGCAGACAACAGTATTTTGGCATTTTTGCCTAAAATATTACCGTGGTAATAAATAATTAAAAACACTTCTTAATTTTCAAATTTATTTTAAAATAAAGTTGACACATACAGTTCTGCCATCTGTTGATAAAATTCACAAGGAGCCCTGAGATTGTCAAAGTTTGGAGATGAAAACAAATGAATAGGGTGCAAACACCAGTCTTCATTACATCACTCTAAAACGTATATTTTAGTCAAAATGTTAAGTTATTTTTGTTACATAACAATACAGTGTACTTTTACTTTCCTATACACCCCTCCCAGTATGTTAAATTAAAATTGATTTATTTGAAAAATCAGTGCATTGTATTAAAATTAAGTCCGCCGAACAAATAAGCGAACAATAAACAATAACGGTGTGGGTAGAAATAATGACAGAGTGCAAGCGAAGTACATATTTACAAATGTCAAAATAAATTATTTGTCTCCATTTCAGTCAAAGTTGAATTGCGAAGTTTTGCACGATGACCTGGCATTTGAAGTGCGCTGGGCGGTCGCCGGAGACAGCATTGTGTTGCAACTCGTTGCAAAATTAGGTAAGTCTCATAACAATTTACAAGTAGGCTGTTAGTGGGTACTTGCAAAAGCCCAAGACGCATATCATATGAATGGCGGTGCAACTGCACCCATTATGCATAAATGTATGCACCTCTACACTTGCATTGTATATCACACCCTTAACACATATTAAACCCGACTGTAAAGCTAATTCCTCTCTTTAGCCAACTTGGTGGAAACTTAAAGGAAATTGGTTTGTAGCAAACTGGCGAAGGTGTAGTGGTATTTGATCCTCGTACGGCACTAAGATTACAATTCTAAGCAAAATCCATTGAGATGGATAATTATAATTAACTGTGAACTGTTATATCATATAACATGTAATTTAACACCGCATAATATATAAACTGAACTGATCATGACCTGCTCCTACATCCTTTAGGTATGGGAGAGGTTGTAATACTTCAGATTAACTCGAGCATTCTTTGCGGTTTCGTAACATTATTTATGAAATGAAATGCTTTTCATAGCATAATGCTGCGATGCTTTTGAGAAGTCATTAGCATAAATATTTTTTCTTGAAATTGTATTAATGTAAATGTGGTGAAATGAACTAATGCTTCTGTTTATTTTTTGATGAATCGCCTAAAGCGTCTTTTTTTTAATAAACAGTTTCTTATTTTCCGACTGTTTATTAATTGGCTACCATAATATGACATAATTTTGTTATGCAAAATGGAAGAACGTGTTTTTGTCCTGTACAGGGTGTTCACTTTAATTTTGCTATAAGAAGTAAATTAAATTACAAAAAAGGTTTCTTACTAAGAATACCTGAACAAATTTGCTGTGCCTAAAGTCATTCCTGAATTATTCGAAAAAAAAACAGAAAATTCAATACGCCACCTATAAGAAACAAAAAACTTTACGATACCATCTCAAAAAAAAATTAACATCAAGCATTTCTGATTACCCCATTGGATTCTGCTAATGGTTTTATACAGGGCTGGTGTAATATGTTTCACCAGACTTTTGTGGCGAAGTCTACTGAACCGGCGGCTATACTCCTTCCCCCGCCCGATTTATTAGTTTATTTTTGGTTAATAATTAATGAGCGAATGAAGTAGGTAGCGTAGCGGGCCGCAGAGCGAAGTCCTATTGTTATAAATTAATTTGCGATTGCTTTAATTCTTGTAATAGTAGTCTTAAATTGCGAGCGTTTGTTACTGTAACTCGAGCTCTCAATATTTGGGTCAATGAAGTGTGGTTTCTGATTTTAAATTCTTAGTTTATTGATTTGTAAACATGACCATAACATCGTCAACATACGATAAACAAAATCAAATCGGTTGATTCTATTTCATAACTGCGCGTAAACCTAAGATAGCTGTATTTAAAAATTTTATGAGCAAAGATTGTTTGTAATGTAATGTAATTGGTGAATATCTGTTTTTCGAATGACTGCCTTTACCTGTACATATATTAAAGGTAAGTAATATTGTATGACATTGTATAAGTGCGTAACGGATGCCCCGGTATTCTCGAGTGCGTATTAACGTTTCTCAGCGCTGACCTTGCTTGCGGCCGCCGGCTGTGTTTGGATTGGAAATAAAACCTCGCGACCTAATCGGTCAAGCAAATGTTGGTCATCCAAGTTGACTTATTTGCATTAAAATATGTAGCGGTCTTGTGTGCAAAGAAATATGCGCCCCATATACTGAAAACGTAAATATGTGGGTTCTAATAGGCCCCTCGCCACTAAATGTTTATGACGGGAAGAAGGCATCCGGGTTGAGATATTTGATTCAAATTCGGTGTAGATATTTTACTAGTGATTATTTACAATTTCACTTGTTTACGTCCAAATGTGTCTACCGGCGAGGGGGGGAGGCTCGATGTGGCTCTTAACGTATTTTTTATCTTATTTTTGAGAAAATCGAGTTCCCATGAACTGCGTAGCCTCAAAACGCAGAAATAGTTTGTACAAACTATGAGAGTAAGTTCTACACATCAATGCAAAAACAAAATTGTAATATATATGGTCGTGGCAACATTTCATTACAGAGTTACAGCCTCCAGAAAGGGAACAGTTCCCACAGTTCAGACTGTACTCTCTTCCGCAAGCTGCACCTTTGTAAGAAAAAAATTTAGGGGCTATGATTAAAGGAACTGTTTTTTCACTGCTGTGATGTGTAGAACTTGCCGTTCAAGTTGTGCAAATTATTACCGCTTTTTGTGGATACACTAAGACCTTCATGGAAACTTGATTTTTCACAAAAATTAAATTATTACGACAACCGTTAGATTGAGCAACTTTTTTTGTATACTTTTTTACTAAGAGACTAAGATTTTTAAGTCAAAAGGTAGAAAATTTTAAGTGTGTAAAAAATACGTTAAGAGATACATCGAGTACCTCCCGCATCTACGCCCCTGGCCGATGATTTAAACGTAAACAAGTGAAATTGTTTACCATTATTAGCAAAATATCCACACCAAATGTTAATCAGTTACATCAATTTATAGCGGAGCTATTAATTAAAACGTCATTAAAGTGTTTTTTATTTCGAGAGGCTATAACTCCGTAAGAAAGTGTTTTAGGACTTAGGCCCAAATAATCTTTTTTATTTTTAGATTTAGCATAATTTGCTAACAAAGTTAGACGAAAAATTTGAAAACAAGCTGTACATAAACACCAAATTTCATAACAATTTCTTAAATAATTCAGCATAAATAAGTTTTTGTAAATAATATTTTAAGGGGTTGACTTATTGCAAATTTCTTCAGATATTTCTAATAGTCATTAAAATACAAAACTTTTTTGTAATTTAACTGACTTCGTATCTTTTATATATTCCATAAACTCAGTGGTGAGCAAAATTAAAGCGGACACCTTGTACATGGTCCGGAAAACAAAAATTAAAGAGAAGTACCAAAACATTTCTAACTTAACATCAGTGGCGGCTCGTGGTGTGGTGTACTGGGAAGCATTTTAAAGTATTTTTAGTTTTAGGTAGCCTTATATTTCAAACCCATCCTTTACGTTGGAAAAATGATCCATTTTTACCAACATTTTCATTGAAGTCTTTAATAGACTTTTGATAAGCACTCTCTCATAAAATTAGTGTAAATTGATACTCACATTGCCAATGTGTCAAAATGCACAAAATTTTCAATGTGGTTTACGATTAAAAAATTTGTTTGAAATTTAGTTTTTAAATGTTTGCAGTCAATATCACACAATGAATTATCACAAAATAGCAGACAGTGGAAACAAGTGAAAGCATTTTCTTACATGGCATTCACAATCCAAAATTATTTGGCACGGACATCGTACACACCACTAAATTATGATTACACAACCAACAACTGTGTTCACACTACTACGTCGTGTACGTGCGAATTCCGCATATTAGGCGGCTATTGGCATGCGCTTATCACGGACAGATGACAGCATAATTCTCGGAAGTGCTGGGTCCGTGACCCTGAAGTCTTTAATACGCAGATACTTCTATCCTCTTTTAGCTTGTGTAATATGAATTTTACCGTAATGAGCTTTCTGTTTCACTCTTATTCATTTGAAGGCCTCTTAAGCCGGCGGCTTTATTCGGTGGCGTATAGCTGAATTGGGGACTGACAGTCAAATGACCCTCGCATAGATTCGTTTAATGCGCGCGAAATTTTCGAAACATTCAAACGTTTTCGGATCTTGCGGCAGCTCTTTAATAAACGTTCTCGCATAGAAATCTCATACAAAAGTTAACTATAAGTGTATAATAGTGTATAATAATATGTACTCAAACAAAAAGTAATTATTAATTTTTTCTTATTTCATTGGGAGGTCAATGACCATTTGACCCAATGGAGAAACCGCCACTGCTTAATATAAATAACAGTTAAACATCAGTACGCTTTGTTTTGGTATTATAATGACCTGTATCAATTAAACTAACCAATCGCTTGGGCACAACGTTGTGTTTACCCCACATGAAACACGATGTATAATCAATTTGAAAACGAAGTTTAATTTAATTTAATCGGATACATAAAAACAAACGGTTTGTCAGTATATTTACATATGTGGAATTCAAAAACAACAAAATAGAGTTATACGAGTTCAATAATTAAATAACACTAAAGTAACTGGGGAAAAGCCTTTTTAATTGAATTAACATAAAATTGCCCCCATCACTTTTCTTGTAGAAAACAATATCATAGCTACAAGGTTTTCCTAAATAAATTCAAAAAATACGAGTAACTGTTTGAATAAATCCACAAGTAAGAAGAATTCATACCATCAGAATAAATTAAGTGGTTTCATCTTCCAACAAATTCGTCGTCTATGATTCGTTTGCATTCCTTAGAAGTATAAAAAGAAAAGTTTCCACAAAAAACTTACCTAGAAATTCCGATTACATCTCAGCTCTTTGGAACTCTGAAAAGAAAACAAAACAATGAATGCTATAACGAGCAAACCGTGCAAGAATATAATTTTAACTCGCTTTCGCAAAAAGAAACTATTAAAGTGTCTCCCGCAGTAACTGAAAACGTAATAAAATTAATAGGTATAAACTTACAAAAACTTATTATATAATCTACGGTGTATAAATGATATTAACGTTGAAATTTGTTAGCACACTACATCAATAAAGTTGCAAATTCGCACTAAAAGTTATAGAAACAAAAAAGGTTTGTTCCTAATTATAGGTGACCTCCACACCTTCATTAATGCAGCAATCTCAATCATCAAAACTGTGTGCTAGTCATGGCCATCTGTTGTAGGATGTTACAAAACTGACAGTAGCTACACGTTTTATAAAATTATACAAAGTTACCAAAAAGACAAAAACGTAGAAAAATTAAAACACATTGGTTGAGTCTCGAAATTTTTGTATTGGTCTTAAAATGTTTTCTGAATCTTTACTGCAGTGTTTAAATTTTTATTTAAATATAAGTCAAAAAACTTTCCATTTCTTCTTTCAGTTATTTGTAAAATTTTAACTTAAAATTTGAAACGTTGAGACGCTGGTCCCCGAAATTTTGATTTAAGTGTTTAAACGTTTTCTTGCAGTTTCATGTCGTAAACGAAAAACATTTGCGCTAAATTATTCTTAAAGTTTCAACACTTTTCTTCTTGTTAGTTTTGAAATTTCGTCTTTACCTCAGAACCTTTTCTCTAAAATTTATCTTCAAATTTCGTCTGTAAAGTTAAAATTTTCTTTCCAAATTAGTCTCAAAATTTCGACTTAAAACTTGGCACTTTTCTTTCTAAATTTTTCTTAAAAGTTAAACTCCTCAGTTAGTCTTAACGTTCTGACATCAAAGTTCGAATTTTTTTTATTATTAATCTAAAAATGTGTACTTCAGTATTTGAATTTTTAGGCTGTGGTTAGCTGTACGAAAGTCGGAACTATAACAAATTGTACTAAATCCACGACAGTCGTCGATTTAGTACAGTTCGTTAAATCTACGAAAGTTAAAGTTGTTAGATTTATTAGTAATCAGCCTTTACGTCCCACTGCTGGGCACCGGCGCTCTTTTCTGCCACGTACTCTCCTTAGCGCTAAGGTGGAGTACGGGGGACCTACAGTTTAACGTCGAATCCGAACGACTGAATTCCAAAGAAGGTTTCAGGCATTAAGACCCCACGGCTGCCTACACCGGATTGGGGAATGTGAGTGACGGGTCGCGGCATAGATGTTATTGCTGCATGGCTGCGGCGGGGAATCGAACCCTAGACCTTTAGCGTTAGAGGCTGAGCGACCAACCTCTGAGGTACCGCCATTCGTATTTGAATATTAATTTTTTTTCCATTCCGTCTAGTAATAAATTTTACATTACTTCCGAACCCTTGTTTCAAAATTAATCGCAAATTCAGTACGTTTCCTTCTAAATTCGTTCCAAAGTTTCAACTAAAAAATGACAAGTCTCCTTCCTAGTTAGTATCGAAATTTTGATATAAATTAGAATTTTTCTTTTCAAATTAATCTCACCATTTCTACATTAAAATTAATTTTTTCACTCCAGGATAGTCTCAAAATTTCACCTTTAAACTGTCGACTTTTGTTTCTAAATTAGTCTCAACATTTCGATGCTTTGAGATTAAAAGTTTTCCGTCGAAGTGTCTCAAAAATTACAGATTTATTATATTTAAATTAATCTCTAAATTTCAAGTTCAAGGCGGAAATTTCTTCTTCCAATTAGTCTCTAAATTTTAACTTAAAAGTTGAAAAGTTGAAACTAAACCGAAAGGAAAAATTTGAAACTCTAAACTTTTCTAGCTAAATTGGTCCCCAAAAGTTTTAATAAGTGTTAATTTTGTTCTTGCAAATTAATGCCAAAATTTTGACTGCAAACTAAAAACTTTTGCGCAAAATTAATCTCAAAATTTCAATACTTTCTTTCAGGTTAATTTCGAAAATTCGACTATTAAACTTTATTTGTTTAAAATAATCTCAAAATTCCAACTTCGAAACTAAATAATTCCATTCCAGGTTAGTCTCAAAATTTCGGCTTTAAAACGAAAAGTTTTCTGTACGTGTTATTATTATACAGGGTGATTCAGAAATATTGTGGAAAATTTTACTCGTGCGTAGAACTCCTATTTTTTCGTTTGCTACGGGCCCCCAAATGAGGTCCACTAAAATTCGTTGACTGGTGTTGAATATGAAACCGTTGTTTGGTCTTTCTTCAAATTTGCTGCAGAAGTTCAAAAAATAAATCTAAATATTGTGTTTAAAGTATTTTTACAGTGGTACCAAAGAATAACAATTGTAATATAATAATAAAAAATAATATAATTGTAATAATTATTTAATCTATGGTGGTACCTAAAGGACAGTAGTGACGCTTGTTGATTAGTGCGTATAACTTTTCTCGTTAAGGGTTTGTAATTTCTAATACTAGATTTAGATGCAGAATTTAATTTTACACAAAAATGATGTAACTCTCTTTTTGGCATAGGACGCACCGTTTTGGAGAAAAATGATTTTAATTGCCAATCTGTAATAGTATATTATAATACAAGTGTATAAGCAAGTCTTTAAAGCACGCGCGACGAGTTTAAAAGCACTAGGCGAAGCCGAGTGCCTTTTAACGGAGCAGTGCTTTAAAGGCTCTTATACACGTGCATTATACGCTATTTTTTATTATACCTGCATCATAATCTAGAAAATAAGAAGAATATAGCTAGGAAGCAGCATTTTGATTTTGATTCATCTTACATAGTAGTCTATGATGTGACGTCATATCATTTACCTGGAGATTGGTTAGCATTCTTTCTTGTTCATGTTGCTATGTGAATTGGAATTATTTTTTTTCGCGTGTTTGTAATTTGTTGCTTCAAAATTGATGACGTCATAGTTGCTTAGCAACTTTAAAACACCGGGGTGTTTTAATGTTGGGTTTACGCACGCTTTTTCGTTTGTTTTACAAGGATTATGATGCAGGTATAATAAAAAAAAGAATTAAAAATAGAAATCGCAGTGAAAACAAACGAATGGAAAGAAATGAATACTGAATGACAGTTAAGTGTCATATGTGTCCTTTTTCCGAGTTTTACGTAGTACTACCGTAAACTAAAATTCACATCTGCAAGTTCTGTAAATGTAAAACCTCTTCTGTGTTAAAGAACAGCAAAGTTTAAAAGAAACAAACCAAAAATCAACTTAAAACTATGAAAAAGATTGGTACGACTTAAGCGTCACCTTAGTTCTTTTGTTTCCATTTATTTGTTTAATGACTATTTCTATTCTGGATTACTTTTACAACACCGGTAGGTATTTCAAAGGCATTTTACTCGAAAACCGTGCATCCTATGCCAAAACGATACTCATACCATTTTTGTCTAAAATTTAATTCTGCATGTAAATCTAGTATTAGAAATTACAAATCATCGATGGAAAAAAAAAGGTTAAGCGAAAATCACAAAGACGAGCGCTGTTACTTGCGCCCTTTGGGTGTCAATGTAAAAGCACATTAACGGCAATATTTAATATTACATTTTGAACCTCTGTACCAATTTTCAAGGAAATTGCACCAACGATTTCAAATATAACACCAATCAGTGGGCCCCATTTGGGGGGCCCGTAGCTACCTTATAAATTGACATGCATCGAAATACATAGGGGTCTCTTAAGTTTTAGTATTCTACACATGAGTAAAAATTTGCACCATAGTTCTGAACCGCCCTGTATAAATCTAATTTCGACTGTGGACAGCTCAAAAATTTTCTATCTAAATTAAATTCAGAAAATTAACATTAAAATTTAAATTCTTTCCTGCAGGCTGGTACCAAAACTTCGAATTTAAACTGAAAATTGTTCTGGTTAAATTACGCCTATTTCGAGCGTAAACTTATGAATTAGTTTTAAATATTCGACTTTAAGATTACATTTTTTCTTTACAGGTTATCTCAAAATTAGAATTTTGAACTGCAGACGTTTTTTTTAATAAGTCGCAAAGTTTGGCTTTAAATTACCATTATTTCTTCCCTTACTTTCAACTTCAACTTTAAAATGTCGACGTTAAACTGGCATTTATCAAAAAACTTCAACCTTAAAAGCAAGGACTTATAGTCTGTGTTTTAAGTTTCAAAAACAATCACCAATTCACTTTTCCACAAAAACCTATACTCACGGATTCAAAAAAATCCAATCAATTTTTCCCAGAGCTCCTCAAAAAAAACATTAATTTCTCTTTCTTTCGAATACTGGACCTACTGAAGTGTGGGACTACCCACTTGAAGAGCGATGACCCGAAGAGAAAGTATATTTCACTTTCATACAGCCACGGCCAAATTAATTCGCGATCTGACCTTTCGCGGTACTTACACAAATTAGAATTTCCGAAATCGTCCTTACAAAGAGATTAAAACGCCAAGTTTTATTAAATCACTCCCGCCGGTTTTGAATAAACCGAGTTAATGCGTTCCAAATGTTTAATCGGCTTTCGGATCCTTGACTTTTCGTTTTAATCCTATTTCGACTCATCACCGTAGAAAAAGTCCTTCCACTTAACTGTCAACGGATTCTTTGACTACATTTTAATCATAAATTTGTCAAATGGTTAAACACATTCGGTTGTATTCTTTTTATTTTTATTTTTATTAATAGCAACACGAAGGAGTTACATAACTATTGGATAAGTTCAGGAAATTGATAATTTGCAGGAAGAGAATTAAAGTAGCATATTGGTATTCCGATCACGCGGAAGCAACTGCGCATTTCCGTATTAAATAAGAAAACAAAGCTGAATTTTATAATGCCATTAAATTTGGATGAAAAACACTATCACGACAGAGTAAAAATACTACCTTTGATTATTGATCTCATTTCCTTCACAGCACTTTTATTTTTTTTGCTAAGGCTTATCACCGACGCCAAACAATAAACCACTACACCTGGAAGGTTTGCCAAACCGCTGTCGCATAAGAATTATGGTGCAAAATTTATATGACGCGTTCTAGACGCAAAAAATAATTCCCATAAGCATGCGTCGAAAAACGCTGCTACGTTGCGGAGTCACAGCCTCCTGAATATAGAACAGTCCAATAACTTTTTTATAGAGCGAAGTTTTTCGAATGAAAATACTCGAACCTTTCTATTATTTAAATATCTTGAGATATTTGTGGAAATTACGGAAAATTTTGCGGTTTTAAATCGTTGGTTTTGCCTGCTTCGGAGACATCACTACCGTTTTGTGTATTTTGTGTATAAAATTCGCAGTAGTTGCACTACAATTTTAAAATTTTATATTTTACGCATTTCCTATTTTTCTTAGTATTTCTAAAAATTTTTATTTAAATAAGTTTACCAAAACTGTCCCATACAGGGAAGGGAAGGGGGTCACGTAATATTTTGTTCTAAATGTAGTGCATTTTTCCAAATTTTTTAGTTTTGTCTAGAAAATTTATTCTCAATAGATAAATACACAAAAAAGTACACTTGTTGAAAATCGCCAAATCTAACAATTTTCGAGATAATACGTTTTTTGTAAAATCGAGTTGCCAAGCAGGTTTAAGCGTTTTCTTAAACTACCCAAATAGTTAGCACAAACTTCGAGGTTAAGTTCTAGACATCAAAACTATGAAAAATTTTCTATAAACATCAATCCGGAAACGAATCGTTTCGGAGTTACAGCATCCAGAAGAAAACATGTGTAAAAAATTTCATGCTTCTTTCGAAAGCTGTAGCTCCGTAAGTATGCGTTTGCGGGCTCACGTTTATAGAAACTCGGGCACTCCTTTTATTGCTTTTATCCTCAAATTTTGTACGAAATATTATCACAACTACAGGAAACATTCAGACCTTCATGGCAACTTGATTTTTCACAACATTTGAATTATCTCAAAACCTGTTAGATTTAGCGACTTTCAACAACAGTACCTTTTAGTATATTTTTGTACGGAGAATAAGATTTTATAACCAAAACTTCAAATACTGTCTATATTTAAAATATTTAGAAAAGAATATTAGGTGTTCCCCTATCGCTGTGGATTTGTTCTGTTCTTAGATTACACCTTCTAGAAAATTGTTAATTAATTTTTAAAATAACGGTCTCTAATGTTATTGGTCGGCAGTTTCTTCGAAAGCGATTGGAATAATTCGATATTATTCGAATAACAGCGCTCTTTATTCTAATAACGCGATAGTTATTCAACTAATGCGATAATTGTTCAAATAACTCAAGAGTTATTCGTATATTTTTATAGTTATTTAAATATTTTTATAGTTATTCGAACAATTCGATAGTTATACGAACAATTCGATAGTTATTCGAATAACTGAATAGTTATTCGAATTTTGATATATCAAACAATATGCAATTTTAATTATTTTTGTTCTTCAATACCCACTTAGTGATACAGAACACCCTATTAGTTCCCCCTCTATTTGAGACACCAATAATGCACTCATTCAAGCAAAAATTAGTAGAATTATACTAAGCCAAATGAGTAACGGCCAGATATGGAATTTCAAACTTTTAACGCAAGTACTGCGATAATTATCGACGAAAAAGTAATTAGATTTTTCCGCAGCAGGCTGTAGCTCCGCAACGAAACGCATTTTTAATAATTTTGACCTCTAGAATGCGTCAAATGAATTTTGCACCATAATTCTGAATCGCCCTGTATAGAGTAGCGTCTATGACACGGAACCCACAATTTAAAATCTCTGCCCCTAGGCCCAAACATAAATTATAAATTTATTTGAGGTAAACTTGCAATCCTAGATAAGAATGCAGAGTCTACGAAAGGATAATGTCCTTAGAAAGAAGCAAGCAAGGCCCATACAAATTTCCATTTAAAGTTTTTTTATTTTGCTGAGAACCTGAGAACGTACGAAACATTCGTAATGATATCAGTCCCCACATATAATTTTTGACCTACCCGTTCAGAAAGACAAACAAGATTTCAAAGCTGTTGTTATCCCAGCAGTCTAAACGTTTTTAACCCAACGGAATTTTTAACTTTATTCTAATGAACTAACCTAGCTCACGATATTTCTGTCCCTCAACTATAAACTTTTATCCCCACTATCAGAATCTGAAATACTAAACACGAAACTTTTACAGAGGATAGAGAATACATGTCTTTCGGCATTTCCGGCGACGAAACCAAAACAGCCATGGTAGGTGGTGATGTGGTTGTAGCATGGGTGGACAAGGAAACTCTCAAAGGTTACGCGGACGATTACTACTTGGAGGCTAAATCCCAATGTTCTGGTCCAACTGGATCTTGCCCAGATGAAAGATTAGCGGTAAAAATTAGAATTACCACCACAACTCGAACGTTTCTAAACTTTCCATTTTCAGGATAACACCAACAACATACGTCTTCTAAACGCAGCCATGGTTAACGGTTATTCCATTGTAACCTACCAACGTCCCCTGAAAGCCTCAGATCAATTCGATCGACAAATTTTGACAAACCAAACACAGCCTGTTATTTGGGCCATGGGACCTCTCAACCAACGGAACGAAGTCTCATTTCACAGCGAATGGGCCAAACAAGATCGCTTTATTGATTTTGGACGCGCACCAAAATGGAATTGTCCGATGCCTGAAACAGAACAACCCCCTATGAAACCTGCTTCAACATCACACCAAGACCAACAAGTTGAAGAACCTGTAACAGAATATGAGAAACCTCCCCAACCACCTCCAACACGTTCCAGAAACCAACAGAGAAGACGAGGGGAATCTAATCGAGGAACTGTACGAGCTGATTCTGTAACTGTCCGAGCTGATTCTGTAACTGTCCGAGCTGATTCTGTAGATAGCGTTGCAAGAGATTCTGAGAGAACTGTTTCTCGAACAAGGCAGTCCGAAAGAAGAGGTCCCAACAGAGGTGCTGATAGAGTCCAACCTACGCGCAGTGTTCCTACCCCGGCGCCCGTTGCTAAGAGAAACGCTTGGGAAATTCCGCCTATACAATGTTATGAACCTGAAGATGGCGTGCTTTACGCACAAATGGGACCAACTGGTGGAAAAAGGGGATATTCCGCAATTACTGGTAAACATGAACCTATTCCTGTAAGTTTATATCATAATTGTACGTAATTACAGGACATGTTGGCTGGGGAATTTCATGGTACATCAACGGTTTACTCATCCCAGAAATAAATGTTGTTCGAGGCAAGACCTACACGTTTGTTGTAGAAGGTGGGCTTGATCCAGAGGTACCAGCGAAATACCATCCATTTTATATTACGGACGATCCTATAGGTGGATACGAATACAAGACACCAGAAGAAAAATCGGTACGTTTACGTGTAATACCACAAATCATATTTCATTAAATAAAATTTTATTTTCAGAAAGTTAAAATATTTGCTGGAGCCAAACAAGGTGCTGATGGAACAATACATCCAACAGGAGTGGGAAGGCTATGTCACTGGACTCATCAAGGAGAATTGGACGCAGATGATTTCGAATCATTTGGAGCTTATCAGCGAACTTTGGAATTGAAATGTGATCAAGGTGAACCCGGAGTTATTCAATTTACTCCTGATCGAAATACTCCAGATACCGTGTATTACCATGTAATGATGTTTAAAACTATTCTGTTTCTTATTTTTCACGTATGTATTGTTTTAGTGTTTCACCCATCGTTACCTCGGATGGAAAATAAACGTTTTGGATTCATGCGATACAACACCGGCAGCCAGTGAAGTTAAACCATCGGTAGTGAAACTAAATACAGGAGAAATAGTTGATGATTTAGAAGAATCGCCAGAGGATCTTGAGGATAGTCCTTCCATTCGCGTAGAAACAAGGGTGAAAGCACCCAATAGTTTGATCGAAGATACCAACGAAAAAGACATGAGCACTAGCAAAACCGACACCATCGAACAAAGAACAACAAACATAGAAAACGTAGAAATTTCCACTCCAAATATTTATGATGAATCACAATTCATAATAGAGAAAGAAATTCCAAATAGTTACGTTGCTCCTCAAATACCTTTACAGCCTGATATTTCGATCTTATTGCAACCACAGCCAAACTATTTTTCCCAGCCGTTTTATTTTCAAAATCCACTAACTTTTTCTTCGACGTACAACCCCCTTTTGTATCCAGGATTTAATACAGAAAATTCGCAAAGTACTTTCAAACCTAGCCCTCCCATAGATGAAAACAATTCCGACAAAATACCTGGGGTAACATCTGAGCAAATTAATCCTACCACTGTTGAAGTATCAACACCATCAATAATACATATCACAGAAAAAGTTCTCTTCGATTCCACAGGAGGGACCAAAACTGAGACCAAGAGTAATGCTTCAAACAAAACTAGCATATTTCTTCCACCACCAAGGTTTCCACAAAGTAATATAAAATATGGAGGTGGAAAAATTGTGGTGTCCCATCCTCTTGTACCATCAGCGTCTGCAACTCATATTAGACCGCTAAATTTTCCCATGGTCACAGCAGGTCCACACTTTCCGTTAAAGAAACCATTCCACAGACCCATGCTAAAAAATCCCGCAGTTAGCAGACCGTTCCCATATAAATTTCAAGATAAACCCCATTTTCTCACACCCATGCAATCACAAATTCGCCCACAATCTGTGATTATTATGAAGAGACCAGCACAATCGATGGTGATGAAGAATATTCCCCCCGCTTACATTTTTGCTGAGAAACCTTTGACTAAACCACATCCCGCCGTTGAAATTTCGCCTCTTCAAGCATCCACAGAAAAAGAACCACGGGGAACTACAGAAAAACCCTACGTACCCTTAATTTACACGGCGCCAAGCAAAGTTCAATATAACAACGAATATAAATCAATTCGACCAGCTGTCAATACAGGGTTTCGTCCCGAATCTGTAGTTGTAGAAGGTGGTTTCAAACCGATAGTTAGCAAAGAAATTGAAGACAGGGTTGCGGATCTAAACGGTCCCGAATTGGAATACGAAAGCGAAATTGGAGTGATTGATGTTAATAAAGAAAACCAGGAACATTCTCAGAAATCAACTGAACCATTTGAACCCATGTTCGTGCCATCGCCTTTGGACAAGCATTCGTCTCACAACAAAACCCAACTCAAAATGCAAAAAAGACGCATCCATCAAAAACCCAACGCCGTTATGTTTGTGATTAAGCAAAGTAGAGAGGAGAGAAGAGATGTAGAAAGAATTCAAGACGAAATTGCTGAAGCAGCGGAACGTGTTGATACCTTTTACCTTCCTCCGGCCAACAACAAAGACAAACCGATTCATCACATCATGCAGCCATCAAACATCGACATTCCACCAGGAACAGTAGTTTCTTATGATGGTAAGAGAGTTTCCGGTTCAAGTTTAACAGCCAAAGTAGCTGATAGAGGAACACTTTTAGATAGATCATCAAAAGCCGCTGAATTAATTAAAGCTGGTCCACAATTCGGACCATTCAAAGGAGATCTACCTCCGTTAGACCCGAAATTCATAAATAAGAACGCACCACAGTTACATTACGAAGGGATTCTTAATCGTGATTTAGAAACACCTTCTCCCTCGTACCTTCCACAAGAAG
Organism: Ctenicera cuprea; assembly: GCA_958336395.1. NCBI lineage: Eukaryota > Metazoa > Arthropoda > Insecta > Coleoptera > Elateridae > Ctenicera > Ctenicera cuprea. The sequence goes on from OY284491.1 coordinate 12,994,661, forward strand.
CTCCGCGAGGATCCACTAAGTTGATTCTGGTCAGGCAACTAGAAGATCATGATAAGAGGGAAGAAACAAACACGAGAGGGGAAAGAAAAAAACGAGAAGCTCATCACACCCCGGAGCACACTGCAGAACAGGAAACTCAAGCTAAAAAAATTCAAGAGAAATCTAACTTACCACCTGCAACTGATTCATCAAATAGTTTAAGACATTCAAGATTTGTTTTTGTATTTGTAAATGTAATACTTGTGTTCAGTTTGTTGAAATTATTTTAAGTTTAAGGTTTTAGTTGTAGGTAGTTATTTGTATAGTTGCAAGTGTTAAGTTTTATATTTTTATTACTATATTGTTAAGAAAAATTGTACATAAAAGTATTAATGGAATAAACTAAACGATACACTTTAAATACCTAATTAAATAATTATTTATGTAAGTATGAAATTTTGAAAATGGAGGTTTCTAGTTTCTCGAAACTTCTTGGTGTGTTCTGTACTGAAGTATGAAAAAATAAATAGATTTGATTTGATCGGTGAATTTGTGATTTATGAATAAGAATTACCTAACTTTTATTGTCTGTTGGTTCAAATTAAAAAACGTAGTAAAACTCGGTGTTTTTAATGTTGTGTTTCATCGAATGAACGACTACACTGGTCTCCAAGTCCCTTGTATACTTGACTGATAGAAGCTGAGCATGTTGTTTATCTCAAAAAAATCTATTTTTATATGAACAACAGTAAACTAATAGATTACGCAGGGAATGCAGATTTAAAATTTTAAGTTCATAATTTGTAAAAAAAATACTAACAACCTGCACATTTAAAATAGGAAATCTGTGTTGTATTGCATTTGTATTTAAACATTGCGGTACACAACAAGTATACATATTATATAGGTAGTCGGAAAATCTAAAAATATGACGCACATAAAAGTAAATTTGACAGATAGAAGCGAATTCAAATTTTCTGCAAATTTTTAGCGGCGATTTAATCCGAACACATACGATTGATACCGAAGCAGCGCCCGCGGTAAACGGTGTTAGAACTAAACATTTCTTGTTTTTTGCCTGTGGAGTTGCACACGCATGTACTGACACAATTGTGAATAGGCAGCCAACCGTCCGCCAGGTGGCGCTAAACCCGCCACTTCTTCTATATTTATTATTCTCAAATTTATTAATCTTGTGCGAAATGTTGCTACAGCTAGCAGAAGTAACAGTTTTTTTCCACTAAAATCTCGAATCTCTATTCTCTTGCAGTTATATACATAATTTAAATATTCAAAATAACACAACAAAATTTCAAATGTAACAACGGTTGCAGAGCCTCTTGCGGTGAGTACATCGTCACTGTTGCCATTTGGAAAACGTCAAATCGTGTCGCTACTGCCTGTTGGTCAGTATCTAGGTATACAAATACTAGATTTGGATACTATTTAAGAATCTAGTATCTAAACACTTTTTTAGTGTATCTTGTATCTGTATCTAAATCCTATTAGGTGGTATTGTTTTTAAACAATAAAAGATCCAAAGATTTATAATCAATTTTCTTATATTTTACGAATCTTTTTAAATTATTTCTTTCGTTAAACATTTAAAACATTTTTGGACTTTTATATTAATACGCAGCAGATAGTTTTCAACCCTTTTATTCTTTGTGAGAAAATTATTATATTTTGTCCATTTACTTTGAGAGTAGCACTTTATGATTATAAGTGATAAAAAGTCAACTGAGCTTTTTTATCAACTAAAAATCAAGCTAACTCGTGTATACTACATCTACATACAAGAAAATATCAAACACGCAAGCAGTTAATAATCGATTATAGATAATTCAATAAACCTATTTAACAACCCCAAATTCGGCCCGAACCTTTTTAAATACAGCTGTGAAAAAGCAATTTTTTTATGTATTTTATTTGTATCTGAGAAGAATCTACATACATTTTAAAGTATCTTGTATCTGGATTCTGGATTTGTAATTGGGAGTGTGAGTTACCTCACGGGCACTTAGGCCACAATAGGTGGGCCCATTGTACTACCTCCCCAGCAGCTCTCCACATTGGTCCGCCAGTCCCATCCTGTGCATGTGTTGCTGTAGGCTGCAGTGTCCAGATAAGATACCCACAACTAGTCGCAAGTTCTTTCGGGACAGTTGCACACAGTATTTGACTGTTTTTGGCGAGGGTGCCGTAATAGCAGCCCTTGCTTGACGACAGCTTTGAGTGTTAACCCATCTTCGTGTAAAGCTTTTTAAGGTTTCTTGGTATAGCATAAAGCTTAATGTCTTCAGGGATATGGGAATTACGGGTTCTGGCCCCCAGAGAGGTTGTTTGGAGGCCAGTCTCGCAATCTCATCAACCTTTTGATTGCCGTAGGTTCCGTCATGTCCTTTCACCCATACAAGGGAAACGGCATTATCATTTGACATATCGTCGAGAGCACCACGATACCGCAGTACCACTCCTGAGGTGATTTTGCAACCGCCTAGGGCTAGTAAAGCGGCTCTGCTATCGCTGTAGATACCAATACGTTGCTTTTTGATTTGTCGTTCAAGAATTGCATTTGCACTACCACCGCTTGGAAGACAGTGGCAATTTTGCCTAGTGGTATACTCTGGCGTCCGTTTAGGTCATCGGAGAAAATTCCGGCACCCGTTCCATGCTTTGTTTTAGATCCATCAATGAAGATGGATATGTCCATATGCTGGGTTGGTCCAGCATTCGCATAAACACTAAAGCGTCTATTAAAAGCATATTGTAAAGGAAGGTAGTTCCCCATAGCATCCAGAAGAGGAGTCTTAACGATTGCCTCATCCAAGATGCGGGTGTGTCTGCCTCCCTTGCCTACTGTGTGCCACAGCCCCTTGTGGCGCAGCCTCAAAGCAGTCCTCACAGCTACTTCCTCCACAAAGAGATCAAGTGGAGAAAAGCATAAGATCACCTCTAAGGCGGCCGTGGGGGTTGAGCGTATAGCACCTGTAGAACTGACACAAGCGAGACGTTGCACGTGTCCCAGTTTGGTTGCTGCCGTAGCTGTCTGACTCTGGGCCACCAGACAAGTGCTCCGTAGCATAGCATGGACCTAATCACGGCGGTATACAGCCACAAGGTGATTCTAGGAGAAAGTCCCCAGGATTTACCTAGAGCGCGGCGACACTGCCAGAAAGCCATGCATGCTTTGTTCGTTTTAGCTTTCAGGTGTTTCTCCCAGTTCAGCTGTTTGTCAAAAATAACTCACAGGTATTTGACATTATCTGAGAATCTGAGAGAAGTGTTGAATAGGAGACGTTGACAGAGAGAGACTGTTCATTACACCATTTTTCTGTTATTTTCTGTTATGCCCTCATACTTCCCCGTAATGAGGATGCTGATGTCATCCGCATATCTACTGGTATAGAACCCAGCATCATTGAGTGAGCTTAGAAGGCTGTCCACCACTGTATTCCATAACAGTGGAGACAGAACTCCGCCCTGTGGGCAGCCTTTCATCACAACACCTCTAATAGAGCTGTCTCCTAAGTTAAATTGCACTGCTCTCAATGCAAGCATGTGCTTTATCTACTCACAAAGAGTAGGTGCAACACCAAGTCTGCGTAAGGCAGAATTTATACTTTCAAAGGTGGTCTTGTCAAAGGCTCCTTCAATATCAATGAAAACTCCCAGGGTAGACATTTTGTCTAATGATCTCTCGATCCGATTCGCTACGGCATGTAGCGCCGATTCGGTAGATCTCCCTGGGATGGAAGCGTGTTGGTTCAGGTGCAGTGGGTGTGAAACAAGCAACTTCTCCCTTATTTCCCTGTCACAAAGTCTCTCAAGAGTCTAAACAATCCAATCCAATCCAAGGCTCTTGTATTAATGCAACAGTGTCCTGTTGACTGTCGAGATGTCTGTGTAGAGTGACAGCAGCCACTCGACAGTGTTGCAGGTTAATTTGTATAATATTTAGTCCAGGCTGAGTGGACATGGGGTCAACAGAAAAGAGTTAGTCGGCCCCGGTGTCTGACCCGGACTCCATCAGTATCTCCATCAGCATCCTCTCCTCATCACAGATTGTATCCATGGGGCTGGGGAGTTGTGGGGATTCCTCTTCGGATGGCTGCTCTGGTAGCAGCACTCCGGGTGGTGGTGGAGGGGTGTCCGCAGACGCACCCTGTCCTGTAACAAAGGAGGGTTGAGGGGTGTCCGTAGACGCGCCCTGTCCTATGGGTTGATTTTCAGCGGCTGGAGGTGCATCTTCAGGCTTCTGAATTTTTATGTTTAGGGTGGTAAACTGATAGTGCAATTTACCTCCTTTGCTTTTGACGGCCGTCTCGGCCTCTCTGATTAGGCCAAAAATTAGGAGCCTACCAAGTGGCTCCTTCTTTTTGGCCGTGTGGAAGAGGGGCCAGACCCCAACGCCTATCCCGGGGTTCTGCACTGCAAGTCGACGACAGACAGTCTCCGTAGGTTTGGGTTTCCCCGGGACCCACAGAACTGCCTTCGCCAGCCTGGGCAGCCGATTCACCTGGACGACGCTGTATCTGCATCAGACACTTTGTAAAATGTATCTTGCATCTGTAACAATTTTTTATCAGTATTTATATCAGATCTAGATACATATAAGAAGTATCGTCTCAACACTGGTTTCTCTGTTTTAAAATAATTGTCTCAGTCCCCTCTACTAATAATTCCTGAACATTTGTAGGTGTTGTTTTGGATTACCCTGTATATATGCATTTTATAAACACACTAAAACATGTATCACATTTATTTCAATGATTTCTTCTCATGGTTATACGGAATTGTTCAGACAAGACTTATAAGGCCAGTATTTTTACTTTGCCATACCTTCAGTGTTGGGAAATATTGATTTCATAAAGAAAATTAAAATCTAGATTTTAAGGAAAATGCACGTTTTAGAACTCAAGAAACTCAAAAAAGTGGTTTTTAAAAGTCTGTGTGTGTGTTTTTTCGAGTTTAGAAATATATTATTGTGATATTCTTACTTTTTGCTTATAGGTGTCTTAGACATCCCCGCAGATGGCTGCTCCACCCCCCCCCCCTTATGAAAATACTTATGTTTAGGCAAATATGAAAGGTGTAAGTGTTAAGCTACTGTGTTTATTGATAAACTGTGTCAGAAACTTTCCAAACTATGTCTTGATGGTATGTACCTAGCAGGGGCGTGCGGTGGGATTTAAAGACAGGGAAGCAAATTTAAAAAACTTACTTATTTATAGTGTAATTCGACCCTCCTGTCCTTTTTAGCAAATTCAGTAATAACGTTGTCGTAAAATCGTGGATGTTCAGACATTTCCTTAACGAGATCTTTTTCTATAGATAAAACTGATAGTTTTGAAAGTCTATCTTGGCCCGTTGAATTTCTTACAAAGTTTTTAATGCGTTTTAGTACAGAAAAACTGCGTTCAACTGAAGCACTAGTGGCGAGAATTGTCACCACTAACTCGCACAATTTAATCACTTCCAAATACGCCTTATTTAACCCTGTCTCGTTTAAAAAGTTCAGTAAGTCACTAGCATTATTTTTTGTATTTACTTCTTCAGTAGCATATATTACGGTAAGTTCAGACCGCAATGCAACTATATCAAAATTATTTCCATAACTGTCAATTAAGGATTGAAAAGCTTTTTCCGGAAAAGGTTTATTTTTAAATTCACTAAAATTACATAGTTCGAGAAATTGTAAATTATTAATATTTTCAAATCTATTATTTAATTGTTCAGAAATCTGGTCTATTATTTCAATCAAAAGTCTTCGATATGAAGTTTTAAGGTCCCCAACATTGTCAGTTCGTATTCGTTTTCTTTGGGGTTGTAGATGTTCCTCGGTGTTAACTGTATTTTCCCAAAATTTATCAAATTCATTTCTTTGTTTATTTATAATGTTTTTAAATTCCTCCACTTTTTTAACACAGAATCCAATGTCATTTGATTTATTTTGTAATATATTAAATAAATTATCAGAAAAGGGAAATATCTCTGAAAAAATATTTAACAGAAAGTTAAAGTTAAAGTCTCTTTTTAAACAATCTAAATAACCTCTAGGTTCAAGGTCTCAGTGTCCCAATCACAACTGTTTTCTAAAATATTTTCAAATAATTCAATTAAAGGATGTCGATATTCACACACCGTTAAGAGAAGCCTTCCATTGTAGTTCCATCGTGTAGGAGCAACTTTGGGCAATCTTTTTTGTACTATCAAATCTAACGCTCGAGTACGTTTTGAAGATCTTGTGAAGAATGCAGCCATTCCACTAAGGGTCGAAAAAAAGATTTTACATTCCTTAATGTGTGCTACTGACTGTGACAGAACTAAATTTAACCGATGAGCAAAACAATGTACAAATAAGGCACTTGGAAAAGACTCCCTTACTTTGGTTTGAAGACCCCCTAATTCTCCAGCCATAACTGCCGCTCCATCATAACTCTGGGCAACGAGTTTAGCACCGCATTCAATATCTTCGACAATATCACACACGATTTTGTATAAAGATATTGCTGTCCTATCCGCTGTTACGTCGAGGAATCCTAAAAACCGTTCTTGAATTTTCCCATCGGTTTTTACATAGCGTACTACCGCAGAAAGCTGACTAATATTTGTAGTGTCGGTTGCAACAAAGCGTGCTTCTGTTATTTCTTGTTTAATTTTTTCCAAAACAACTGCAGCAACAGCAGAAATTAAATCATTTTGAATGCGATTTGATGTTCCGCGAAATACGCTAGACTGTTCTAAATGGCATTTTAAAGGTTCGTCATATTTGGATAAGAACGTAAGTAGATCCACGAAATTTCCCCTATTTGTGGAACTACTAGATTCATTATGACCTCTAAAAGCAAGTTCACGTTCTCCAAGAAAACCAACAGCATCAATTAACCTTTTTAATATCACACGATTTTTTTCCACCAGTTCATTATGCTGACGATGACTTATTTTCAACTGATTATCTATAACATGCTCGATGCGTGACTTTCCAAATAATTTTTCCTTAATTACGGCCTGCAAGTGAGACCGAGATATTGCATGCCTCTTTATAACTTTATGTACATTATTTAAGTCGGAAAACCCACTTTTATTCCAAACGCCTTTTTCATTTATGAAAAGTAGACACGGCCAACAAAAAAGTTTATTTGAAATTTCACAACCGGTTAACCATTCGTTATGTTCGTACATATCCACATTAAAATATCTAGTGCACGTTTTCACTTTAGTTGTTAAATGTTTTAGCGCGGGTTTTGGTCTACCTTTTTCAATTATTTCTAATTTTTCCCTAAAACTGTATGTGGAAAATCCTTTTTTTAATACACCACACACAACACAATTACACACACTTGGCTGTATCGCCTGAATATTTATCCCGGACATAGAAAACGAAGTTGAAGCCATAGCTATTTTGTTAAGAAGCAATTCAAAAATTGCGTACTTGAGTCACTAAGGGGCATCCACTAAATCGGCAAGGTCACCAACCTGCAGCATGCTTTGCACGTGCGCACTTCATACAAAAAGCGTACGCAGTAGGCAGACTTTTGAATTGCTTCCATAAATTCACCACAACGCACATGCGAAACTCGATAGAGATGAGTGTGGGGCTGTGGGTGGGCGGTTTGCATTAATAGAGATTAGTGAATTGTGTGGCAGCGTTATATTGTTTTATAATAAATTTTTATTTTCTAACAAAATTTAAAGGGAAGCAATGCTTCCCTTGCTTCCATGGAGCGCACGCCCCTGGTACCTAGACCTAAATAAATTAGATGGTAATAAGATCTTACATTAGAGGGATCTTGGTCAATCAATAGTTGAGTTCGGTAGGTGTAAAATTTGACTTTCAGTATGAATTTTGTCCAATGTTGAAGTATAACCGGATAAACCTATAAATAAAAGTTTTGTTAGAATTTAGAATTTGATATTGACGTACATTCATAAACTAAGCAATGTAATACTCTTAAACAACAATCGAAAACCTAAATAATCTGTGAATTTAAATTTAAATGCAAATGTAACCGTTGCTTCTGTCCACCTAAACGTGTAAACAAATTTTTGAGGTTATAAAAACAGCCACATTAATAAGATGTCCAGGAGAAATAAGTACATACGTAATGATTTAAGTAATTACAAACTTATAGCAGATAGAGAATTAGGCATAAAACGAAATTTAGGATATGGTGATGAAATTGCAAAGAAAATTTATGCTAATATAGATGCTTGTCAGTCTGATATTCCCATGCATACATACAAAGCTGACCAGGGCGGAATATTTAATTTAGAATTCAGCCTAGATGGGTAGGTACCTAAATTAAGAGGCCCGATGGTGGATCGTAACAAATATTTTATATTTGTAGACGTTTACTAGTAGCTGCATGTGAAGAAAGATCTGTTGTATTATTCGATGCATCTAATCAAAAACAGGTTAAGAAAGTAAGCGATGCACATTCTAGTTGTGTAAATTGCATAAGGTAAAACATAAATAGTTAAGGAAATTCCATATTTAATTACAATCAATTTTAGGTTTTTGGACGCACATCTTTTTGCAACATGTTCCGACGATAATACAGTTAAAATATGGGATACACGGCGATTGAAATCGGCGGTGCGCACATTACAAGGGCATTCAAACTGGGTACGTATTTGTATATCTCAATTTTTATAATGAAAACATTTCAAATCAAGTTCAATATTTTAGGTAAAAAATATAGAATATATAGAAAAAGATCAAACAATGATCACATCAGCATTTGATGGAAGCATTTACGCATGGGATTTGAAAAGCCCCACAGAAAATAATGTACTTCATAATAACATATTCAAAATGAATGGACTTATGCGGACCAAATTAACTCCAGATGGTTCAAAAATGATTATATGTACCACAAGCGGCTACATGATTATTATACATGATTTGAATTTAGCTACGTTATGTAATGATGCAAAATCATTCAGGGTAAGTGTGTGAAATTGGTAAAAGTTATTTAAATTTACATGAATTATTTTTATGTAGCCAAATTTGTATAGACTTATGCAATTAAGTGGACAAACGTTTCCAATGGTAACAGTATATAATGATTTATTTAATCAGAATAGGAAATATAATCGACTAGAATTTATTGATGATTTTCCTAACGATGCTGAAGTTATTAGTTCCTTACAAATTCATCCTATGGGATGGTGTGCGTTATCACGAAATATAAATGCACCAGAAAATGAAGAGGTAATGCAGAACTAATTTTGGTTATTACAAATTTGAGCCCACCCTGGGGATCTTGCTTATTTGAGGAGTTCACGAGTTAATTTAATCGAGACAGAGTTGTAAAAAATTTATGCCTAACAATGACCTATTCAGATTAATTTAATTTGTCAAATATCTAATATTTGTATAATATAAAACTGAAGCTAGTTCTAAGTGAAACTTCTTAGCCCCACTGCAACGAAACATTATGTTACGGTCACATGTTGCACCTGTCGGCAAAGAAGTTTCGCTTCAAAAAATGAGTTTTGGAGTCTTTCATAATTTTATCCCTCAATTCGTATTTGCGGCATTTTTGAAGTGAAACTTGTTTGCCGGCGGGTGCAACATGCAATCATAATGTAACGTTTTTGTTACATTGGGACTAAACTGTTTAACTTAAAATTGCTTGGCACACACTTTTTTTTGTAGCTGATAGTTTTTCGTGGTCCCTCAGAAAAACAATTCGGTTGGTTTAGATCAGGCGACCATACTGGCTATATAAATGTATTAAAAACCACTTGATGCTGGTGTTGCGATGAGCATAAATTGTCGTCATATTATGCTTTTGTTTATTATGAAAAAGCAAATTTTTCAAGTCTTGGAAGCTCTAATAAAGGAAAAAAGTCCCTTTTGACAAAACGAAAATCTTGATTTTTTAATTTTTAAATAAGTTTAAGAAGACAGACTGGAATAATAAATTCGTCAACCAAAAATAGGAGGTGGAATTAGACCCTCCCCTCCTAAATATTGGTGTATCTAGGTGCTCTTTTATTAAATAAAAGGGCACTAATTTCAAAAATGCATTAAAGCATCACAGAAAAAGAGTATTACAACACAAACCAAATTGTAACTCGTCCCTAGCTCTATGAACCCTAAAAACCTAAAAAAAACGTGCGGCCCTGTTTGTGAGCTTTACTTTTTAAAAAATTTCGATAGTTTAAAAAATTTTTTTGGATAAAACCCCAAAAACCAGTTTACATTCTATGCAGTTTTACAGAGTTGGAGGTACTGAAAGCATATTCTGTCAAAACAACGTTACAAGATCACAGTACTTCCTTGACTATCTTTTGAAATAAGCAAGATCCCCATGATAGAGCTTGCATGTGAAACTTGTTACGTATATGTAAAACCTGTATTAAATTAATTTGTTTTGTTTTAATTACAGTGGACGTCGGTTCATGATATCCAAACACGCGACCCCAACGAATATAAAGATGCATTCCGCTACGTAGACGAGCCGGAAGTACCTCCAGATGAAAATGAGCCAACAGATGTGTTAAATCGAAGACCCACCGACATTTGGATGGGTTTTATTTCAAATGAACATCTCAGTGCTTACAGATCCCAACATGGCTCGAATGTACCAGACAGTATTCACACAACAATGGGAATTATAAACAGCGGTATAATCGGTCAAGCTTTTTTTAACAGAGAGTTGAGAGGTCTCAGAGAAGACAGAAATCGCATCTTTTTAAATGTGCCTCGTTTAACGCACTTTGTTAAGGAGAAGAGTGCTGGCAAGGGGTATATTAAAGAATTATGCTTTTCGAGTGATGGACGTATTGTATGTTCCCCATACGATAAAGGTGTTCGGTTGCTTGGGTTTAATGAAAATATGCAGGAGTTGTGTTATTGTGTACCAGAACAACCCAAACAATTATATACAATTGCAGAAATGAACAATTATCATTCTGATGTTGTTGTTAGTTGTAAATTTAATCCCAAACATTATCAATTGGTCAGCGGTTGTTTAGGTGGGCAAATTGTTTGGTATAAACCAATTTTATAAATTAAACAGTAATAATTCCATCCTTTTGTAATACCTAGTTTTTATCATGAATTTGCAGTTTTTTGATTTTATTTTGATAATTTTTACAGGAACTACACCGTGTTACATGATTATATTACAATAAGCAAAAATGTTTAGTTATATTATTGTACATAGTTGTACAAAATAAACTATGAGTATGTTTGTACTTACGTTGTATTTTTTACAAAAAAAAAAACCATTAAAATTAAGGCTTTGCTGACTGATCTAAACTTCAAGCTTCAGTGTATGTTTGTGTTCCCGAGTTGGACGTACAGATAAAACCTTTCGTATATCTCAAAATCTTTACCACCCGATTACATCAAAAAATATCAATTTTTGGACGTTTACAATTTACCCTTTGTAGACTTAAAATATGACTACAAGTACATCGGGTGTAAACGAAACATGGTTCACCCCCCGTTTTTCTTTATTAAGATAAACGAATGAAATTTGGTATGGGTAATATTTCCATAAAATTCAATTATTTCATGGTATTAGCAATTTTTAACATTTCCTGTTTCTTCGGAAGTGACCATAATTTTCTTATTTTAAATGCAAGCTCTTGCATATTTTTACATATTTGGAATCGAGAAAATTCTGCATACGATTGTGTACTTCAATTGTTTTTTTGACAACTTGAAAATTTTTACGTAATTTTTTTGGTTTTGCGTCTCGAGTTCCATGATGGGTATAAAACTGTTTCTATGCAGTCCGGCGGTACCATAAAACTTTATTATTTTTCCCTGTCCGTATCTCACGATCGGGGAGGGGGGGGGGGGGGGTTTAAATAGTCAACTAACAGTTTTTTGAGAAAAAGTCGGAAATTTCAAATAGAACAATACTGGTTTATATTGTTTTTCGGAAAGACCACTTTTTAACAGTAAATTAGGTTTTAATACAAATGTAGGGATACACTAGTTAAACCAATATGCACACATAACGCAAACATACACGTACAATGTACATGCATACAGAAGAATATTTTAATAAAACATTTTCTTGAATTCCTAGACGTCTAAAAGACGCATTTACGTCAAAAACCATTATTTTCACAATCACAATACATTGCATAGTCATAAAAGTCATGGTATCTTGCCTTCAAGGTTGAAACCGCGTCAGTGGTATTTGCTAACTCGTCGATGTTTCATCCTCAGCCGCGAGATTTTATCAAACCTGCTGTTAGAACGAAACAAATACAAAAGTGAGACAAAATGAACGAAATAATTCGACTGGACTTTCCTATACTTTAGAAATTGTTACTGATCATATTTTCGAAAGCATGTTTGTATCAACGTTTTACGCGCCAATATTGACTACAGATTGCACTTTCCCTACCACTCCTGCGGAGGTACAGCTGTTTTAGTATAGTTGACGTCAAGATTACCGGCTTTAGAAAAGTATGACGGAACATTCTCAAAGATTAGCTTCATTTTATCTGCGTTTAACACCTTTCTTAGCTTTAAGCCTTTAACCAGGGATTACCAGACACCTCTTAAGAGGTAATAAAAATTCTCTTTTTCAGATTATCACAACAAACAACACTGTTTCATCTACCAACCTTTCATGTATCACATCCGGGAAATCATAGCTGAGGACATCAGCTGCATGTCGTACTATGAGTAACTGGATCAAAGTTTTCTAAGATAAAGAAAGTTGTTGTTTCTTGATTTTTTTGAAAAAGATTACTTGTGTTAATGAAAACCAAAACCAGAAAGACAAATTCGTCCACCCAACATTTGGCGGGAGGGTGAAAATTAACCCCCCTAAATATTGCTGCACTAAAAAGTTAAGTTGTGACTCTTATTCTACTATCACTCATGAGCAATTTTGCTTAAACAGAAAATGTTTAACATCTCCTGTTTATTAGAAACAGTTGCATGAATTCAAAAATTCATAGAAGGCATCACAGACAAACTAGCGGACTAGGACACGAATGACATTGTAGCTCATCTTTAGCTCTATGAGTTAATAACATTTAAAATTAATTGTGTAATTAGTTGTCGAGCAACATTTTTTTTGAAAATTTCAACAATTTTGAAAATATTCTTCACCGCTTTTAGCTTTTCGAAAATTTTTGTGCACAGTTACATTGTGCCCTATAGAGGTCGCTTAATTGTGATAGATATTTTGAACCCAAACTGCCTTTGAGTCATAGGGCGCTAACGTCAAAATTTTCAAAAAAATCGTAGCGGCCGCCATTTTAAAGCTAGAAAGTTGGGAAGAAAGCCAGCACCGTCGGCCACGCGGGGAATCGAACGTAGGCCTCCCGAATGAAAGTGCACTTCGGATAATAAAAAGCGATAGAGTCCTCAAGCGAACCCATCACTTGACTCGCTTTCGATAGTTCTGTTCTAATAGCAGCTCTGATGAAGTCTTATGCAACTGAGGACAAAACGCCGATCATCACTACGGCCGCAGAAGTATTCGACACTAATAAAATCAATCTTAATCATGTTTTACTTTTAATTCTTCATTTTCTTCTTCTTTATTTGCAGTATTTGTTACAAACTTGTCCAAGTATGTCCTGTTTGTTAACTTCACATGTTTGTAAAAATCGAAACCATTCTTATCTTTTATTGTAACATCTGCACCTTTTTGCAATAAAAGCGTTACGATGTCATCAGGACAATTTAAAACCACTAAAATAAATACAGTTTTCAACTAATTTTGAAATTGAAAATTTTAAAATACCTGCTCTTAATAATGGCGTCCATCCTTTGTTATCCTGAGTGTTTATATCAAATTCGTTGTTTAAACAAAGCTCAACATTGTCTAAATTTCCTGAATCAATTGCATGATGTAAACCGGTTAAAAAATTACAATCCTTTGAATTTAAGTTAGCTCCTTTGTCTATCAACAAATTTGAAATTTGCAAATTGTTGTTAAATAAAGCAACCATTAACGGTGTTCGTTTAGTGATTAAAGTTGCAGTATTTACATTTGCACCCAAATTTATTAAAAACGTGACCATTTGTAGATTTCTACTTTCTATTGCTTGGATTAAAGGAGTTTTTCCTTCTTTATTTTCCGTTTCCAGTAAGATAGGTCTAAGTAATTAAAACATAATTAAAAAAGAAACTTTTGATTCAAGTTCCAAGGTTTAATTACCTTTTGTTGATTATTTTACGAATAATTGGTGTTTTACCAAATTTTACTGCTCTCGTAAAATGTATAACAAAAGACGGTATTGCATCCGTTCCACTTTTAAAATTAATCCATTGGGAATCGCCTTCATCATTAACACTTTTTAATCTAAAATTGTAACAACTACAAGGAGCTAAGTTTTCTACAAGAAATTGCTTCTTGAATCCCCTAAAACGAATTGGGTTAGTCTTTGTGGTTATTAAAAACTGCTAACTGGTTTAAGCGTACCAGTAAACATGTTTCCATTCACGAAACGAATTTTCTATTTGTAAAATATACTTTGTGTTAGTAGCTGAGTCGTTAAAAACATTTTCCCAAGAAATAAGTGCCGTATTTAAAGTTCTTGAAAGAGTTTTTGGTCTGGGTGGTGTATTTGTTTCCATTTTTTCAAGTAAGTGAGAAAACATATTTTATTGATCAAACAGTTTTGTGGGATTGTCGTTGATAATTTCACGTATTTATTTTATTAAATATAGAGAAACCCGTGTTCTACGCCCCACTCTTTTTTGGCAACTTCGTCTTAAAATGTAATAAATAAATTGTATTGAGTTGCACGACATGTACCGAATGCATGCCGCAGTACCTACTGTATATTGTTAAATACGCAAAGTCAGTGACTAAAATGAACATACGTAACTACCAAGTAATCATGCGAATGTTTATTATTTTGTCCTTACATTCTTATCTAGCGTGATCGACATCAAATATTCTTTAAAATAAAAGTTATCACTTTCCTTTCAAATTGGCGGCGTTCATTAGTATTTTCAGTTTGAATTTAAAACTGTAGAAATAAATGTCCGGTATGGGTAAGGTCAGTTTCATCTGATATTTTGTGTTTTTGAACTGTAAATGGTAATCCAGTAGGCTACCCGAGGGTGATAAAATAATTGTAGGTAATAAAACAACATTTCCAGATATCTGGTGATATCACTTGAAATGCAATGTGTAATTCTGATTTGAGTTATTTATGATTACTTTGTTTATCTTTATCGAAAACTGTAGCCCCCTGTCCTACAAACAAATATACGCTTTATATAATGGACGCCTAAATATGTGGCTTCTAGTAGCAGGGGCCCCTTACCAGAAAAAGCTGAGTCAGGTAGTTTTTTGTAACAATAAATGAGCCAGTAAAGTAGGTATCTTTATAGAAAACTGTAGCCGCCCGCTGTACTAATGAATGTGCGCCTTTTATAATATACGCGTGTGGCTTCTAGTAGCGGCGGCTGCTCGCCACAAAAAAGTTGAGTTAGGTAGAAGGAATCCCGATTAACATAAAAACCCGTGGCCTATGCCTTCCGTTTTTTGTTCACTATAAATAAGCGAATAAAGTAAGCATCATAGCGGCTTTATAGTAAATCCGGATCCCTTCCTCCTGTCTCAACATTTAGTGACATGTATGAATTACATCGCTATAGCCCTTCCAATAAATTTGCTAGTAATTCTTTGTAAAAAAACGTGTGGCGTAGCCCATACTATATGGCACCGTAGTATTTGATACTGAAAGCTTCTACTTAATATGAACCAAGCAATAATAATAAAGAAAAACTGTAAATGTTATTAAACAATATGTTTATTTCGCACCCCTAAAGAGTTTTGCCTTTTTGAGTAGTTAAAAAATATAATAATACTAGGATAGGATAGGATAGAAAACAAATTAACAGAATTAGAAAATTCAAACGAAATCTGGGAATTGGAAGAAGAGTGGAACTTATTAAAAGAAACTATTATCGAGACGGCGGTGGAAATATGTGGAATACGAAAAGTAAGACTAGTGGGATGGGGCAAAGAAAAGTAAAGTTAAAGAAAGAAACAAATAAAGCATGGAAAAGAAATATATTCAGACGAAACTAAAACGAGATAGAAATATGTACATAATTCAAAAAAGTGGCAAAGAAAGCAGTGATAAAGACCAAAAGAAGTAGCTGGGTGAGGTATGGTAATATTCTGGAGGAAGACTTTAGAGAAAACACATAATTTTCTGGAGTAAAACTAAAGGCATGAGAAGTAAAAAAGAGGAACAAATGTGGAATATAAAAAACGACAGTGATAAGTTAATGACAGAAAAAGACGAGATACTCAGTACATAAGGGAAATTCCACGAACACAAATTTGAAGAAAAACAAGAAGATAAGGTAGAGAGTGAAACAGATGAAGAAGAGTTAGAGGAAGATAATAGAATAGAAATCACCGAAGAAGAAATTGTAAAAGCAATAAACAGATTAAAAATCGGAAAAGCGGGAGGAGGAGATAACATAGCACCTGAAATGATTAAATGGGGAGAAATAAAAATGACACGCTGGATATGGAAATTACGTGGGAAAACATGGGAAGAAAACGACATATCCATGCGAATGCGAAAATTATAGAGCAATATATCCAGTTATAATAAAAATTTATACAAGCATATTAGAATATAAGCTAAAAAGGGAAATAGGGGAGAAACTAGAGGAAGAACAAGCAGCATTCAGAGTAGACAGACAAACACAAGACCATATACGCATTTTAAGGAATTTAATAGGAAAAACAATAGAACAGGGAAGAGAAATATACGTAACGTTTATTGAACTGAAAGCGGCGTGCAACAGTATTTCAAAATAGAAACTGTGGAGAATAATACAGGAGATGGGGGTACCAGGAAAATTATGGAAAATAATAAAGAGTGTCAACAAAAATGTGGAAGGGATAGTGAAGGTGACCGGTGGTGAAACAGAAGTGTTGAAAATTGACAGGGGGACGGGGTGAAGCAGGGAGACAGTTTAGGTCCGCTATTTTTCATAATATAGACAGAGTAGTGAAAATGTGTAAAAGTAATACTCCCAAACTAACAGTAGGGTATCGATCATTAAGGCCGATGCAAATTGTGTTATATGCGGACGATATAGGTCTAATAAGCGAATCAAATAGAAAACTTTAAAATATGATAAGCAGATGGGCAGATGCTATTGAGCAAATGGAAATGGAAATAATAGTAAAGAAAAGCAAAGTAATAAAAATAACAGGAAGAAAGGAAGAAGGCATAGCTGGAGAAGTAAAAATAACATGTACCTAATGGTGAAGGAATGGAAGAAGTCACGACTTTTGAATACATTGGAACAATTTTTAGCAAAGACAGGAAAATAGATTTGAAAATGTTAAATAGAACAAAAAAACACACAATTGTACTACCAACTAAACAAAACAATTATGGGTAAACTAAAATTGGAAAATAAAACAAAGATGCAAGTATACAACACGATCGCAGTACCGACTTTGTTATATGATAGTGAAACTTAGCCGGCTCAACATAAACATGAAAATAAAATAACAACAATAGAAATGAAGCTGGCAAAGAAATCTATAGGCATAACATAATTTGCTAAATAGAATAATAAAAGAGTCAGATAAGAGGTGAGAATAAGTAAAATAACAAAAAAACTGGAAGTAAAACAACTGAAATGGTTTGGACTGACGAAGCAAGTAGCACAAACCAGAAGACCAAGAAAAGGAAAAGTGAGCAGACCCAGAAAAAGTTTGGAGAACAGAATAACAGCACTGAACAGCCATAGAAAGAAAAGAGGTAGAAAGATGAAGCAGATGGCACAAAATCGCAAGCAATGGAAGAATCGGGTAGAATCAACCTAACCCCGACACCAAAAGGGCAAGTGGAGAAAAGAGAAAGAAGAAGAAGAAGAGTGGTTAAATAAAACGGGCACCACATAGCAGCCTACTCATTATTAAAAAATCATAAGTATGTGGTAACCCTGCACTGCATTAAAGCCCCTAAAACCATAAATTTCACCTGTTTATATCAAGTACTCAAACAAATTATTACTCAATCAATTTTTATGTTTACTTTTTAATTATAGAAACAATTTCTATGCATAAAACATGCATATCAAGTCATAATTTGCTATGCACAGATGACTATTTAGGTAGCTGTACTTAATTTCTACTGCATTCTTAAAATATGCAGTTTAAAAATAACATTAAGAAATCAAGGTCATTTCTCTTAATATTCTACTAACCTACTACAGTTACCTAAAGCCCGAAGTAAAATTCTAGCATTTTACACTTCATAAACATAACGGAACTTGGCTTAGTGATTTTACCGCTTTAATTAATGATGCCTTTTGAATGAACGAGCTTCGTAAGATTGAAGATATAGAAAAAAAGCCACATTCAGACAAGTTTAAACCTGAATTGGTCAGGAATTTTAAACAGGCAGTTTAATTACCCACTTACCTAAAAAAAATAAAGAGGCTTAAGTTAAGAATATGAAAATAAACATGAATAGGGATTTTTCTTTTTAGAAAACGTTGTTATTTATTGTAAAAATACCTACAATGTCTTGGCACGTAATGACATTTCCTCTCACCGCTATTTCCAAACACGACGCGAATAACAAAAAGAAAATTCAAGTAAAAATTTAATCTTCGCGTATATTCGATTTCTAGGTGGAGGTAGATCTGTTTCATACTAAAAAGAACATGCTAAACAAACACGAGTTTAACCGGTCCGGTACTTTCATTGCAACAAGTTTAATGTCTTAGAAAGTTGACTTTATACATACCTATCAGGTAGTGCCTGCTCTATACTGTTTTAATATCAAACTCGATGGCGATCGATCGTTGCTAACCGCTGTGAAGGTTCATTCGAATTTAGTGAAACATATGGATTATTTATTAAAACTCATAGTGAATTAATAAAATTAAAAAGAAAATGTGAAACCATAAATTATAAAATGTTGTGTATTTCTTTCTTACTTCTTTTACTTCTTAGATTTTTATTAGGTGAGTAATATGTTTGTAAAATAGTTAACTGCTAAATTCAAGTAAAACTCATGTCCAAATTTTCACAAACTTGTTTTTCATATTAATTAGCATTCAAAATTGTTTTTGGAAATGCCAAAGATCATTAAAATAAGGTTCGTCGCGTAATTTATCATTGAAATTACCAAAAACTTTTACTTTTAAACGCTTCATTTCAAAACTCGTCTATTACATATGTATTTGGTTGTTAAATTTGCTCATTCCTTGTAGAACAATGTTAAAATTTTACCCAGAAAATATAATTAGCGTGAAACTTCCGGCATGTTCATAATAACCGGTGAAAGCAACAATATTTAATACTTTTGTTCTTAATTTCAAGCATTCCACAGATGTTTTTGGTATTTTCCAATTTTATTAATTAACTACCAAAAAATGTCACTGTTTTGCCTCACTACTCGTTTTCCACCCACGCACAAGAGATCAAAAAACTAATAAAATGTTCCAGTTTTTTCCCAGGACGATGACGGTCCTTATAAAGGAAAATACCTAGGAAAGTTAAATTCGTACCATCATCAAGTGTCAGGGGATGTTTATGCAGTGGACGAATTTACTTTGCTGATAACCAAATTTAATTATGATGGAAATGGAGCGGATACGTTTTTTTGGGCCGGGGCTGCTAATCGACCTGGACCTCAAGGTTTTATAGTTCCTGACGAATATGGAAAGTACGTAAAAAATTTACGACGTATACTTATACTTACTAAGCTATTTTTAGACAATTATAACGGTTAAAATTTCCACCATAGCAGGGTGTATAATGCAACAAAAAAAAATTTAACCACGGCAAATCTTGTCGGTTTTTTCTAGTTTAATTAAAATTCAGTCTTGATTTATTGATTTATGCGTTTCAGTGGTGTACCCATAATTTTTCTTCGTACGTGAATTTACAGTAGTAATGTAACTGGAATCACGGACGTACGTACTGACTGGTATTTTTTTATAGCCAATAATACGGTGCGCGATAATTTAATATCCTTTGCCGCATAAAAAATAAGCAATGCGAGATGAAAAAGTAATAAATGCATGGTATTTTTTTAATGGCAGCTAGATATTTTAATAAATTGTGCATCAGAAAAAATAAAAGTAATAAATGCACGTTACATGTTCGTGAATGCTCGATATTTTAATAGATGTTGCAGTATCAGAATATTAAAAAATATATAAAACTGTTATTAACCATAACCCCACGTAGATCGCCTAAACCGACAACTTTGTTTCAAAAGATAACTTTGTTTTCGCATTGTTTTTTGTAAAAATATAACTATAGTGGAATCACGCTCAGGACCAATGCACGTCACCGATATTTGATGACGTCACAATGACATCATAAAAATATCATGTTTACATTACAGTGAAAATGATTTTAATAAGCACTGGATATGCAACACATGTTACACCAAATGTAAAATTCAATTCATTTCTGGTTAATAATACGAAATGAAATTAAAGATTTTAGCAGAAAAGATATCAAAGACAATTAAAAATTGCAACAATAATAGTATTTATTTATATATAAGTTGAAGATTACAATTATCTGAGTAGGTATTATGTATAACTATTTGTATTTATAAATAATGGAAATTAAAAACGTTAACAAATTTCATTTATTGTTATAGAATTTCACAAAGTAATAGCGACCGCAACCATCAACCACTTAAAAGTATAACTGTTCTTAGCCATAACCTTACATAAATCGCCCAAACTGACAACCTTGTTTTAAAAAATAACTTTTGTTTTCGCATTGTTTTTTTGTAAAAATTTAACTATGTATAAATAATAGACTATTAAACTTTGTCAAGTTTCATTTATTGTTATGTAATTTCACAAAGTAATAACAACCGCACTCATCAACCACTTAAAAGTATAACTGTTCTTAACCATAACCTCGCGTAGACCGCCTAGACCAACAATATTGGTTGCATTTAGAACCCTCAACTGTTAGTCATGCATTTTCTCTACTTACCGACTAGTTACAATTTTTATAGAATTTTTATTATTCTTACCTTCGCTTTACCATTCTTACATATGATTTTTTATCAGGTAAGAATATATTAAATCCCTAACTGTCTCACCATAACAGCACCACGGGCCTTTACATCTCGATACAGTTTATCAGCAGTGTTTTGACAATAAATTGTGTTCATCGGTCCGGTCGTATTTTAGTAATAAATTTTTTGTTGCTATAGAGACGAGGCCACGTGCGACGAGTTTAAAAAGTAATCCTATTTCAGACACGTTCCTAAAAGAATATTTGTTTGTATTATTGTAAAATAATCTGCTGCTCAATCAAAACGCAAGAAGCTTCGAGCCAAACATTGTAAAGCGACCGGCTGTTGCATAAGCTGCCCGCAACTTTGGTGGAGTTGTTCTTACAGATTGCTTAGTTTCCACTATTAATACATAGACGCTACATAGTTGCATTCGTTAGTGTTATGGGACTAAGATTTCATACGCCCCTTAGCAATTACTAGCAACTAGGCCTAAACTGTTACGGATGATATTATTCATAAATACCTACTGGAAGATCATTGAAAGAAAGAGTTTTCCCTGAAAAATATACGTGTTTTTTTATCTTGCTGATAGATGTAGGAAAAGTGATTTTTGGGTCTATGATAGAATTTTTTTTCCTGCAGATTTTACGAGAATTTCCCTGTCTATAAATTTTTTTAACGGAACTGTTTTTCTGGGTCTTTTTTCGGCTTCTTAGCTGTAATTCCGACTTTTTCATTTTTTCAACAAGATTTCCTGTCCGGGATCGCCTCTCAATCCCGAGAGATACTCAGCGGAGGGAAAAATCGGAGTTACAAAAAAAGGCGTGGAGGGTAGCGTAGCCCACGAGTTGTGCTAATATTGCATTTACATTTTCATATCAAGAGTTAAGTTGTAGCCGTTTTGTAAAGAGAAATTTTACAGTCTCATTTTATTGGTTTCATTAAATAAGCAAAGCAAAGATATCGCGTTTTCTAATTGAGCAATGGTTTTACTTACTCATATATCCAGCATGAAATTGTATTGCAATCGTGGCAAAATGGATTTTCAGATTTTGATGAAAACAAACGCTTGTGCTGAATGTCCGTCTGATTGTATGTTTATCTGTGTGACGCAAAAACATCTCGGAAGCTACTGGATCAGCGTTTCTGAAACTGGGGTACGCGAAAAACAATAAAGGGTACGTCGTCGGTAAATTTTGTTCCATGCACGTAAGACTACATACTATAGGTACCTACAATGTATATATCTGCAATTTTCTTATGTGGTTATAAACTAAATTATTAGAAGACTCAACGAACTTACCTAGTGAAGTTCAATCTTAATTATATGCGGTGCCTCTTGCGGTATAATATTCTTGACATTTACTCGATGCAACAAATACAAAAACAGTAATTAAAAATGTATTGAATTGCTGCATAAGAACCTATTAATTTGAGTTATACAAGGTGTTTCCAAAATCGCGGTAAGTATTTTGAAGGGAAATAGCTGATAAGAAAACATGAGGAAAAGTTTAGATACTATGAGCGTAGAAACTTTTTTTGTTATTGAGCACAGATGGGTTTAAACCCATCAAACACCATTCACTGGAGTCACTGATTTGGCTTGAAAAATACCAATTGTATATTAAGCCACATCCATTTCAATATTAAACTCCTAAGTTCATGTAAACACTGTTATACTTCTAAAATAAATATTTTAGGACAAACGTCTTAGAGCGATATTTCAACAAAGACTTCACATTAACCCTACCGGACAACAAAAAACTAACCGACATAAAATGGTTCGCAATTTACGATCTATGGAGTCAAAACACCTTTGGGGATATTTACATCCCCGAAGAATTCGAACCACCATCCATTCAAAAAATATCACAGCTATCTGGAAAAATCAACAAGCTAACTTCTGATGGAATTGAAATCGTCGATGCTAAAACCATTAGAATACCAGACTTTATATTCGATGGAATAGCCAGAGAGCCTTATTTTTGGGTCGGTGTTGGCCCACAACCTGGAACTAAAGGAACCAAACTACCAGATGAATATGGATAGTGAGTTTTTAGTATACATTTTAAATATTTAAATCGTTTATATTTATTCTTCGAACACAGTTTAGATCCTCTGCGAGCTTATAATGGTGAAACAATATCGTTGGAACTTCCAGGAGACTTAACTATTTTTAATATTGACTGGTTTAGTATTTACGATGTTGTTAACAAGAGAAATCTGGGTTCGATTATTATTCCAGATGGACTGAACGTACCCCCCTCTCTAGTCAAAGTTTTGGTATGTTAAAAACAAGAACATTGAATTTTTCATAATTGAAACATTTTAGCCCCACAAAAATGACTTACCTAACTGTCTGCAATTGCACAAAAGAATGCAAGTTTCATGGGAGATTTTCGGGCCCCAAATTACCATACAACTAGCTGGACAAGTCGATGAAAACGAATACATGGCTTTCGGATTGTCAGGATCACAGGAAAAAAGCCAAATGTTGGGATCCGATGCTGCAATAGCTTATATTTCTGAATATCGAGGTTTTGCAACTGATTATAATATTACAGCCTTATCATCGGTAAATAAAAAATATTATTACATTGCAAAACAATTAATGTATATATTTTAGTGCGTGAAAGTTTTGGGACAATATAAAGGAGTATGTAAAGATGATTTAGTTGGGGGACAGGATAATAATCAGATGCATACTGCAGTTCGAGAACATGGAATTAATATTATAACATACCGTAGAAGTTTAATATCTGGTATGTAAAACACTTTATGTAACTTATAATATTATAAATGTTTCCAAAGATCACAATATGCAATGCAACCTTCAAGAGAAATTCATCTTAAAATATCATCTACTAGAGGGCAGTAGGACCAAACGCGGTGACAGTCAAATTTAAGCTCTATGATTGGCTGGCATTACGTGCTGCCATCTATTAAAACGCCAAGTATAAGTATATCAATTTTTGTTTTTGTTTTCAAATGTTAGAAAACATAAATTATTACATTTTGCAATAATTATAGTATATTTTAACCATAACGTTTAAAACTTAAACATTTTGCTAAATATTATCCGTTATCACATAACAAATAGAACAGAATTGTTCCAGGCTGATATCTAGTGGCTGATTTGAGAAATAGCTTGAAACACCTCCCAGTGCGTTTGATATTAAAAAACTACCCTAATCTCAAACCATGAACATAATTATGAAACACATATCTTCTGTCACGTCAATCATACCAGAATACGTACACCTATCAAAAAGTAATTAAAAGGTACCAATCCTTTTTGACAGGTGCACATATTCTACTCATCGTCCGCGGTAATTAGCAAGAACTAACGTCAATTCTCACAAATCACTAATCAAGAATTGTATAATTATCACTGTCAACATTTCAGCTGATCATGGAGACCAAGAGTTTCCTACCGAAGGATCAGTTTACCTAATTTGGGCAATTGGCCGATTGGATGATAACAAAGAACCGACATTCCACGACACTTATCCAAAATCCAATTTGAAGGTGGAACTTAATGGCAAAGAACCCGTTTCGACCTGCTATTCATTCACTACTATTGATGAAGAATTACAAGAACCATGGGAAAAAGGTCAGATATTTGATAGAAGCATTCGAACGTTTTATGCTCAATTGGGACCATCTGGTGGCAAACGGGGTTATCAAGGATTAACTGGTGAGTTTGTTTTCTAGGAGAAAATTAAAATATTGAAAGATGTCTGTGCTATTAATAACTTTCGGCTTAGATCGCATCATTATTGAAATATACACCCAGATTTTTTTTGGTTTAGTCCAAACTAGGAATGGGCGTAATCAAACAATATACATTAAGACATTTTATTGTAGGCCAAACATCAGCATCTCTAGCTTGGTATATAAACGGAATGTTAATTCCCGAAATCTGGATGCGAAGAGGGTTGACATATGCGTTTAAAGTACGAGGAGGCAATAATCCCCACAGTGCAGAATATTACCACCCGTTAATTATAACGGACGAACCTCATGGAGGCTTTGATAGACTTTCAGATGAGGCACAGTCAAAAGTACGCGTACTTGCAGGGGTTGAATATTCTAGAAGAGGAAGACCTCGACCTACTGCTGGTATATTTTAAAATTTCTAATTATGTATATAGTTATACCTCTTAAAGGGCTGATAATGGAATCTAAACTTTTGGAATATTTAATTTAGATTAATGTTTTTTTTTCATTTAGCTGGACCTCTTTGTTTGGCCAAACACAGAGCAGATAAAGACAGAAGACTAGATGACGATTTTCTAACATTCAAGAAATTCAATCGTTCTTTAGAACATAACTGTGAAGAGGGTGACCCCGCAACTTTGGAAATCACCCCAAATTCAACCTGGCCCGATATAGTATACTATAATTCATTCACGCAGCCTAACATGGGTTGGAAACTACATATCGTAGATAGTTATCGTAGATCAGGGCAACAAAATATTCGACCAAATATTTGGTTTGTGATTCCTGTTTATTTGTTTGTTAGACAATTGCTGTAATTGTTTATTTAAACAGAATGTGGTGCAATAAATAACAATAAAATTTCAGGACTTAATTATTGTAAATGGTAATTAATACACCTGAACCCGACGACGTAAAAAAAATAATTTTTTACATATGTAAATTATACATACTTAATTATTGTAAAGTGAGATAGCTTGTAGTTTTTTAATATTATATAAACGAATTTAAATTAAAAGTAACAATATATCTTATATCTATCTATATATTAATTTCGTAATGCTCAACATTTACGCAACGCCCCTCATACGAAAAGTAAGATCTTTATTATAAGTGAGGTCTTAAAATGCCCCTTCCCTCAACTACTGACTTTGGAACAGTTTGATGTGAAGATACAAAATTTGAGTTATTGGAGAACAAATACTATTTTTTTTAAAACAAATGCAGACTTAAATTTACAAAGTGGCAACAGGGCACCATTTTGTAAAAAAAAATATTGAATGGCTCTGGGGGGAGGGGGGTCGAAATACCCCTCATTTGCAAGGTATTTTCGAGCAGAGTGTAATCCTAGATTTTGGGTAAATTGTATAGATTCAAAACCAAACGAGAGGCTTCCAAATTATGTTTCCGATATTAAACAAAAAAAGAATAACAGAAGCTTGTGCGACTATTGGAGTTGAAACTTTCCAGAATGTACGATACGAGCCAATAAATAGGTTTTTCTACTGCCAAGAAATTCAAGGAGTACATTTTGAACATTCATTAAAATAGGATTATTCCAAGTTTTTGTTGTACACGAAGTTGTAAAATGTCACCCACCCCCCTCCTGCTAACTTTAAACGGCGTGATGTGAAGTTACAAAACTTGGTTTATTATTATTGGAGAACAAATACACTTTTTTGTAAAACAAATGCCGACTTAAATTTAGGAAAAGTCGGCAGGGCGTCATTTTGATAAATAAAATAAATAGCACTGGGGGTCGAGTGACACATCATTTGAAAGGTAGGTATAATCTTAGATTTTGGGAAAATTTTATAGATTCAAAAAAAATTACTACAATCGAGCAATTGTTTATACTTTTTTGCCTACTAGTTCTTTAGTGTTTTGCTTAAGTTGCCTAGGATCCCAGTAAAAAGTTCCAATATGTACAATTAAACTATAGCATGTTCAAAATAAATAAATATGTGTAAAATTAAAGAAATTCATTATACTAACTCTCGTAACTATTTATTTTAATAAAATGTCATACAATATACTCGTACAATGGACTTAAAACATAATAATCAAAACACTTCTAATACAAACAAAAAAAATTTTAATATTAAATAATGATACAAAACTTTTGTTAAAATAGTATGGAGAATTTATCACAATCAATACAACTAGTGATCCCAATTTTCCGATAAATTTGGGTTGGTTGTTCTTGAGAGCAAGTTAAGACGTTCATGTTTGTGGAATTCTCTTAATTAAAGTAGCACTTGTTATAACTATCAACACAAGTTTATCGCAGGAAAATCGCGATCACCTTTTATATTTGTAATGACTATATTACACACAATTTGTTACAATGTATTTTAAATATTTTTAATTACGGCCAATCTTATTGGAAATCATCGTTATTTTTTGCAGGTTGTATCATAGCTACAATCTTTACTTGTCGCCCTTATCACCAACAGTTTTTGTTTTCATCATGAAATTGATGTGACTGGTTGTTTGTACAGATATTGATCACTCTAATTAGTTAAATAGAATGTGTGTGATATAGTCAACTAACACTTTTAATAAATGAACAAATATTGTTTCGTATGAGCATTTTCTCAAATAAATCACAATCATTACAAATAAAGCGTGGATTCCAATAAAATTCGTGTTTCTAATTAACGATATTGAATAAATAAAATGAAACACTTTCTATTAACCAACCAGGGTAGTTAATAGGTATTTTGAATACATAGAATGCTATGAGAGATAGACGCAAAATGGGTCAGGCGGTTCACATATCCTCGGATACCTTTTAATATTTAAATTAAATGTATGCTTAAATATGTATTTCCTGTTTTCTTATTGTCCGTGAAATTGTAACAATCTGAATGTACAGGGTGAGTCATTTAGGTGTCACCCCCCCTGCTATTTCTCACTATTAAGAATATCAGATTTGTCTTAATAAAAAGTTGTTTGGACATATCAATGTGCATATCAATCCGTGTCTTAAATTACTTTAGAAAATGCGTTTGCATAAAATCCATGCTTTAATTATAATTAATAGAAAATAGTACCTACTACATTAGAAAAAATATTGTATATTAATGGACAATGAGCAAACATAATTTTCTAAGCATTATCCAAGCTAGAAGGTGCAGGTAATGTTATTGTCTGACTAATTTGATCTTTAGTTTGATCTCTGAGTTTTTCTGTGCGTTACAATATTAAATATTCAGTCTAAAACAGTTTGCATAAATTGCATTGCACACATTCAGTTATTTTTTTAATTGATGGAGAATTAAGAGAAAAACGTTTAAATAAAAACATTGTTTAAATAATTTTTTTTTAATTACTGGTTTAACAATTTCTTGCCTACCTTTATAGGACATTTATTTCTATTAAGTCATGATGCAACTCATCACAACAATATTTATTTGTAGTGGCACAAGAATGTTTCAAGATGAATTGGTAATACTGATTATGAATCACAACGTTAAATTTTTTCAAAATGCAAACAAAAAACTTGATTTTATGAAATAACTTCAATTTGATCTTGTGCAAAACAACTGTAAGTTATGGTCCATAACTAAGGGGCGCCAAGTGTAAAGTGCAAATTTGCTGTGCATTTTATGGTATTTAAGGAAATTTGTCCCAATATTTGTTATATATACACACATTTAGCTAAATGCTTTTTATTTTAATAAATCATTCTAGATTTAAATAAATCCTTAAACATTTGGTTTAAATATTCCAACATTTAATAAAGCATAAGGATTTAAATAAATCCTAAAACATTTATTTTAAATTTTCAAATATTTAGTAAACCTTTATGTATTTAGCCAAATCTGCACATATTTGTTTTAAATCTTTCAATATTTAATAAATATTCGCAGATTTAAATAAATTTTTTCCGATATAAATAAATCCTTACAGATTTAAATAAATGTTTAAACATTTAATTCTAAGCTGTCACATTTAACGTTAACCTGTCATATTTATTTAACCTTGGCGAGCCCAGCCGACTTAGGACACCAAGACCGTTTACACCGGTAGTATAGCGCATGGTGGGAGCGTTCGATGCTTAAACAAAACAGACTGAAAATTACATTTTCAAGGGAATGTTGGGGAAACTTTCATTGTATGAATAATAAATTATGAAATGTTTGTGTTGTTAAATATGTTGTTATTAATGATTGGACTAATATTAATTGTACAAATTCTTGAAATACGGAAAACGTGTTCATAATTGTTGAACGTAACCACCAATGTAAACGGTCTTGGTCGTCTATGTAGGCTGGGTCTACCAAGGTCAAATAAATATGACAAGTTAACATTAAATATGACAGCTTAAAATTAAATGTTGAAATATTTATTTAAATCTTTAAGGATTTAATTATATCGGTAAAGATTTATTTAAATCTGCGAATATTTATTAAATATTGAAAGATTTAAAACAAATATGTGCAGATTTATCTAAATACATAAAGATTTACTAAGTATTTGAAAATTTAAAGTAAATTTTTAAGATTTATTTAAATCTCTAATGCTTTATTAAATGTTGGAATATTTAAACCAAATGTTTAAGAATTTATTTAAATATACAATGATTTATTAAAATAAAACGCATTTAGCTAAATGTGTGTATATATAATAAATATTGAGACAAATTGCCTTAAGTACCATAAACAGCACAGAAAATTTTCACTTTACAGTTGGCGCCCCATACATAACTGCCTCACATTTTCCAAAATTTATTATATTTACACATTTTCATTAGTTCATGTGCCACTTTTAACAGATGATAACAAATTATAGATTATATTTATAAAATTCATATTATAATTTTAGTTAACTACTACAAGTTGTATAATTTCTTGACATGTATTCTATGATAAAATTTGTGCAGCTCTTTAAAATAAATTTAATCGTATTACCAAAATTAATGTATATACACGGTAATTTAATTTAATATCTTTATTTTAAGAATTAGAGAAAAAACATAAGACTGCTCAAGACATATGTTCGTATTTTTCTATAGGGTGTTCCAACCCTTATTCGATAGAGAATTGTTTTCTTTTTTCGATGGTATAAAACTTGTATACCCTCACATAATAAAACTTTTGAGAAAAACGTGAAAAACTTCTTCATATTAGCAAGCCCTGAATTTGAACAACCTACCACAATCGTAGCAATGTGCTTTGAAATTCATGTGTTATTTCTTAACAGTCAAAAACAACAAAATGCGACTGTGCTAGACTGTTTTTTGAATTCGGAGTCTACTAATATGAGGAAGGTTTTCGGGTTCTAATGTAATTGAAAATAATTTTAAAATGTTGACCACTTGATCCTTTACAACATTTATTTGAAGTTTTTCTCCAGTTTTTAAAATAGTAAAGAAGATATCGACCAACACGCCCTTATTGACTCACACTTACATTGTTCTAACTACCTAAATAAAACACCTTGTATATTATCATACATTTGGATAAAAATTAAGAACACCTTTCCAAGTATAATTCCATTTATTATTTTCTTTTCTTTTTGTTATGTTAAACTAACTATACTTTTACTCTACTAGCATTTGGTATCAATTGTCATTTGTGGTCTATTGGCACAGAAGATTTTAAAACAGCAATCGCTCACTGCACATGCACCTGATTTGACTGTACCTTATTTGAGCGTGTAGAACTTCGTTCCCAATTTTTATTTAAAAGGCAACGACCGTTTCACAACCATAACCTTGCGTAAATCGCCTACACCAACAACATTGTTTTAAAAAAACCTACTTAAATAAAAGCTAGGCACCACCGGGATTCAACCTCACAACCACCTATGCAGCAAAAGGCTAAAAGTAAAACATAGAATATAAAGACTATAGTTATCACTTAGAAATCTAATGCCGGCGCATGCGCAGTAAGAGATTGCTGCTGCTTGTTTAAAGTCTCCTTGTTGGTAGCACTACATTTTTCTTGTGTACTATTTTATGATATGGTTGAGTAGTAGTGCTTTAAAATCAAAATTTAAAACCTGTGAATAATTACTTCAGCGACATTAACCAACATGTTTAGATCTTTCTATTCAATTTTCGACAGTGGCAGTTTTCTTGTTATCTACAGCTGTTCAAAAAATATCAGCCACAAAATAGAGAATAGTTTATTATTTATTTTGACAGTGGTTGCATTCAGCAAGCTCAACTGTCGACTAAAATTCTGTTGAATGCATATGATACCAAATGATTACTCAAATGTTCTCTGTGATCGCTACCTATTTTTGGGAGCGTACAAAAACTACGCTACCTTGCTACCGATCACTGATTACTGTCAAAAACAAAATGCAGTTGTCAATAATCAAGGTCAAAAATGCGTTTGATTGGCAATAGCCAACAATTAGCATTACTCCTAATTGACTTATAGAAAGGATAATTGGAAGACTTTTAATGATCATCTTGACAGGATGCATTCAGCAGACAAGAAGCGCTCACTGGTAGCAGTAATACCGCTTGAATGAAACCATTGAGAATTGACATCACATGAATACAAGATATTTTTAAATAACAAGAGTTTATTATTATTCTTAATAATAATAAACTATAAATGTCATATATTTCTGATAAGCTGGTTTTATTCTCTATCCAGATGTTTAATAATATACAGGGTATCATATTTTCAATGTAGTTATATGAGTAACTTTGTTAATATTATAGTTATGAAAAAACCGTTTGCTGTTATTGGGTCAATTTTCTAAGACGAGTTTAATAATAACAAAAATTCAAAATCTTTTGTTTTTGAGCTGCAGACAAAAAGTGAACTTTTTATCATTTCTATTGGATGTTTAGTCCAGTCAAATTAAACCAATTTTCGACAAATAAAAACATTAATCGGTAAAGATCTGAATTTTGGTATACATGCTTATTACGGCTTCCCATTAAACATACTAAAAGTCCCCGTCAAAATATGTTGCGCTCGAGCCGCCATCTTGGAAAAAAGGTACACTTTTTCAGTTTTTTGCTTATATCTCGGCAACTATAACTGATACGAAAAAATAGTTCAGATAAAAAATGTAGTTTATTAAATTGCCTATAAAAGAGCATATTAATATTTTTTTTGTATCTCCAATACTTTAGCTGTAATCCGACGTTGAATAGCAAAATTATTTATATTTTTGCCCTCGATTTGCCTTTTTTGTTTCTGTACACTGTAAAATCGGTACAATATATTTTTTGAAATTTAATCCCTGAAACTATAAAGAAAATGTTTAAAATTAAAATTGTTGGAGCAACGAAATGATTTGCAAGATATCGTAAGAATTTTCAATGACGCTAATGCCACTCACGATGAAATTGCTCACGCTGGAGAACGTTTTTTCTTATCTGTATATAATGCGCCAGCTAGTGAGAGATCTTTAAACCGACATCGTTATCACACCTTCAGAAAATTCGCGTACAAGAGTAAGCCAAATCTAGCATTGTTACCCCCTACGGCTGCAGCCGCCCAGCAACACTCGTTTCGTGTTTATCAGCAAGTCCAGAAATGGCGTGGATATGAAAAATCTCACGAACTGTGGGGTTGGAAGTCCACGATTTCCTTGACCCTGTTCAGACACTGAAGGCTCCTGCTCCAGATTCCGTGCTCTCATTACTCTCATGCAATTGTAAAAAGGGATGTATGTACCTCATCTTGTGGATGCCGGAAAGCCGTACTAAAATGGACAGCGATTTGTGGATATTGCCAAGGTATCGTGTGTTTGAACTCGAACAGCAATCTCGGCATTGAAGACGAGAGTTCTATTCAGAAGGAGTTTTATGAGGAACCTTTCAACGCGCCTCACAGCCAACTTGAGTACGACGACTTCGATGATGCCAACCCCGATGAACCACTTCCACCAGATGATTGGGCTTTAGACAATGCTACACCTAGTACGAGTGGCATGTAACGATTTTTATTGGTAAGAATAAACGAACTTTCACATATCTAAGAAATACTAGCACAATTTTCAATGAATTTAATGATTTGTCAATTATTCATAATCTTTACAGGTCATGAAGCTGCAAAAAACCATTTGCACAACAGTTTCAAGCGCTCAGGAGACTTTCTTCTCTATTCGATGTCGGATTACAGCTAAAGTATTGGAGATACAAAAAAAAATATTAATATGCTTTGTTATAGGCAATTTAATAAACTATATTTTTTATCTGAACTATTTTTTCGTATCAGTTATAGTTGCCGAGACATTGGCAAAAAACTGAAAAAGTGTACCTTTCTTCTAAGATGGCGGCTCGAGCGCAACAGATTTTGACGGGGACTTTTAGTATGTTCAATGGGAAGCCGTAATAAGCATGTATACCAAAATTCAGATCTTTACCGATTAATGTTTTTATTTGGCTAATTTGACTGGACTAGTTATACCTCATTTATTTCTACAGATATTAAAAATCATTAAGACTTTTTAATGCATTATTTTTGTGTAGATTACATTGTATACCTATATTTGCGATGGTTTTTGAGTTAAACACTAACATGCATTTTTTTAATGGAAAGCAATGGTGGACTTCCCCATCATTTAAAGTTCATTTTAAGATCTTTTCAAAAATATATAATTTACTATACTTATTTTTCAAAATAATTGAGATATTAGATATATTGTTCAAATTGATGTAATTTAATAAATAGAAAGCCATCCCTACTGAAAATATACAGGGCGATTCTAAATATATGCGACAAACTTTAAGGGCTGATTCCTGGGGTTATTTTGATCATAAAAGTTCATATGAATAACTGTCCAAAACGGCTTAGTTTTAAAGTTATAGGATGTTTAATAATAAAGTACGAATTTGTATAGTATAACTTACAACATCTAATATCATAGTTGGTTCAGCAAAAACAATCGTTTTGAAGTGAAAATATTTATTTGTCATTTCAATATTGTTGTGTCAAAGCATTGGTTCATTAAAGTTTATTGCCAGCTTCTGTTCTTTAAAATGAATTACACAAATATGTGTGATATGCATTATGTTTACGGTCTTGCCAATGGCAATGCACGTGCAGCTAGACGTCTTTATGAAGAACGATACCCGAACTGTGTAATCCCGCATCATTCGATATTTGCCCGTCTTCACCAACGTCTTAGTGAAACGGGAAGTTTTAAAAAACATATGGTTGATAACGGACACCCTCGCATAGTTAGAACTCCACAAGTGGAAGAAATGGTGCTAAATGAAATCGAGGAACATCCTACTACAAGCACTAGAAAAATTGCCTCTGCCTTAAAACATAAGTCAGCCCACAGTTTGGAAGATATTGAAGTGTCAACAGTTGTATCCATATCACATCCAACGAGTACAGGCACTTTTGCCAACCGATTTCCCGCAAAGAGTGGCTTTGTGTCAATGGATGCAACATAAAATCGCACAAAATCCTGTTTTTGGCGCAAGTATTCTACACCGACGAGGCTACTTTCTCTAGAAACGCTATTATTAATTTCTATAATAATCACATATGGGCCGAAGAAAACCCGCACGAAACAATGGATGGCCGCCATCAACACCAATTCTCTGTTAATGTGTGGGCCGGAATTGTTGGAGATCACTTGATCACTTGGCCCACATTTTTTGCCGATAAGGTTAAATTGGAGAAGTATACCGCCATTTTCTTGAAGAGTAACTGCCACTACTATTGGAAGAAGTTCCATATCAATTAAGATTCCAAATGTATTTTATGCACGATGGTGCTCCAGCACATTCCAGTTTAGTTGCTCGAGAGTCTTTGGACGGTGCATATCCAAATCGGTGGATAGGGCGAGGAGGTCCACAACCGTGGCCTCCTCGGTCTCCAGACTTACATTCTCTAGATTTTTTTCTCTGGGGTCACCTTAAATCACTAGTTTATATGACTCCCACTGAAAATGTTAATTAACTGAGAAATCGCATTGTTGCATCATTTGAGACAATTCAGAACACCCCCGGTATTTTTGAACGTGTTTGCCATTCAGTACGACGGAGGACAGAAGCCTGTATTGCAGTTGGCGGCGATCATTTTCAACAATTTCTATAAGTTCATTTTGTTTATTACCTACCCTTTATTGTATTCTTAATTTATTATTAAACATCCTATAACTTTAAAACTAAGCCGTTTTGGAAAGTTATTCGTATGAACTTTTATGATCAAAATAACCCCAAGAATCACCCCTTAAAGTTTGTCGCATATATTTAGAATCACCCTGTATATAGAAACCTCATATAACCTTATAAAGTCTCCATCAGGCTGTATGTGGTTTTATGCGGTTTTTGAAACATTCATTATGTATGTGGTTATA
This sequence comes from Ctenicera cuprea, assembly GCA_958336395.1. Lineage (NCBI taxonomy): Eukaryota > Metazoa > Arthropoda > Insecta > Coleoptera > Elateridae > Ctenicera > Ctenicera cuprea. The sequence continues at coordinate 13,029,641 of OY284491.1, forward strand.
TGAGGCAACTGAGGTGACTTTCAGTAGAGATGAAACATAAAATTTACAAAAACAAATGCCAGTGGTAGATTTAGATAACATACACTAAAATTATATTTTTGATAATATTACTCTTTGTTACTTACATTAACTACTGTTTGTTATCAAATTTATATAGATCGTAATTTGTTATTTAAATTTAATGTATGTTATGTAAATCCACCACTGGCATTTATTTTTTTGTAAATAACACCCAATAATGTTAAAAATGTAAAAAAATTCACTATTTGACTGTGGCTCAGAAACACAAGAAAATTTTGTGTTTTCATTTCTACCATTGAATTTGTCTTAGAAAATGGACCCAATAACATGCAAAAGATTTTTTCATAACTATAATATTAACAAAGTTACCCATTTATCTACCTCTAAAATGAGACACCCTGTACAGGATGCTCCATTTAGAAATAAAATTACTTAACATTCTGCTCAAAACAAACAATCTGTATAAAAGTTTATAGAGCAATCCGAGACAAATAATTTACCTCTTCGACATTTTTTCCCATCTCATAAAATAAAATTATTCACAAAATAGGCTTTGGTGAATCACCCCGTATACCATAGTTAATCAAGTAGTAAAGTATAAATTTTTTTTTCATTTTCAATTACTTACAAGCCAAGTAAAATGACTTAAAGAAAAAGCTATCACACAATCAATTAAAATTCAGAAGCATAAGCACACTTAAGGTTCGTGTAATTGGATGAAGTGTTCCAAAGTTTTTGGTACTTGGTTGATGTACGTTATTTTATTCTTACTTATGACTGTGGCACACAAACACTTTAAAGTAATGTAATTTAATATGTATAGGTTGTTATTTAAAGTGTGCCTTGCTATTTGTCTGCTAGGACAATCACCTGACGAATTAGGTTGATCTATGTGAGCTCCGTAGTCTAATAATAGTTTCACCAACTGTAAAAAAACTTAAGTCAGCAAATTATTAACGTGAAAATTTTATAGCATTACCCATGAATTATAATTATAATCAATTGTTGCAACATGTAGTGGGGTAGAATTTGTTCCATTTCTTGCATTTACATGTGTACCACAGTCTAATAAATATTGAATCACTTCTAATTTTGGAAAGATGTACTACAATTAAAAATAAGGATTAACATACAAAGTAAGCTGGGCTTGCTAATAATGTAGAGTACCCCAATAGTGAAAAATTCGTCCACAGCTCTCTTAATATGAAAGATAGAAAAACACAAAAGTTGTTGGTAATTAACTGCTGCATAATATAAAACTATTATAAATTGTACTGGGTGCTTAATTACGCCCGCACAGTACCTTACTTTATTTTATATAAAACGCTCTGTATATTATTGCATTTTTAAATTCTACATTTAATTCCTACTATAAATGTATTAAAATAAACTGTTTTCAAGTTATTTGCATTTTTGAAAAAACCTTTGACATTTGTCGACTAATATTAAGGTGACGAAAGTATGACACAAAAATGCTGCTCCCAACAACATTACTATTATTACTCAAGTGTTATGGTTTTAGCAAAGATGCTGTAAATTGTTTAGAATCATAACTTATCAATAGAAGTAATGGTGGTTAAGGTTAACAATAATATGTCTAATAAGTTTATACCTGTGCCTGGAGTGCCTCAAGGCACTATACTCGGTCCATCGTTCTGTTTATAAACAACTTGCCAAAAGTTCTTAAATATTCTACAGATTTTCTCTAAGCTAGCGACTTTGTTTTATAATTGCTTTAAATCAGTGAATGACTGCATTAATTTACAGACAGCGACATTAACAGAGTGGAAAATTGGTCAGCAAAACGTAGCACTAATTTTCAATTTATCCAAGAGACTTTTTACAGTGCTTCACTGTAAATTACATTAAACTGCGGAATTTTAACTACGCTAGGGATATTCTATTCAACATGAAGAAATGATTGTGCCTTCCCATATGACCAATGTTAATGTTTGTTTGTTCTGCCAAAACTGATAATTCCAACAAGACGCAAAAAGTTCAGCCACGATGTAGATGGCGAAACGCTAGCACGTCCATTTGGTTGTAAACGTTGCTTATCAGGAATCTCGCCAAATTTCAATTTGTTGTGTGAACATTTTCCTTGAACTGGAATTTTTAAAATAGCATGCAAGTATAAAAGCTTCCCAAATTTAACATTATATTTACATTATTATAAATAAGGAAAGGCAGTGTTCGTATGTTGAATTTAAATAAGCAGTTATACTTTTGCAAGGAATGTTTCGGTATAGAAGAAAACAATATTCGACTAATAAAAATTTACAGCATGTGCCACCTAACCTTGCAAATTTTGGTGGGCTTTGATTCGGCTACCTACGCTTTGTTTCGTCGGTAGTCGTAACTTAAACTAGCTCTAATTGGCTGTTGGACAATGTGGTACACTCTACTAAAAAGTGAAAGTCATTTTATTTATGGTTTACGAAAAATTGTGGATTTTTTGACAAATTTAAAGGCCGTGCGCCATAAAAATCAATACTTTTCTATTTTGGCCTATGACAAAATAATAATGACATAAATAATTAACAGCAACTAGATATTATACTAGCTTTCAAACTACGGGATTGCTTTTGCTTGAGAGTGTAACGGCTTCTCGCCTTTTAAACTTATCGTCATTTTTTTTTCAAGGTTAAATGGCACTTGCTGTAGTAAGTTACAGAAAAATAAAGTCGATGAAAATACAGTTGTTCTCAAATAAATAAGAAAAAATTAATAACAAAAGTGTATTCTTTTATTTTTGGTGCAAATCATTGTGTTTTACATTTTCGAAACATTTCCACAACCTTCATACAAAATTAATATTTAAGATACAAAACAAAAACGTCTATGCTTCATTATTTTGCACAGACTATTATTGCATTGTAAAGAATTCGGCTGTGTGTTTAAAACAACAGATTAATACAAAGAGCGTTTATAATTTACTGTAAATTTTGCAAAACTTCATACGACTATAACGCGTTTTTTGAATGAAACCACCAGGTATTTTTTCATACCATCAAATATAGAATTACATTAGCAAAATAGCGACGCGTGAACGATTTTTTGTATCCTAAATATTATTTTTTTTTATAAATATTAATCAACAAAAATGTCAAAGTTTATGCACAAAAATGCAAACAACTTGACAACTGTTCACTTTCAGATTATTGAGGCTAATACTTTTATATCAGAATTAAATGTAAAAGCTAAAAATGCAATAATATAGTGTATTCCAATTGAAATTACAAAGTGAAGTACTGTACAGGCATAACTAAACACCCAGTATAATTGGTTATAATTTTACGTTATGCAGCAGTTATGTTATGCACTTTTGTATTTAATGTGCTCCTCTAGCTTTAATTAATATTAAAATTTTGTTAATGCAAACCTATGGAAGAATTCCATACTATTGCAGCACTCTATATACCAGGTGTGAATGGAATCATTAGACAGCCCCCGTATGTTCTTGAGTTTTTGAGATATGACATGACAATGAAACATACCAAAGGTAATATCACAGATAAGGTTAACACTACAGATATACGGTAAATATGTGAGCTATCGGCAGCTTGTTTTATATGATTAATAATCTGCAAAAAGATGGCGCTACAATTTATAATTAAGTCACAGATGACTGTAATTGAGCAGATTACTTAGCACATATTCAAACCAAAAGTTAGACAGCCATCTGCCATGCTTAATTGTCAAATCGCAATGTTTCGTAAATAATAATTAATATTGAAGCCAATTCTACTTAAATTATATTCATGATGTGACAGATGCACTCAAATCCGCGATAAAACAGTTTCCAACAGTAATAAACAAATAGCGATAGCAGCGCCCTAAAATTGGTCTGATGCGTTGTAGCCAAACTAACGCTAATTTCGTCTCCAAATATGAGCGGACATTTTGTATAAAGGGTCGTATATCTGTAGTGTTAACCTTATCTGTGGTAATATGTACCTCAAACATATTTGACACATTTTTGTGACTTCCAATTTCACCGGAAATGACGCCAACTTTTGAATTTTAAATAAAACACCCTGTATATTTTGAATTTTTGAAATCCTGAGACAATTCTGAGTACACCTGTACTATTTTTGAAAAATTTTAAGTTTACAGTTTTTATTTTAAATTGCAAGTGCTATGACCGGGCTCAAATCTTTCTAAGGGACAAAGACGATAACATAAAAAACACAAACATGATTTTTTACGAGTATTCTGGTAGGTACTACAAGCATTCATATTTTGAGAAATTACTGTTTTGTAAATTTGTCATTTATTCAAATGCCATTATTTTTTAGACATTAGGTATTCAAATGTAGATTTCCGCTACAAATCCAATAATGCACTGAAATCCAAAATTGGATTGATATTAATTTAAACCCGCCACTTTCTTTGTGTATGAAGTTTAAAAAATCCAAAAAATACTTGTTTCAAGTGTGTCATGAAAAAAAAAACGTTTACAAAAAAGTGATTACTTCAAACATCAATAGCTGTACCTACTGTAATACTCATAAAAAATCATATTTGTTTTTGTTATCGTGTTCGCCACTTAGAATGATTTGAGCCCGTATCATTACACTTTAGATTTAAAATAAAAATGAACGCTGAAAAAATCAAGCAGGCTTAAAACTTTTCAATAATAGTTTCAGGATTCTAAAACTGTCAAAATATACAGGGTGTCCCATTTGAAATTCAAAAGTTAGTCACTTTCGGCGAAATTGTAAGTAAAAAAATGTGTCAAATATGTCACAATGTGCTTTTTTAGGTACATATTACCTATGCTAAGTTTCGTTGCCATATCTCAAAAACTCTAGAAAATGATTCTGTTGACAGCCGGTAAGTTACGCAAGTCAAATTTTACACTTACAATAGGCTCTTCATCCAGAAAATACGTAGAACGCAAAGTATTTGATTTTGAAACACAAAGGTGTAATAATGTGTCCTCCATGCTAACAGTTCGGGGATTTACACGAGTTAACTTTGTTACTAAAGCCTTTACCAATGTTTTATCCTCGTTTGATTTTGCAGTTTGCAACATTAGGTATATAAGATGTGTTATACACTTTAGTATACGGTCAAAACTATCCAACTGCCGTTTATGTGCAGGTTTAATCATTACCAGTTCTCTTGCTTCTGCAAATATAACGTAAAATAGTCTTTTGGTCAGATAGAGATATATTTATTTTTACAATCAAAAATGGATGTTAGTTCAAAATACCTACCTATTAACACTTTAAAACTTTAATAAACATACATACCTTTTTTATTAAAAAATCATCAGTATCTAAACAAAAAATTGGATTTTTATGTGTCTTAATATTTCGGTTTGGGATATTTAGTGAACTTTATTAAAAATTATTACACAGTTCTCGGCATATTCAGAAACATAAACAATAATTTATTAAAATAAACATTAATACAAAAAAAAATCAAACTTTTTTCAATTCTATAATTTTTTAATATTATACAAAACAACACAAAAAATAAATTTTTACTACCTGCAATATCTTCAGTTAATAGCTTGAAAATAGCTACAGCATCGTCAAATCTCTGTTCGTCACTACTCTCAATGACTTCATTCGAAATATACTTTTCATTAAAATCAATCATCAGTCTGACTAAGGCCTGTGCAGTGAAACAGGTATCTGAGTACAAAATTGAATCTTTTTCTACTCGAATTTCAAGAGCCCTTCTCCAAAGATCGATACAACGTTGAAAACGCATTACATCAACATAAGATGCACCCCTAAACATTAACCTACAAAAAAAATTATTCTTATAATAAAAATATAATATAATATATAATAACACGGTTGCGGTAGATATGATGGTTTTTTTTACTAATTTATCAAAACTTGTTATGCAATGTATAAGTACCTAAAATGGTGTTTTTGGTTGAACCATTTTATCTCGAATAGAACACTGTATTTTTTAGAAACAAGTCATTCTTATTTAAATAGCAAACTCAATTTTGTTTAAGCAAGAATTACAAAAAAACAGTTGTTTTTGAAAACAATTTATTCAAAACCAACACAAATATAAAAATAAAATATAACTATAAATACTGGTCAAACCATGTAAGTTTCTCAAAATGTCTACAAATGTCTATACAAAAAGCGGTTTTTTCAATTATTTCTCGCATATTATTGAGTTGTTGGAGTTGTATTTTTTATTATTACTCTTAACTCTATTTTGCAGATATTCCAGTGTTGTTGACAACTTTAAATAAACAATATTTTTCAGAACGCAAGATGTCTCACTAGATAAAATTTTCTACACCTATTGCCGTATTGCCAAGATTAGGGAATTATTTCTGTGATTTATTAGTTTGTGCCGTGACTGACAACGTTGTTGCCGATGACAGCCACGAGTTCCAACGCATTTTCAATTACTGTCCTGATATTGTAAGGAATACATTAGCTGACAGTGTTAGTATTAATTTTTAAATAAAAATTACAAGAAAAAGACAACAATTCTACAAAATTATTTTTGTTTTCCAGTTTGATTGTAAGGTGGCAGAGTATTTATTACTTATTAATTGTATTTTACAACCCACTTCTTCTCAACTGTTGGAGCTCTTACTCGGTAAAAGGTATCCTCTTTGCACATATTTTCTTCATTTCTAACCCTGATTTTAATATGAATCACAACTTATTCAGCAACTTAATTCCAAAAAAAATAAGCAAATCACTTCACCCAGACTTTCCTATATTGTCTATCTGTCCAGCTAAACCAGAAGAACCATTTTCGGTACTTATACATTTTACATAATACGTTCTTGGGGTACATTAAATGTCCCCCAAGTTTCCACAAGATTAGTTAATATATAAAAAAATATCTGATGTCTACCACAATCCCGTTACACTACTTGAGAAATTTTTACCTAAAAACTGTGTCCTTGTGGTAAGGTCCTAATATTCGTTCCGTAATGAGCAAACTGTGTATTCTTATTGCATCGAAGTCTGTCATAACATTCTCTAATTCTTCAGTTGAAGAAAATTCAGTCTGGTATCGAAAAGCTGCCCTAGCTGGCATTGTTGGTGTTTTTGGAAGTAATCCTAATATTAAAACATTCCTTGATGAGTTTTAAAATATATAAAGTATAACAGTTAGAGGCAGACTCACTTTTAAGCCCTGCTAACAAAAGTAATGTAAAAAAAAAGTTACAATACAGGACAAGATAAGGAGATTGGTTCAATGTTCATTAGAGTGGAAAGGTAATCCCCTTAAAAATTAGATTAGAAAACAAAACAAAAATTCTCAACATGCATTCAGAGTAATGAAGAATTCTCCTCTAAAAATCACAGAATTCAAAAAATAACCTCAGATTCGTATTGTACCTTTACAAAACACTCAATTTACACAAGGTTAACATTCCTATCACCCCTCACCCAATAAGCCTCACAATTTATTTTTCCTTTTTCCGAAAGCTTAATTTGTAAAGAAAGAAAAAACGAATTTTAAATTTCTACAGATATACATAGTGGGCCCCTGGATAACACCCAAAATTTCTTTTCCCTACATAAAATTAACACTCATAAGTTTTACCCCAAGTGCTAATGGCAAGTCCACCCCTTACTACAATGTGCAATGAAGGTACCTGGTTCACTTTCTCGCAACAAAATTGCTATCCGCCAGTGATGAAGTGCCCCATACAAGTCATTATGTTCATCTAAAGATGTAGATCCTAAAAGTTCATGAGCATTTGCCAATCTTTCACTTGAGTACGGTATCGTGTCTGTGAGATAATCAAATATCCTGGCTGCACCTTTCAAACAAGCCGTCTGTAAAGCATCATCACCGTATCTTGATTTTGCATTGTAATCCGCCCCATGATCTATCAATAACTTTGTTGTTTCTAATCTATAAAAATTGTCTTCGTTTGATTTTCTGAGAATACATTCATTCATGCACTTACCGATGTTCTTGAATGGCATAATGTAATGCCGTCTTACTTTGTATGTCTCGAGCATTAACATCAGCACCGTGCTTTAATAAGAATCTACATAAAACAACACTTTGCACAGAATTTATTAAACACGTGCCGCCATTATAATTAGCACGATTAATATCTGCACCGTTTTCTACTAAATACTGTACAATTTCTAAATGTGTCATAAAACAAGCAGATCGTACCGGTGTAGAACCTGTATCGGACACAGCATTAATGTCCGCTCCATAATGGAGAAGACAGTGAATCACAGAGAGCTTGCCTGAGACAGCAGCGCACCAAAGTGGTGTTACATAATGCACAGATCTATAAAAAAGACTACCGTTAAGTTTATATTGCACACGGAAGACTAATACGAGTCTAACCTTTCATCGGGCACTTCGTACAGCCCCCTTTGTTCTATATCAGCAAAACACACTGTAATTAAATATTCAACAATTTCACTTTGGCCTCGTTTACAAGCATGGAATAAAGGGGCGCAACCAGCTTTAGCACGATTAGTTATTTCACGCCTTGTCTCTGGTGGAAATTTTTCTAAACGCATTCGAAGGTTATAGGATAGTTTAGCGCCAGGTGGTACATGTTTGCACTCTTCCATTAGTTCATGAAAACAATCATCCTTTTGGTTTACTACATCAACTTTATTTGGGGTTTTCCACATATTTTCTTTATCCTATACACAAAAATATAACAAGTTTGACACTTTACTAGTAGAAAACATATATACAGTATATCGTTTGATCTAATTCTCATTTTGTATAAACACGTAATTTAACAATTTGGTTTTCGCGGGTGATTCTAAAATTCAAAGTTTAAAATTTCCGGATTTTAATTTATATGATATGCATTTTACGGCAAGTGGTTAGAAAATTTTATACCAACAAAATAACTTTCTTTAACACAAATAAAAAACCACTTGGAAGACTTCTCTTTTAACATAACACTACTATTACTGAAAATATATATAGAAACCTCATATAACCTTATAATGTTTTCATCAGGCTTTATGTGGTGTTATGCGGTTTTTGAAACAACTGGGTTTATTCTGTATGTGGTTTTATAAGGCAACTGAGGTGACTTTCAGTAGGGAGTAAGGCCCCGTCAGAACACATCAATTTTTTAGCAAATATACCCTGCTTTTCAAAGTACTTTTTTAAAAAGTTAAAATTTTAAGCAATTTGTCCTGCTTTTTAAAAGGTACCTTTTTAAAAAAAGTCAACATTTTAAGGAAAATACCCTGTTTTTTCCAAAACGTGAATACGGTTTCGTCCAAACAAATTCCCCTTTTAAAAACACTTAAAATTAGGAATTTTGCCCTGTTTTCAAAGGTATATTTAAAAAGTAACATTTCTAAGGAATCTGCCCTGTTTTTTTGTTGGGCCACTTCAGCACAAAAATGAATACGGTTTCGTCCAAACAGGTTATGAAATTAAGGCAAACATATTTTATACTACTAAAGTAAAATAAATATCAGCGGTCGGCACGGCGACCGTTGAAAATCAATATCCATGTAAACCAGCTTGTTTCATATATTTTTCTCTGGGAAAAAATTGTAAATTATCTATAAAATCTTTTTCTTTCAAATAAACTTCTTGTTCTGAAATTTTTCCAGCTTTGAACAAACAAATCATTTGTTTATAAAATTTCTAAGCGAGTTTATATTCACCAATCATTTCGGATATAAAATTCCAACAAACTTTATTTAATTATTCATTTTAAATTAATAATATAAATTTATTTTTATTATTATTATATAAATTTTGCTGACGATGGTGGAGATGGTGTGGTCGACGGTGGAGATGGTGTAGCCGATGATGCGGGTGAAGGACCAGGTGCCTCGACTCCTTTTGTGTATCTACAAAAAAATTTAACAGTTTGTAACAGAATTGTGTGGGTTATAACAAACGCAAGATGTTATTTTTAATACTATAATACTACTTTAAATTCACATCTATTTTATTTAATAAATTATTTTTTCTTTGTGGTTTGTTAAACAGCTTATAACTGTTATAAATTAAATAGTAGAGAAATTGTTGTTACCCAGCAGTCCTGCAAAATTCGTTCTTTGTGTTTGGGGAACCAAATCTTAATATAAATTCTTTTCTTCCTGGTAAGCGAAGACGTAATTCGTCACCCAGTCCTGTTACGCTAGCAATTTTTCAGCAATAAATTCACTTCAATAAAGTCGTGGGCATAAAATTACTATTATATACATATTCTGTTTATTACTTAGAATATCCGGGCAATATTAGACATGCGGGTAGGTAAGAAGACAAGAAAACGTTTGGCAGCGAGAAATTCGACTTTACGTGAGCCGGGGACGGTGGAGCGAATTAAAACTGTCATTTTAATAACATGGTCCCAGCAATTTTTTTTATTATTGGGAATATTACAACAATATTACACAGGCAGATGTCTACTAGGACAAGAAAACTTTTGGCTATAACAGATTCGTTTTTCCGTGACCCGGGGGCGGTGGAACGAATTAAATTTGAACAACTTAATTCCAGCAATTTTTTTTATTATTGGGAATTTTCCAACAATATTATACACGCAGATGTCTACCAGGACAAGAAAACTTTTGGTTATAACAGATTCGTTTTTCCGTGACCCGGGGGCGGTGGAACGAATTAAATTTGAACAACTTAATTCCAGCAATTTTTTTTATTATTGGGAATATGACCAATTTCATGTAATAATATAGAATATAAATCTGTTTTATCAGAAGTAAATTCACCATCACCGAAATACCAAATTTCTGATATATCAAGATGAATCTCTTTACATTGACCATTTGGTGTTGGAAAAAATCCATGTCCAATTTTTCCTCCTGGTTTTCCATCAAATTCATTAAGACATAGTCCTCTTTGACAAATTATATTATTACTATGATATCCAGTTGCTCGGTTTGCAAATTGAATTAAAATATCAGGATTAATTTTGGAAAATTCAAATGTTAATCCAGATACCTTTTCCCATTCACTAAAAGCTCTTTTTGCTATATTGATGATAGTATCGTTTCCCATATAAAAATTCCATTTTGAAATATCTTTATTCCATTTTGAACCAACAAGACTGTAAATTTTATCGGCAACTTGACATCTTGGCGTATTCATTAATTTTTCAGTTTCTTCATTCAAAGTTCCATCGATTGGTAAACCATAAAATTTTTGAAATTTCATCAATGATTCCGTTAATGTTTTATTATCAGTTATTGAATTTTTATCTTTATATCCATACTCTTCTAAATATGATGTTAAATCGAGGTCTAAAGACCTCTCATGAGGCTTCGCTGAATCTAGCGAATGTGTTAGTGTAAATACAGAGAGTAATAACAACTTTATTTATTACATCAGTATTTTATAAACGTTTCCGTTACCATCACTTATTTTTCTTTGATAACAAAATCAACCATTACAGATATAGGCAAATTGTTTTCAATTTTTTCAAATGTAAATTTTATTTCGTCTAGTATCGATTCTTTCAAAGGAAAATATAAAATGTTGTTTGGTGTTATAAACTAAGATTTATTTTTATTGTGTTCCACGTTCCATCTAAATATCGGTCCATCAATCATGTTTGATTTGATAATTAAATTAAACTGAGAATAAGGATTTATTCTAAACGTATACTCTTTATTTGCTTAGAGTATCGTATATTTTGGAATTCCAAATATTTTTTCGAAATAACTACATTCACTTTCTATTACTGTTTTTACCGGAAACGAAATTTTAGTTTCGTCTTGAGTCATTTCAAATTTAAATTTATTGATATCAAATGCTGAAGGTATTGCTTTGATGGCGGAGTTTAAATAAAAATTAGTTTTTTCCGAGACCTCTCTTCCCCCCACAGCTATGTGGTTTTCTTCAAAATAAGTCTTTAACGTATCTAAAACAAGAGATCCTGGTTCATTTTTTTCTACTTTAAAATAATGTGATAGATCTTTTGCTTCATTCAACATCGATTAAATAACTTGTTTTTGTAATTTATTATTTTTGTCATAAGAAATAGTAATCTTCCATTTATTTCCTTTTTTTTTTTGAAGTTTGAAATCATTTATCGTTGCTCTAGAACCAATGACTGCTGTCATGAAATATGGGAATTGATGATTTAATTCATTAACACTTCTTTTAGCTAAAAATACAGATTCTCCAGGCTTTGATTTTTCTTTTAAAAAATCACAGAAATCGTTGAAACGAAGTTTGGTTCCTCGTACATCTACTGTTACCTTATTTTCCAACGGTTCATCAATTAAATCTTGCTTGCTACGATCATATAAAATTTTTACAAACTCCTTTGGATCAAATTTAATTTTAATCATCAAACGTGGGTCTTTTTTCAATATCTTTTTTTACCATATGTTTTTCAGAAAATTTAATCAATTCTGATTTGATTTTGTCTCTAAACTCTTCAAAATTATCATATTTATGATCTGCTTGATAGACTGAATAATATGCATTTTGTTCTTCATCTTTACAGAATGAAATATTAAATTTAGGAACGTAAAATTCTGGAACCACAGTTAGACAGCTTGACGAATGATATTTTTCACACGGAATTAAAACATCTACGACTCCCAAATAATAATTGTACTTGTTGTGATCTAGTTCTCTTTTATTATTTCCAAAATTATAAACAGCACCATCCTTGGTACTTCCTTTCAGTTCGTATAAATTTCTCCGAGTCGCAATCATTTATTTAAAAATTATTTTTTATACGATTTAGCTTCTAGCGTATCATTTTCAAAATCGTATACCATGGCTTTTTCGGAAAACAACAATACAAACATTTTTAATCCTTCAGTATGTTGTGGATGATATTTGTGAAATTCAGTATTAATTTTAACTAGTGTTACCCCAGCGCAGAATGCACTGACAGACAGCGTTGCAGAACCGGCGAAATGTCAAGTCACGTGATGCATTAGTTCCAATAATGACACGCGACGTTATTGTAGATGGCGCCCCAAGTGACGCGCGTCTAGCCGACCTTCATATATATTATAAATTAAAATAATTATTATTGAAAAATCGACGTAGAATAAAAATATAAAAATGTTTCATGTTCCATCTGTGGATAGAGACCTTTCATTTAAAAAAAATTGGTCCAAATTGGTGAAGCGGTAGCCGCTGGAGGAACCGGAGAAAAAAAAACCTTTGTGCTTTTATATATGTATGGATTACCGGTTTCATATTACTAGTATCAATATCTTGAAATCTCATATCAATTAACATGAGCCAATTATACAATAAAAACAATTCTGGAGTGTGATAAGTTTCTATATTTCGACTCGCACCATATTTAGCTCTATCATAATCCATAGATCTTAAAAATTCCCATAAATATTTCTTTTTATCTGGATTCAGATTTTGTCTTTCAGGTGGATATTCCTGTTCATTTCTTGTGATCCAACAATTTTTAATAGACGCGTGAGTAAAGTTCTGAGTATTGAAAGATGATTTTTCTACAAATCCAACAACCGCAAAATATATAAATCCGTTTCCGAGATATTGCTCAGATAAAATTGCAGTATATTCATCACCCCAAACATCAAATTCTAAACATTGAATATCGTTAAAAGTAAAATTATATTGATATAGATTAGACGTCATGGCTTCTCGTAAAGCTAATTTTGCTGGAGTTTGACAATCAATTACATACAACATACAATACATATCTTCAATTATAATCGATATCCATTGGGATTATTTTTTCCTTCTTCGTATACAAATAATGCATCATTATTTGCATATGTATTTTTTTCCAAGACTACAATTTAAATTAAATATCGGAGTATCAACATCATCCATAAATCCGAGAACTAGATCTCCGAAGGAAATTATTCCTTCATGAATTCCTCCTCCGCTTGCTTTATCTTTTGCATCTAATCCGTTAACAAGACTCTTGCCAACATTTTCATCAGACCAGTTTACTCTCATTTTCATTGGCGAAGCCATCATAATATTACTAATTGTTTGAACATCTTTATCTTTAATTGATATTCTAGCTTTTTTAAATAGTTTTGAAATCCATCCATCACTTAATTGAATTTTGGTTTTAATGTCTGATTTTCCATCGGACGCTTTTATATTGATTCTTATATAAAGGTAACTCCTACGAAAATTTATCGCTCTCTCTGTCAGCGTAAAATTATAGGGAATTGTATCATCTTTATTTAAATCTATAGTAGTAGTTACCTTAAATGCCCTATGGCAGGCTGATTTTATGTAATCAGATTGCTCTTGTAACAATTTTGCAAAATCGCGCTTCATTTATATACAAATCAAAATGGTAAGGATTTAATGAGGTTTATCTTGTTATTTTTCAAATTTTTTATTACCTCATCAAATTCACAAGTTTCCATCAATTTTAGAAAAACTAAACAAAGAAAAACGCACATGTTGGTATGATCTGGTTGAATTTTTATTTTATTGTATACGAGTTTTTTATTTTTTAAAAATTCTGGAGGACTACCTGATGAATCAAAATTTAAAAAAATTGAATTTTTTACAACGTAACAAGTTGCGTGTCCATCTTTACATCTTTAAATAATATTCCGCATTCGTTTTTTGAAAATTTGTTTGGAAGAGAATCTATAAAAACGTCTCGAAAATTTTTCAATTTTAATTTCTTTACATATTTTTTCTATTTTGGTTCTTTACTGACTACTTTATGAAACTCATTTGGATTTCATAAAGCAACTCTTTAAAGAATTCAAAATTTTATTTTGTTAGGTTGGTGACAACCATGTGACAGCAAAACCTTCACGCGTTGTAAACATAACCTTCAAATTGTAAGTTCCAAAAATTAAGATTAATTAGCGCATTTTCCGCTACTTTGCATAGCACGGGTGGGGTGCAAGATAATTCTTCGTCCATCTTATCTTCAAATCTTAGGTATTTTAAAAATTAAATCACTTTCAAACACAGTTTGTGTAAAATTTAATTTGACAGTAGTTTGAATTGTTTGAAATTGTTTTAAATGTCACCAACAGCCACATAACAAAAACAAAAAACAAAAAACTTCCTAATCGATTATATTTTTAAATTAAAATCTAAACTAAGGTAATTTTTAACATTTTTGGACCAAAATAGAAAAAATAGTATAAAATACACGTTTCATAAGACATTTAAGCGCACTTGTCCATTAGCTAACTTGGACGCGTGCTCTCAAATCATGTCTTATGAAACTTGTTTTTTAATATACTATTAAAGTGTCGGATACAGATTGTGGAGTTAAAATAAATCTGTTTAATTGATTGCTGGATAATTTTAAAGTGTAGCTGGAATTTGATTCGATTTTATTTTTTAATTTTTCTTCGTCTCGTTTATTTATTTGAGAAGTAAACCCTCGTAGACTGTAATCTGCGTTTTCAATTACCAGAATTACGTTTTTATTTTTCTTCCATACGTCTACAACTTTTTTTCGTTGATAAGAAGTCAATTTTGTTTCCATTTATTAATTCAAAGTGTATAGAGTGGGTTTACGCGGAAGTTCGTAAATTGTTTTTGCTTTATGCTCAACCTCCTATTGTTTTTCTTTTTCTTTCTCTTCTTCTATTTGTTTTTCTTTTTCCTCGAATCGTAATGAATCAAACAAATCTTTTTGAACTTGTAGCTGTCGTTTCTGTAAATTTTTTGATTCATCGAAATAATCGCTTTCTTTATTATAACGTTTGGAATTTATATATGAATCGTAAAATCTTTTTCCAATATTTACAACGTCAGAAATACCCATGGTTGCTAGAGAATCAAATAAACCACCTGCCAATACTCTATAAGGATGATTTTCGTTTTATATGTAATCTAAAATCATATTAGCAACCTCTGGTTGATTTTTTTTTTAAATTTCTGAAAACGTAAAAAAAGTCTTCAGAGGTATAAGCAAATATATCCGGTGCTTCTCTATCGAATAATAATTTTTCTAATCCTGGTGTAATTACATAAAGTTTTCCAACTAAGTAAAATGCTTCTTTACCAGACGATTTAGTTGGTTTTATAACTTCTGATCCAATCATAAATTCTTTAGAAAGCAAATCGAATCTGGGACCATAAATTCCACCATATTTTCTATGTTTTTTTTTGTTCTAGAGGCGTCTGCTTGTAAATCATTCCATATATCAATGTACTCAAAAACTTCATCATCTTCATCTTCACTTTGTTCAATTATGGGTTCAGGAATCGATTTTCTGGATTTAGATTTTTTTATATCTACCAACTCTTCTAAATTTTTATTCATCTTATCCAATCGTTTTGTAATTGGTTCTTCCTTTTTCTCTCTCTGCTTATTTTGTACAACTTCCTTATTTGCTACAGCTATCTCTCCATCCATAATTTTATTTTTAATTTTTATCATTTCGTTCGAACTCATCGGACAATCTTGTTTGCTAATAGTCGGACTATGTTCTTGTCGATCAATTACATCTTGATCGATAATCGTCAGATGTACTGGTTCGCTTTCGTTGGTCTCTTTTGCAAATCTTCTTTTAAGTTTTTTGGTGTAATTTTTTCATTTCCTCTGAATGCATCATTTATATATACGTAAATGAATAGATTCAACGGAGTTAAGCTCAAATATTTCAAAGATTTAGAAGCAGGTCAAACTTGTGAAGGTAAGCCAAGAATTCGTGCAATTATAGTAGGTCCAAGTGGAAGTGGAAAAACACATTTGACTGTAAATTTTATTTTCAACAAAAAATTAGTTTACTACATTAATTTATACATTTATACGAGATCACCAGATCAACTCATTTATCAAAACTTGAGGTTTTCAAAAATGTAAAATGTAATTTATTTTTTGAAAGTGAATGGGATAATATTTTATCTGCAGACGAATGCTTACCAGATAGTTTAGTTATATTTGACGATGGATCTTTGGATAAGCAAACCAAAGTACAAGATTATTTTACCAGAGGAAGACATAAAGGAATTTCATGTATTTATATCGTTCATTCAATTTCAACTATTGATCCTAAATTTATACGTGGAAACGCAGATTACATGTTTATTTTCAAATTACCTCCAAAATATATCAAATTCATTTACGACAATTACATTTCAGATATTTTCAAAGAAGCGTTTGTAAAAATTTGTAACGAGTGTTGGAATCAAAAATTTAATTTTCTCTCAATTGATATGTTAAATTTAAATTTCTTTAAATGTTTCACTTCTTTATAAATGAAGGATATTTACTGTGTCAGCTGTAAAAAGCACACAAAAAACAAAGGTAAGGTAACATTAAAAAAACATAAAGAAGATGGAAGTCAGAATTATTCAGCAATCTGTGCTGAATGTGGAAATGAAAAATCAGAAATGAAACGTGGACCGGCCAAAAAAACTTCAACTGTTAAAAGGAAGAACAAAAAAGTAAAAAGTAAATGGAGATGTATCTGGAAAAGCGATTATACGTGTACAGAAAGAGTTTTCATTTTTATAAAAAAATCGGAATAGCATTAAATTGATATATATATATATATAAAATGATATTTAGTACGTCTGGTTTATCTGGAATGTTTTTAACTCCATTAATTGTTTTGAGTTTAGGCACAGGAATAATTGTAATAGGTACTTGAAAAGGCTTATAAAATACCAGAAAGGACTTCTGAATACAGAATGGCCTATAAATTTTATAAACAATTGATTTGTTTGTTCAAAGCTGGAAAAATTTCAGAACAAGAAGTTTATTTGAAAGAAAAAGATTTTGTAGATAATTTACAATTTTTTCCCAGAGAAAAATATATGAAACAAGCTGGTTTAAATGGATATTGATTTTCAACGGTCGCCGTGCCGACCGCTGATATATATTTTTTCTATTTTGGTTCTTTACTGACTACTTTATGAAACTCATTTGGATTTCATAAAGCAACTCTTTAAAGAATCAAAATTTTATTTTGTTAGGTTGGTTACAACCATGTGACAACAAAACCTTCACGCGTTATAAACATAACCTTCAAATTGTAAGTTCCAAAAATTAAGATTAATTAGCGCAGTTTCCGCTACTTTGCATAGCACGGGTGGGGTGCAAGATAATTCTTCTTCCATCTTATCTTCAAATCTTAGCTATTTTAAAAATTAAATCACTTACAAAAACACAGTTTGTGTAAATTTTAATTTGACAGTAGTTTGAATTGTTTGAAATTGTTTTAAATGTTACCAACATCAGCCACATAACAAAAACAAAAAACAAAAAACTTCCTAAACGATTATATTTTTTTCTATTTTGGTTCTTTACTAACCACTTTATGAAACTCATTTGGATTTCATAAAGCAACTCCTAAAAGAATTCAAAATTTTATTTTGTTATGTTGGTGACAACCATGTGACAACAAAAACCTTCACGCGTTATAAACATAACCTTCAAATTGTAAGTTCTAAAAAAGATTATTTAGCGTATTTTCCGCTACTTTGCGTAGCTCGGGTGGGGTGCAAGATAATTCTTCTTCCATCTTATCTTCAAATCTTAGGTATTTTAAAAATTAAATCACATTCAAATTGTTTGTCTAAATTTTAATTTGACAGTAGTTTGAATTGTATGAAATTACTAAATGTCACCAACAGCCACATATCAAAAACAAAAAACAAAATTTTCCTAATCGATTAAATTTTTAAATTAAAATATAAAATAAGGTAATTTTTAACTTTTTTGGACCAAAATAGAAAAAATAGTATAAAATACACGTTTCATAAGACATTTAAGCGCACTTGTCCATTAGAAAACTCGCCGCAAGCGGCTCGTTTTCTAACTTGGACGCGTGCTCTAAAATTATGTCTTATGAAACTTGTTTTTTAATATACTATTATCTACAACAGTGAGTAAAGTGACCACTTTACTCACTCATAAGAGTGAGTAAAGTGGAAGTTTACTCTCTAGGTGACATTACCTCATTTTATATTTTTTTCTCGTTTTCAAAGTAATGCGATGCAAATTGTAATTAGTAAAGTCAGAAATTTTATGTTTTGTTTCCAAGGCATTGTGATGCAATGCTTTCATTTTTAAAACGTCAAAAATTTAAATATTTTTGAAAATTGTACATATTATTCCGTTGTAGATAAAATTTTATATAGAACACATGACTAAAGTGTCTTTTTTTTGATTTCGCTGATTTATATCACTCGCTGACGCTCGTGATTTAAACTACTGCTCGATCAAAAAAAGTTCCACTTTGCTCACTTGTCCTATAAATAATTATTACTTTAGTAGTATAAAATATGTTTGCCTTAATTTCATAACTTGTTTGGACGAAGCCGTATTCATTTTTGTGCTGAAGTGGCCCAACAAAAAAACAGGGCAGATTTCTTAGAAATGTTACTTTTTAAATATACCTTTGAAAACAGGTCAAAATTCCTAATTTTAAGTTGTTTTTAAAAGGGGAATTTGTTTGGACGAAACCGTATTCACGTTTTGGAAAAAACAGGGTATTTTCCTTAAAATGTTGACTTTTTTTAAAAAGGTACCTTTTAAAAAGCAGGGCAAATTGCTTAAAATTTTATCTTTTTAAAAAAGTACTTTGAAAAACAGGGTATATTTGCTAAAAAATTGATGTGTTCTGACGGGGCCTTACTAGTAGTCATAACTTTCATACTTTCATTGCAATTTACTGTCACATAAAAAAGTACCTTTGCAACTACATATATTTAATACTGAAACGAAATCCATTTAATGAATCTGTAATGGATACAAGATTTCACTTGTACGAAATTAAATCTTATTTTAGAGAGTGAAATACTTTTACTTTTAGTATAAGATTAACTTTGCAGGTATAAGTGTGCTGCTGTTTCAGTTGATGCCAATAACAAAAATCGAAATGAGTTTTACTTGCAAACCTATATCAGGTTTATACGGAGAAAAATTGGATAAGATTTTTGGAATCAAAAATTGCTTTTTTGAGTACAACCCTGGAAATTATATATTGCCAAAAAACTTTTGCGATATTGCACAGGAGATTCTGGATTTTAAAGTTAGAAAAGATGATGTTTGGATGATAAGTTATCCTAGAACAGGTAAATAATTTTTGAATTAATGTTTCTAAGTATTTTATAAAGCGGAACTTGTTTTAGGCTCTACTTGGTGCCAAGAAATGGTATGGCTTATTGGAAATGATTTAAATTTTGAGTATGCCAAAAACAACATTCAACAGATAAGGGCCCCTGTTTTAGAGTAAGCATAAATTCAAAAATTTAACTACAGTCGTTATTAACTAATAAGTCATAACATACTAATACTATTTTTCAGATTTTCCTCAATTCTTGTAACTGATGAATATAAACAATTCATGGAAGGGCTTGGTAACTCTAACTCTGTAGAGTTGATTAAAAATTACCCATCACCAAGATATATCAAAAGTCATCTACTTTTAAGCCTACTACCCGTGGAATTGGAAAAAGTTAAACCTAAGGTTGTATAAAAATAATTTCGTCAGAAATCCGAAAAAATATATACAATTTTAGATTATCTACATTGTAAGAAATCCTAAGGACGTATGCGTTTCTTACTACCATTACTGCCAACTTTTTCACAAGATTCAATGTACCTTCGAAGAATTTTCCGACCTTTTCCTAAATGGCAAAGTTCCAATAGGAGCAATTTGGCCCCATTATCTATGTTTCTGGAACAAAAGACACGAGGAAAATGTCTTGTTTTTAAAATACGAAGACATGAAACAAGACCTTAAAGCAGTCATACGCCAAACAGCAACATTTTTGGAAAAAACGCTATCAGAGGAACAAGTGGACATTTTAAATGATTATTTAGATTTCAACAATATGAAATGTAACCGAGCTGTTAATGCAGAACTTATATTAGAAAGTAGGCTGACAAAAGGCTGTCTAAAAGAAAGTGAAACGAGTTTTATTAGAAAAGGGCAAGTAGGTGATTGGAAAAATTATATGACACCAGATTTGTCAAAGAAATTTGATGAGTGGATTGAAGAAAATGCTAGAGGAACTGGGCTTCATTTTTAGCTAAGACTCGTGCATTCGCCTATTATTAGTTCTACAAATCATAAAGAAACTTTATAAAGCTAGGTATATCCATAATTATTTAATTTTTTATATTATTCTATTACTTTGTTATCAATAAAAATATATGCAATTAATTATCCTCTTATTTAAAGTAACCATTGATTGTTGTTTATACATATTGCACTTCTAAACATTACAAATTTTTCTCGCATCCAGTGGCGCACTCAGGAGGGTTTAGGGTTTTACTGTCAGCAAAAAAAAATGTTCGATTATTTTTAAAATTATTACAGTATCCCGAGAACTTTGTTGTACATCATTAAGACTAGATATTAATTGGGTACGCCTCTGGATTAGTTTACTAAAAAGGTTATGCGTGTTGCACTTATGTGAAAGTTGCTTACTCAGGTTTTTGTTTAACAATCATATACTGCTATATTTTTCAGCAGCTTACATTTTAAATTAAGATTTATCCGTACAACTGGAATTGTTAAATTACCATACATGGAAGACTTTATAACTTTCTCATTGCTATTAAATTGCAACATGTTTTTCCCAACTAGCCTTCAGGTACTTAGAAGTTAGAAATGAAATCACACGAATCACAGCGTTATTGTGTTTTTTTTCTAGAAGCTTCACTTTACTTCCTCATACTTCAGACTATAATAAAAACAATTTTATTGCTAATGTTTCCTTTTATACATTATACATACGTCTTCGCCAGGTATAGAACAATTTTTTCCGACATTCATGAATAACTAAACAGCATCATAATCTGCGTATTATAAATATGGAAAGCCATCGTTAAGAAAAGTAAAACGGTGTAAGTGTTGTGTGGTCATTATAGATAAAAGCATTTGTTTTCATCGAAGCCGAAGCTCATTTCGTTATTTTTATTGTTCGCGGCCACAGACAGGGACAGCCAAACAGCACAATTCGATCTCATTTCAGTGGCGTAGCTGCCGCCCAGGATACTTATACTTCGACAACTCAAAGTCATCGGGGGACTCGTAGGGCTCGCGACGATATTTCTATTTAAGTAACAATTTTAAATTCTGATTATGTTTACAATATTATAGTACCAGATATAACCTGCGTTGTCCATGTCCCTTACTACTCGCTTTGACAGATCCAATGTGAGGCGGTCATTACGGCCTACCTCTTTTGTTTAACGTGACGGCACCTAGCGTGAGCCTCATCTGCCACGTCCCTCTTTGAGCCGGATTGAGATACACACAATCACCGCGCCTGCTCAAGTTAACAAAGATTCAACGAGAACAAGCTACCAGTATTGACATCAGGCTATGAGCTCTAAGTCCTTACTGATCGGGGGAGATAACCTAAATCTCTACTGATTCTGCAGATCAGCGCCCGAGCTGAAAACGCAGGTCACCGTCGCACCGCGCCAAGACGGCCTTAGCCTGCATAGGCTTACCACTGCCACCACGACCGTGACCAAGACGACGGATTCCCCCGCGGGCTCGGACTTGGTTCCCGTGGTACCAGTCAAAAATATCACTGGTTGGACTTTTCGGAGCAAGCACGTGCGAAAGACAGTGCTACCCCTACTATTTTAGGCTACTCGCAATCGCAGTACTGGTCAACTACGCACCGCCCAGATTAGTTAGTAGTCGGTCTGATACGACCGGTACCTTAACAGCGTCGGGTGTACCTAAGCACGAATCCTCTAGGTCGACACTTTGATAGTGGGCGTAAGCAGGCAAAGGGCACCTCACCCCTACAACACAAGTCCCCAATACCAGCAGCCGCACCACTTTTTCCTGGAGCTTACTTTCACCTGCCTAAGTCGTCGGCCTCCAACCACCCACCCAGTATATCGCCTATGCAAATTTATATTAAATGTTCCACATTTTTTAGCGTTTACAGTCTTGCTTTCTTTTGCCACTTTGATAACTAAAATAACGTCCTTAACATCTTTCAGATGTGCCCCGATAGATGATGAATTGAACCAGAATCAACTACAAACTACAAACTTTGTTTTTCTTCTGTTCAACAATAAATAACAGAATACTTTCTACAGGTTATAAAAACGTTATTTTGTTTTTACCAAAAATTTGAACATTTTTGATTTCTTTATTTGCTATTGGGGCAGTCTGCACGTTCATGGCCCTTCTTTCCACATAAGTAGCAAGGTAAGGTGAAAGATAAAAGAAACTTTCGTTTCTTTGGTATATTTTTATTCCAGTGCTTTTATTTATGTAACGTACAAAATCGAATGACGTGACGATACTTGTTCCTTCACTTGAGGTAGAGTATTCGCTTACAAATGCGAAGATCTAGGGAAGGCGCGTCGTTAGGGGGTTCCTGTGGAAGGGGGGATTTGCCACCCCTCGTATCCTGACGCACCTAGTCTCGGGTTCAGTTCCCATAAAGTTCCTCTTTTCAATTATTTTTTCATTTTTTACAATGTTATCACGACATTTTTTACTAAATACAAAGTGATCGTAGCATTTTTTAGATATTTAAATTTCTTCGTAACTAATTTTTTTACTTTTCAATGGGTTAATATAATAAGAAAACGTAAATTTTTTTACATTTGAAGCTTTGCCAGCTTACAATTTTTTATAAAAACATTGCTTTGCTATATAATAAACAATATTATAAATTTTAGAACAGTGGAGTATGTTGTATGCAATGTCATTTGCTTTGCGTGTTTGCGTCGCCCACCTTGCCTCCCTCAGGAGCCACCACTAGAGTAGATAATATTATCGTACCCGGTTCCCCTCAAACTTTTTTCTTTTTCCAACATGCTCAGCAGCAATATCAATTATCAACCCGTATAATGACGACTACCTTCAAACGTCATCACCATACTTCCCCTATACACCGGGTATATGGGAGGAAGTAAAAATTTACTCTTTAAAGTTTTACATACAAAACATTTTAGACATCATCTTAACCTTCGTCACAACCAATTTGTGTTACCCTAATTCCTTAATAAATTAAAAAATTTTCGACGCAAAAAAAGAAAAATTTAGCTTTGTTTTAAAAAGGAAACTGATACAACCTTATAAATTTAACGTTACGTTTCTCTGAATTTCCACCACCAATACATAAAATGAGTAGGATTATAGAAACTGAGATCGTTCAACCGTAAATGTCCAATGAATGCAACTAGTATGCAATTGCAAAAAATCTATGCAGTCTAAGAAGTGAAATGACTGAAGCGTACATATTCACTTTCAGTACAAGTTTACCATTCGCTTCAGACACAAGATAAAAATCAAAAAATGAGTTTTTCAAGTGAACCAATACAAGATGCACATGCGGCAAAATTAGATCGAATTTTTGGAATAAAAAATTTGTTTTTTGAGTATAATCCAGGAAAGTGCATCATGTTACCGCAATTTTCCGAAATTGCCCAACATATATTAGATTTTAAAGTTAAAAAAGATGATGTTTGGATGATTAGCTTTCCCAGAACAGGTATTTTTTACTTTCGCTTAAATTTCCTTTATTTTTTCATATTTTGAACAAATTAAAATTAAGAAAACTATAGTATATATATATATATATTTTTTCTAATAGGATCTACTTGGTGTCAAGAAATGGTATGGCTTATTGGAAACGATTTAAATTTTGAGGATGCCCAGAAAACTATCCAACAGGTTCGTGCCCCCGTCTTAGAATTATCCGCAATTCTTGCAATTGATGAATATGGAGAATTCATGAAAAATTATGGAAATTCTGTGGAACGTGTGAATAACCATCCTTCGCCAAGGTTTATTAAAAGCCATCTACCTTTAACCTTTTTACCAACAGAACTAGACAAAGTCAAACCTAAAGTAAGATAATTCCAAAGTCTTTACATTAATATAAGAAACAATTTTGGTTTTTAAGATTATTTACGTGGCGAGGAACCCTAAAGACATGTGCGTATCCTATTACCATCATTTCCAGCAGTTTTACGATTTGCAGTGCACTTTTGAAGAATTCGCCGACCTTCTTTTAAATGACAAGTTACCATTCTGTCCATTATGGTCACACTATTTGGGTTTTTGGAACAAAAGGCTCGAAGAAAATCTTCTTTTCGTACAATACGAAGACATGAAGAATGATCTTAAAGCTGTTATTCGCGATATATCGAATTTTCTGGAAAAATCGTTATCTGAAGAGCAAGTAGATACTTTGTATGATTATTTAAGTTTCAGCAACATGAAAAATAACAAATCTGTAAATATGGAACCTCTGCTAGGAAGCAGAACGGGAAAGTACAGCCAAAAAGCGATCTCGCAAGATTTTATTAGAAATGGCAAAGTTGGTGATTGGAAAAATTACATGTCCGTAGAGATAACCAGAAAATTTGACGATTGGATTGAGGAAAATACTAAAGATACTGGGTTGCAATTTTAATTATAAATAAAATTCAGTGATGGTTTCAGCTTATAGTCTGTATGCATAGTATGAATGTAAACATTTTTTGTTTCATAAAACCTGAAATAATACAAAATAAATAAATTTGCATATTATTACTTGTCCTTTGTTGCTTAGCATAAACGTAAATAAATTGGTAAAACTTTAATTTCTTCTAAGATATTCTACCACATTTTAAAATTATACAAAAGAAGTTTTTTTGATAAATAAAGCATTCTATAAGACGCCGTTTAGGCCGAAATAAAAATTTAATCAAACTTCTAAAAGGAAAACACAAAAAGACCAAAATTTAGTCGAGAAGTTACTTGTTTATTCTTTTTTTTTAAGTTTCCTTAGAATTTTCATGTCTCTTCTTTTAAAATATTTTTCTCTTCAACAAAAAAGCATTTGTCTTTATTCATTTATTCAAAATTCTGATTCCTTAATAAGTTTCGTTTCTTGGTTAAGTTTCGTTTTCCCTATAAGGGTTCGTCCACCTATTTCACTAATTGGCAACGTTGCGCTGAAGCTGTTGCTGCTGAATGTCGCGTGCGCGCAGTTGGAGTTTTTTTTATTAATAGTATATATTTATATTTAGCATGAAGTAAATAAATAAATTTATTAAATTACTGCATACTCTGTAGAAGTAATATAATAAATTATAAAAGTATAAATATATTATTACTCCACTAAGTAAAAAACTTTTTTGAGAGCAATAGTGATGTACATACAACATACCGTCTGTCTATAAAGTAACCCCTTCCCCCTAACTAACTTTTGAACGACTTGATATTTTACCACAACATTTGGTGTGCTTAAATGGGAAATGAAATACTGTTTCTTAGCCAAAAATTAAATTTTGTTTCATTCAAAATGGCGACTGGGCGCCATTTTGAAAATTTTTTTTAAATAGAAAGAAGGGTCGAGTGACACCTCTTTTGAAAGGTCTTTTAGTTCTGCGTCTGATCCTAGAGTTTCAAAGAAAAATATTCAGCCATAACAAAATGGCGGATTTTAAACCAATGGACTCACTCAATTCAAAATTGTTTTGATTTTTTTATACAGTAGTCCACTTTTTCATTTGCAGGACAAAATTTTCCCAGAAATATCTTAGGTGGCTGGAAATAATATTGAAAACGTTATGTGCCAACAAGACGGTTCGCCGCCTCATCATTATAGACCTGTTTCTGACTTTCTCAACGGACATTTTCTTGGAATATGGATTGGTAGGCGGGGGCCTGTAGAATAGCCGGCTCGCTCCCCAGATTTAACTTCCTTAGATTTTTTTCTATGGGAATATCTGAAATCGAAAGTGCAGAAACAATTGAAGAACTGGAAATATCACTCCAGAAATTTTTATGTGCCAAGAAGTGAATAGTAAACATTTCGAACACTTAATTTAATTTCTTTTTGCTTTAATTCTTAGTTAAATAGACTTCTGTATCTTCAAGCATTGTTATTTTGTTATGGCTGAATATTTTTCTTTGAAACTCTAGGATCAGACGCAGAACTAACAGACCTTTCCAATGAGTCACTCGTCCCTCTTTCCATTTAAAAAAATTCAAAATTGCGGCCAGTCACCATTTTGGATGATACAAAATTTTAATATGGGCTGAAAATAGTATTTAATTTCCCATTACAGCGCACCAAATTTTGTGGTAAAATATCAAGTCGTTCAAAAGTTAGTTGGGGGGGGAGGAGTTACTTTATAGACACGGTGTATAATTGATCATCTATTATAACAAATGCAGTAAGCGCCCGTTGCTAAGACTAGCGTCTAGTGTCTTAGTAAACAATCGATCCTGACTTGCGCAACCTCGTCTAATATAATATAACTGACCTAACCTATGTCTAATATTGGCTCGCATTGTGCAGTGTTAACTTATCAATGCGCTTGTTTATAGGAGTGTGATATTTACATCGAAAGTAAAGCAAGTTAATGAAAATGTAAGTGTAAAGTGAAATAGCATTGTGAAAGCCGATTTTAGAAAATATAAAGCGAAAGTCACTTCTGGATAACTATCCAGAAGAAAAACTGTCAGAAGAGCAGTCAAAGAAAATACAGATGGCTGTTATGGGAGAGATCTGGAAATGCAAACCAGAAACTGCACCCCAGTTTAAAAACAGCTACGCAGATAAAGGAGTAGTGTACTTTACAAGTGCGAATGAAAAATCAAAGACATGGCTAACGGAGTAGACACCCAAACTCGAGCTGTGGGAAGGCGCAGTCTTCAAAGTGGGCTTGGCAAAGGACATAGTCAAGACCACCAAGGTCGTAGTATGGATGCCAACAAGAAGCAAGACCTGCGCATCTGTTTGGTAGATTTGACCGAATGTTTGTACAACCATTTTAATGAGGCCAAGGTTTATATACCAGTCGATGAATTCGACGCCATTAATGCAAGTGCACTGCGTAAAATTCCTAAGGAGAACCCAGATGACAACAGAGTCGCGAAACTTCAAAATATGTGTGACATTTTAGGAAGTTTATTAGGAGCAGTCACAAAGGGATGCGAAGATTATGTTGCTGGGGCATTATTTACTGGAGTAGAGTTATATGTGTCTGGTCTACGGTATTTGTCACATTTTAACAATTTCACCACGTTGAAGTTTCTTGATGGTACTAAGATTATTCCAACAGATCCAGATTTTGTGCCATTTTATGGTGCAACAAGAGAGGAAGTTGAGAGTGTTATCCAGAAGTTGGTAGAGAATAAGGAGCTAGTGATGTTTGAAGAAAAGGAAGAGTTTCTCAATGACACTAATGAACTGGATGTAAAGAAGATCGTGGATGATGTGCAATCTCATTACAACGGTTATTTTGATAGGAAAGGAACCCATATTTTTTGTCTCTGGTCTGTTCTGCAATATTTACAGAGTGGAGAGGCAATAAACTATTGGAATCAGACTGACGAAATTCACGATCTTTACAAGATACTTAAATGTGGAGAAGTTGCAGATGAAATTATAAAGCTCATGAGGGGGGAGATAATTCAGTTCCAACGACGTGATATAATCACGATACAGAATCTTGTAAAATTGCATGATCCTCTGGCTGTGAAAAATGAAGGCAAAGTTAATTCTGAAGTCGTTTTCAACTTTCTGATGGATCAAGGCTACTTGGCCTATCCTGAAGAAGGAGGAGGAAAAGCTCAAGATAGAAAATTCAAACTAGGTACCTAATGCAGAAGATTTAAAAAAAAGAAATTTTTTTAATTTTGTTAAACAAAAAGAAATTTTAAGGAAAAAGGAAGAAAGTTCAAATGAACATATAAAACAAGGAAGAATTAATTTAAAAAAGTTTTCTATTTAACTTTTTTTCTTTCTTTAAGAACTTCTGTTTTAAGAAATTTATTTTCCTTTAAGGAGATGTATTTTATTTTATACAATTTTTATTTATTTAAGAAATTTTAATCTTTGCCCAAACGGCGGCGCCTCATACAATTCTGGGAAATTATACTACTTCATATTTTATATTTATTTCTATTAACAAAGATTTTTAAGTATAAAATGTAAAATCTGTACCATTAATATTCTCTGTAGTCCAAGCATCAAATTTTGCAATAATTTCAGAAGACATTTCGTTCTTATATTGGTCCATAGAACCAGATCTTAGGAATCGATCACCCTCTACAACCAGCTTCTGTTTTTTTCTGAACGAAATTATGGTTTCTAAATTTACCGCTTTATTATTTTTCATCAATTCAAAACTTAAATGATTTTCCAAAGTTTTCACTTGCTGTACTGTTAAAGGTTTATCTAGAAATGTTGCAACCTGACGAATTACTGAACATATATCCTTCTTCATATCTTCAAATGTTATTATTAAGAAGTTAGGCCAGCTTCTTCGTTTCCAGAAACCTAATACGTTATTCCAAAATGATCCGTATGGTACTATAAAAAATATATTAGAAAATACATTTTGTTAATTATAAGTATCTACTTTTTCCAGACAAAAATACTGTACAAAAATCTTCAAAATTTCCCCTGTATCCTTCCAACAGCTTAGCGTGATGGTAATAGGATATACAAGTGTCTTTTGGATTTCTCATGATGTAAATAATCTAAAAGAAAACTGATACAGTAATTGTATAAATACTGGTCTGCTGGTGTTAAGCCTCTGCATACGAAATGATCCAACGATACTTAAATATAATAAAAAAAAGATTAAACAAATTTTTTACCTTAGGCGACTTCAAATTACTCTGTATTTGTTGAGGCAGCAAGGAAAACTGCAAATGTGTCTTAATAATACGAGGACTTTTCTGACGTTTTATGAATCCAAGAGAATCTCCAACAAATTCTGGATTAGTTCCTTCCAAAAATTTGTTCATTTCTTCTTGATCATAAATTCCACACATTCTAAAATGAAAAAAAAAATAATAATATTTAAATGTAGATAAAAACTTTTACTTACTCAAAAAATGGAACTCTTTTTTGTATTAAAGTTTCTCCACCTTTAAAATCCAAATTATTGCTTATCATCCACACCATTTCTGCTACCCATGTGGATCCTGTATAGGAAAAATATTAATTTTGCTTTTTCTAACAAAAAAAAAACTTACCGGTTTTTGGATAAGACGCAATGAAAACATCGCTGTTATACACCTTAAAATTTTTAATGGTTGCTATGTGTTTCTCAAAACTTTCAGCAATGCACATATTGTGTTCTCCGACAATTATAAAACTCTTACGGAAAGGGGTAATGAAGTCTCGATACATAATACTGCTTGCTTCATCCTCGTCTTTTTCTAGTTTCTTAATTTTTACAGCATCCATTTTTACGAGAAAATGCTCTATTTGTCTTTTTTTTTCAACCTAGAAGATGAAATATTAACATATCTCCAAAACTCTTATCTTTATTATCTACTTTGTATAATATTTCAATAAACAAAAGTAATCTAATTAGAACATTATTTATTCCTGAATTACTTATTTAAACTAACGAAAATTCAACGGGGGAAATAGACACAGCACATAGACACAGCACGTCGTCTAAACTTGCTTATACTTTAAAAATTGTTATTATATGGACGTTGCATTCCGAATGATAAGAGCAGATACCTCCGCAGCTGTGATTATTTTAATCTTAAATGCAAGCCTGGGACTGAAGTATGGATAAGAAAAAAATCCCCTAGATTTATACCGTGATTTAAACTCTGTCAAGTCCGTCATATTATCTGAATCCTAGTAAAATTATTTATCTATCTTTAATTACTTTACATATTATTTTCTGTTGCATAAATGTTTGACAAATATGGCCAAACAGGGTGTTCCAAAAATCGCAGACTCAAAACTGTGGGACGGTATTCTATGAGAGAAACTGAACAAATAGTTCCCCTGCGATTTTTCGATTCGACCAATATTTTTGGAGTTAATAAAGTTTTCAAAAATCTGAAAATGATAGAAACAAAAATTTTAATTTAAGTGTTTAATTAAGTACGAAAATGAATCCGTGTTAGATTACGAAAAACAAAAGATAGTTCGGAATAAAATGACAAATGTTGTTCAAAGTGTTCAAAAAACTCAAACTTACGTGCTCAATTAAGCTTTGGAAGGAACGCTATTGGTTGTTAAAAACAGCACGTCATGACATTATTTATTCGTTTCATAGTTCCTCATTTGTTTGAGTTTAGTTTCAAATTTAGTATCGTGCAATACCATTTATGTTGAAATCGGTTCAAAGCAAAAAAAAAATAACTGCGCATAACGCACCGCTCACCCTGCTTGATTATTAAAAGCTCCGAGTGCCATCAGTGTAGGTACCATAACACTCTCGGTCCTTATAATTCGCTAATATTTGTTTAGTTATAACTTTAACGCTTATTTACTTAACACCAACCCTAGTGGGTAATCGAAAATAGATGCCCTTTAATAAACGGGATATGATAAAAAAATTGCTTATGAGTGATAGTAAGAATAAGATTCAGAAATTCCTGTTTAGATGCAATCATATTTAGAGAGGTAAATTTCCCCTTTCTTACTCAATTTGTAGCTAATTAATTTGTTATATCGTCTCTGGTTTTCTTTAATAGCAAGGAATGTTTTTCCAAAAAATCAAACAATCTTTTTTTGAAGAGTTGGGTTTCTTGAGATAAACTGCGAATAGAAGTTCTTGGGCCATTTTCAATCACCTTACCTAGTTTCAATTCCTGCCGCAGTACGTTGTTGAATGAATAGAATAACGTCATGTACCGTTTAGCCGGCGCCCATTCCGAAAATAAGATTCGACCGTGAATCTCTGCTGTTTTTAAGAAAAAATCATTACACCA
Source organism: Ctenicera cuprea (assembly GCA_958336395.1). NCBI lineage: Eukaryota > Metazoa > Arthropoda > Insecta > Coleoptera > Elateridae > Ctenicera > Ctenicera cuprea. Next base: position 13,061,212 of record OY284491.1, read on the forward strand.
ATTTGCCTATGAAATAAAACTTTTTAGTTCTAAAAAGAACATTGTTAAGGAAAACTGGGTGAAATTAATACAAAAAAACGTAGAAAACTATTTCGCGCCACTAAAATTTGAATTTTGACGCAATTATAACAATGGCAGATGCGTGTGAGTTATTAAATGACGCGTTTTATGTCTCGCAGCCACCCTTAAAGTGATTTTTTGTTGATCGCTAATAGACACCTAACTAATGAGTGCGAGAAAAAAAAGTTAAGCAACAAAAAAGTGAGACAAATGTCGCTTGTCACTTATCACTTGTCCAAGTCTTTTTTTCGCACTCAAGAGTTGCCTATGTTTCCACTAAAACAGTAACAATTTGTATAGTGGTGACTGCAGAAAAAGAATCAGAGCTTCTTTTTTGGGTGCACTTATATGTGGGTTAAAGAGACCTCTTCGCCTACTCATATTTTTGTCGGACCAACCTCGTTTCTCTGCGATTTCATCCAAATGCTATATACAATCTTAGTGACTGTTGGTCCTTGAAGTAGGCAAAAAACTTTTTATACAATTTTCAACAAAATATATAAATTGCTAGTTTTCGTTACATTTGACAAATGGAATTTTCTAGCACACTTTTGCTGTCATTAAAACAGGATTTAAGAGTTCTAAACAGCATCAGCGAAGAAATAATTCATAAGTTGTCACATTTCAAACTTAATTCCTGGTTATATCCAACAAAAAGCTATAACGAAGTTTCGGAAAGCCATTTACATAATAGTTCGAAAGAAAAACAATATTTAGGTTATCTTGAACTCATGATTGACAGGTAAATTTAAACAACTTTACGAATACCAAATATTTCTTATTTAAAATTATTTTTTAGATTATATTTAATAATAAATTCAATTATAAAATATACCGAAACCTTGCCAAACGTACCAGAAGAACCGAAACCCAAAAATATTGTAAGACCAAGAAATTTATCTCTTGGAGCTTCCACCGACTTGTTGTGGAAGCAATTATTGCATCTAAGCGACCTAATTATTGTAAAATTTAATATAAAATTTTAATTTAGCCTAATTAATAAAAACAATTTAGGTAAATCATGAAAAAGACCTTCAGGAAAACTCTCAACGGGAAATATTTCATAAAAATACCCAAACAAATAGTTATTCATCAAACACATGCAGTAGTTGTGCTACAGCGATTACTTGCATGAAAGAAATCTTAAACCAGCTTGAATATAACACAGATGCAACGTTCGTAAGAAAAATCAGGTTAGTGTCATAATTTCCTACTTTAATCCGTTCTCAACGTTAAAATTTTAACCAGGAGAGATCTTCATGATGCAATTTACGATATAACCCAGAATGGTTGCATGAATCGATTAACCACAGCAATTGTAGAACACGTAAACGTTTTTGTTGAACGTTTACAAACCGTAGAAAATCAAAATGAGCAATCTAGTACGAAACTTAGAGAGCTAACAATAAAATATGGGGAATCTTTAAAGATAAACAAATGTTTGGAAAGTTCCATGAAAAGAATTCGAAAACGTTCAAGAAATGGTAATAATTATATGTAATTGTAATTTTTAATTCATCTTTCATCTTATTTTTTTATGTTAATTTGTCGTTGGCTTATTTTTGCTGCTATTGCTTACCACCGACGCTAGAGAGCATATATACTAAAACTACAGCTAAATTTCTTTGCAGTAAAAATTAAGAACAGAGAATTAAATAAAAAGCTCAACGAGGTTCTTCAAGTGAATCAAGATAACGAATACAAGTTATTACAAGAAAGAAGCAAAATAGAAACTTTAGAAAAATGTGTTCAAGAAAGCACAGTAAGTGTAGCACTTTTTAGCACAGATAATGTAAAATTGCTAAAAGATATACAGCAAACTTTGATTGAAAACGTAAGTGTTTCAAGTGAAAGAGATATGTGGAAGAGCAGATTCAGTGAAATGTATTTAAAAAATCGAGAACTGAGAAATAAATTGGAAGAATTTGAAGCAGAAATAGAGCCCATGAAAAAAAGAATGGAAAGTATTGGAACGGAAAGTGAAAAATTAAGTGCAAAATTAGAACAAAGTAATTTAAAAATGATGCAGAGAACGGAAATGTTTGAGAACCTCTTGAAATCATTCATGGTTTGTACAAATTCTAATTTATTTTGAAAAAATGAGAATTAGAAACTTTAAACGTAAAGAAAAGAAGCAACAAAAATTAAAATGTTCATAAAATCCAAAACATTTCTTGAATGAAATCAATTTGCGCGTTCTGTTCACAAAAATAATCCGAAACGCGCCACTGATTTAAGCTTACAATACTTTTTAAATAATTGCAACAAAATATAGTTACAATTTTCACTTTTTCCGTTTTAGGAGGTTGCCAAATCCAAGAAGGCCAATGATATCAAAACAGTAGTCAAGCCTGATAATAGAGCTAGCAAAGTATTTCAAAGTAAGTACAATGCTCGACAAAAGTAATGTCCTAAGAATAAATAAAACGCAGTTTATTGTCAAAATGGTTCAGAAAATTTCTTATCGGCCGATTTCATTTCAATTCAAATTTATTAATCTAGTATCGATAGAGATTTAATTCGATTAAATAATAGCAATACCTAACACAGAAGAAAAATGAAATTTAGATATAAGGCTTCAGAAAACAATTAAAAGTATCAATACTCTCTTCAGTCTAGATCTAAAATATTTTTCCCACAACCCCCCAAGAAAGCGTCCACATTCGTTTAATGTAGTAGGTACGAAAATTAACGATTTCACACGTGTCCGTTATTTTCCTAACTCACAAGTGTTACGAAAATAAAAGACGAATCACTATAGACGTCACGATTGCGATTGTCTGGAGCGCTGTAGAGGTATCTGGCAAGTTGCTAGGACTTTGATATCAGAACCACTTTGGGGCGAACCCAAAGATCCACAACCAATTCAAGAATATCCTTTATCGCAAACCCTAAACAGCCAAACACTATCGCACCCTATTTTTTTTCTAATTGGAATAATAATAATATTACCACACATTTTTGCAATCCTGACAAAAAAAGCAGAATTGTTAAATTAAAAGTGATTGTTTTTTTGAGTCGTGGGTAAATATTATACATAACTCGCTGGAAAGTGACAAACACGCTCGTGTGATTTCCTCGTTCGTCTACATTACCACTCGTGTTAAGTGTCACTTTCCATGCTCGTTATGTAATATACCATCATCATTATTGTTTCAGTAACAGGAGATCCCATAGCTGATATGAAAAAGCAAGTTGAAATTAATAAGTTCAATATCAAAACTTTAGAACGGCGCAATACCGATCTATTAAAAACCATACATCGTGTGCAAGAAAAGATTGTATGTGTAAAGTTTTCATAATTAGTTACTTTTAGTAAATAACTTGTTTTGACGTTTCTAATACGTAGAATTGAGTAGAATGTGTTTATATTTATAACAGGTATCTGTATTCATAAAAACAAAAACCTGAAGAATGTGTTTGCAACTTCTTTACTTATCATTTATTCATAATTTGAATGTTAATTGTAATTATGAAAATATATTTAAAACTAATTATTACTCGTTTTAATATTTACTTTGATACTTAACAACTGCATAACTAACTCAAAGACGAAGGTGTGGTGTTGAAAAATTTAAAAAGTTTAACTTACTGGAAACTTATTTCAATTTGAGAACGTTTTTGAGAACTTATTCCTCTTATGCCGAGCAGTAGCACGTAAGTTCTGAGTGAAACTTCTTAGCGTGTTCTTACTGAAAGTGTGTTCTGAATTGTATGATTCAACAGAAAACGCAAACGGATGTCATGTTCGAGTTACTTACAGGAGACGCTATAACAACTTCAATGCGCGTGAAACTTAGATACATTTCAAATCAAGTGGAACATGGTCGATTAACATGGCAAAAGTGAAGAGCTCTATTTTATGTCCCTAGAAAGATTTTATTAATTTCAATTACCCTAAATAGACAGATAACATTCTTTTACATCACTCGATGACAATTTATTTAAAAATTCATTAGAAATAATGTTTTAAATAAATTAATCAACAATAGTCAAGCCAGTTGTGCACTGGTTGTAAAATCGATTTGCAGATGTCTTCGCGACACCAAGCTAAAAGATTTGTTTCGTAACCGAGACGTTACGAGTTCCAACCTTGACGAAGTCTACTTGTTTTATTTTTTTAATTACTGTAAAAGAATAGTTAGGTTTATATTATTTTATTTAACAAGAAAATTAATCAGGTAAAACATTAAAAATTTAACGCTAATTTTATACAACTGAAGAAAATAAGTAAGTACATTACTTCAGCTCTACAACTGCACTGCTATTTTACAAAATAACTAAAAAAACATTTAGTTTTGAGTATTAACACCAAAATGTTGCAGTTCTACCTAATAAGCCGTAAAAAGTTTATCCTTAACTTTTTGTTTCCCCTAATTAATTTTGTTGTTAATATAGCATTGAGAAATAATAAACACGCATTTCAAATAAAATAATATAAACCTGATTGTCTTTTTACAGTAACTAAAAAATTAAAAATAAAAGCTGACCTGATCAAGTTTACGAAAGAAATCCTCTAAGTTAGCGCTACAAGAACATCTGCAAATCGATTTTGCAACCAGTTATATCAGTGCACTACGGTCTTGACTGTTATTAAATAATTTGTTAAGGCATTATTTCTAATAAATTATTAAATAAATTGCCATTAAGTGACGTAAAGTAATGTTATCTCTCTACTTAGGGTTAGTTACTAAAAGTAATAAAATACTCCTTGGGACATAAAACAGAGCTTTTCACTTTTGCCATATTAATCGGCCATGTTCCACTTGATTGGGAATTCACTAATTACTTATCTCGAATCTATCTTAGTGAAATTCAGACAACTTTAAACTCCACAAACCGCTAGTAGGTCATAGCCACTAGTGGTATTGTATCGCACGAGATTCCAGAACATAGGGCAAAAAGTTATTTTCTTTTCGTAAAAGAAACATAAACGTTGTCCTATGTTTCGTAATCTCATTGAATACAGAGTGCCCATTTTAAAACTCCGAGCCTATATTTTTTTAAATAGGCAACACACAATGCACCCCCAGATCACTATGCATTTCTACCATTTTTTTTTAAATGTGAAACTTTGATATCAAAGTTTATTAGGTTAAAATGCATAATCGCATGCGGTATGCATTGCAGACATGCTAACGCGGTTCAACACCCCACCCGATCCCACCTATCACATAAATTCCTACCCACCTACTGGCATGGGGTGGGCCTGGCGTAATCCAGGATCGACCCTCGAGTCAGCTCCATGTCAGATGATGATGATGATTGAGATCAGAGTTGTTATACAGTACATGTATCTACTAATGATTAAGTACAAATTTAAGGTTACTTTAATAACTCAAATTTAATATTTAACAACAATAACTACAATAATTTAATAGGAACATAGTACAAAAACTAACAAAGCAGGTGTTCAAATTGCCTTCCCCCTTCGTTTTCGCAGAGTATAATTCTTCTATGCATCGAACCTCTAACACGAGCTAACATTTCCGGTGTGATAGAGCGACAACATTGAATTATCCTTTCGCGTAATGTTCTTCATTTCGAATGGGCACTTCATAGACATCATTTTTTACTTTGCCCCACAAAAAGAAGTCTAGCGGTGTCAAATCGGGACTGCCGGCAGGCCAATGATGCAATGCACCTTGTCCAATTACGCGTCCCTCAAAACGTAGGTTAAGATCATTTCTCACATCCCTATGAAAATGCGGAGGTGCACCATCATTTAAAAACCACATGCTATTCCGTACGTTTTGAGGAGAGCCAGTAGTTCATTATTTAAGAAATTTCAATACATTTCACCATCTAAATTTCCATTAAAGAAATGTGGACCTATTACAAAATCGCCAATAATACCGTACCACACATCAAGAGAAAAAATTCTCTGAAGATGAGTTATCCTGATCCAGCGGGGATTGCCTTGGGCGTAATAGTGGCAGTTATGTCGATTAACCATGCCGTTGTTTGAAAACCTCGCTTCATGACAGAATAATACCATACTTAGAAAATTCCGCATTGCCGTTTAATTGCCGTCTAAGAAATTGACAATACTGAACACGATGCTCATAATCCCTATCTTCAAGATGGTGTATGGTATAAACATGGTAGGGGTGAAATTTGTTCGCCTTAAGAATATTGAAAACAGAACCTTTGCTAATATTTAAGGCATTTGCACTCGCTCTTTGACTTGTATGGGGATTATCCATAACTATTTCAATTACAGCTACTTCGTTATGTTCAACCGTAACTTGCCGTGCCCTTACTTTTGGTTTTGAAAATTGCCCATACTCTTGTAAATTCAGAAGCATTCTAAATGTTTTGTCTGCTGGAATTCGTCTACCTGCAAAACGTTGCGCATACGAAGTACTGGCAGCACTCGCATTTTTTCGACATTCACCCAGAATTAGAAGCATGTCCACTTTGTCAGCGTTGGAATACATTTTGCACCAAAGATTAGTGATCGATAAACTTTGTTTTGCGCCGTTCAAGTAATGTGGTTTAACGAATTTGATTAGTAAACTGTCAAGTTAATGCAAACATGATTGCCCTGATCTTAATTATAGAAATATTTTGTTTTAAAATAATAGTCGGCAGTGACTTGTATTTTAGTTGCCCATTTAAAAAAATTTAGGCTCGGAGTTTTAAATTTTATAAAATTTGGACATTTTCCTTACACAGATATCACAGTTTTAAAAAGTTTTGCAAATACTACTTGTTTATGCCGACATGCCAACTCATTTTCGATGGGTTGAATTTAACTCAAGATCTTCTATCGGCTACCGGTATCAGATTTACAAAATTTTGTTTCTTAAATAAATGATGTCAAAAAACCATGTCTAGCTTCTGTTTATGGTTGAAATTTTTTATAAACCTTATATTTTCGATGAATTTTTTATATACTCATATCTCACAGTTCATTAAAAATAAACAATCCCTTTGGAAGATATGATAATAGATGTGGTTATTCACAGACAGACATTTTGTAGTTCACTGGGTTCACAAGTTTTTTCGTTAAAACATCAAAATAGAATATTTTCATAAAAACGATACAAAAAATTAAAACTCTGTCTTACCATTCTTTTATCGGCCATGTAGTTTAACTTCTTCACCTTTACTCATTTTGCTTCGATTTCACCACCATATACATTACACATGAAGCACTCAAATGTCTTTTACGAAATAAACGCGTTTTCCCAGATGTCCTGGTAGTTTAAATGGTTTTTAAAACACTTGGAGAAGCATTTGGATAATTTTAAATCTAGCAGTTTTAGGAGTGCATTATTTATGCAACAAGTTGTCGTTTTCTTATAGATTTAAACAGTGGCAACTCAAGAGGAAATGTAAGCAACGCATTCCGTAACAAACAATATTACATGTTCCATACGTCACTTTTCTAAAATGTCTAATAACCATTGTGCCACAGCAATGTGAGTCAGACAAATGAGCTTATTACTTTCCAGTTTTGTCCAAATGCATTTGTGAATGTTGGTCAGCTTTAATAACAAAGTACCGTTTGTAATGTTCAGTCATGGTTAGCTACTCTCAGGTATCTGCTACAAAAATAAATTCGTTAAAAAATATTTTAAGTTATAAAAAAGAATCGGCAGTTTACTTACAAGCCTCAATAAAAGATATGGGACCACCCCACTCTCCTACCAATTAACGAGACAATAAAAAAAAATAAAGTTATGCGAAACTTTAACACCAATCTGCAGACTGGATATACAGGTGCAGCGTGACAAGTGCTTTATTTTGTTTTGTCTAATAGATTGTGATGTGTCCAATTTATCCTAGACAGCGATCAATTTTACAGAATTTTTTAAAAATTGTTGCTTTTTTCTTTAGTAAATGTTCACCAAGTTGAACAAACGAACAAATTTTTGTTTTTGGCGAAGCAGACATACTTACTCTCGTCTTATAATAAAAGACTTGTATAACAAGACATTGGGAAACTTATATATAACGACCATACAGCCGCAACCTTTATTTACACAAATTTTTGTGTACAAAATGATGTGAAATAATAGATACAATCTGTACAAACAACAGTATGGCGGTCAATATTCCAAGTACCGCATAATCCAGTCGAGACCAGCTCGAACTATAAAAGTAATATGCGTAACAAAGACAAATGAAAAATGGAACCACTATACACACATGTGGCGAGTGAAAAAGTGATCTAGACTAATGAACAGACATTTTTGTGACAACACTCAGAACGTAAGCGAAGAGGCTAGGTCCTCTTCTATGTTAGTTGGATATACCTGGAGCTCGTTCAGAGCTGACCTCGGCTTAATAAGTAATGTAAAATACATTTCTATATATTTGTATATTTACATTAGATTTGTCAAGTTCATCATTTACAGTTATTACTTAATCACAGGTCTTTTTTAGGGGAAGACAAATAGGCGACAAAACAACACATCTAGTAGCTAATAAATGGAACAGCAAAGTAAGCATAGATCAGAAAATTATAAAAACAAGTTTTGTGATCAAAAGTAATCGTTTTCCTTAACAAAAGAATATCAGCTTATATAATTGCAAAACAGCATCTATACTACGTAATTACTAAAATTTAAATTAAGCATCGCATTTGTGTAATTACGCACACATATGCATAAATGGAAGATTATTCCTAACATCAAATATTAAAATATGGTTCATTTTTATAACAAAATAAAGAAAAAAGCCTAAAGAAATTATGCATAAAGCGTAAGATTGTGTTGAACACTCTACAGAAATTAAGTCTGTTGCATATAGAAATACAGATATTAAATAGAGTATTTTACTTGCTTCTGAAGAAAACTAATAAAAGGTCTTGAAAATTTAAAGCATCTACCACCTATCCGTAACTTCTTCTCCAACTGCAACAGATAAAAGATTTTGCAAAAGCTAGAATTTTCTAGTGCTCAAGCATCTAAAATACAGATTATATAAAAAAATAGTAAGAGAGTTAGTAGAAAAATAAAAATCAGCTCCATTAGAACTGTTAAGAAACTGTGTGATTTTTGTTATGAGGATCTTCCGGTTGCAAATGTCATAAACTTCTGGTTGTACTGCAGTATTGACATGCCGTGTCATAATCGGCTTTATTCCCTATAGATCGGTTGGGAAACTGTAAAAATAAAACAGACGAATTTTTAGTCATATGTACATAAAAATAAACAGACACAAATTCTTAAAATTGTTGCGGTGTGTATGATGTAATTATGTGTATCAATACTTACCTGAAGGATATGTTGTCAACTCACCAAATCAGAATTCACGTAAAGTATACCACACTTACCAAAGATGACTGGTCCGGAATTTCTTTTTATCAAACCAACCATTACACATCAACAAGTAACCACAGTTCAGGGTTTTTGGGTAAGTAATCACAAATATTAAGGAAACACTGCAAGTGTTAGAGGTTGTTTTGCGAAACATGCAATAAATCGATTTATTTTTGTTCAAAGTCTAAAATTAATTTTTCCGACTAAAAATTTAGGGAATATGTAGATGAGGTGCCTACTTTACAATACACATTTCACCTAAATCAGAGATGCCTACTTTATAACCACATGGAATTAATTTTACATAAATCAAAGCTTGTATAAATGTTTCCTTATTAGTAGATTTCAAAAAGAAGACACTAATTGTCAATACTGAGAATGAAGGAGAATCCATTCTTTTTTTTGTTAAACTTTTTTTTTCCAATACAGAATGTTAAGTAAGTATATAAATCAGACTTTGTTTCCTTTAAAAATGTAATCGAATGGGAATTTCTATAATACTGAAAATGAGGTAATCCCCACGTATTTTTAATTCTAAATTAAAGAAAGTATTTCTGACAATTTTTTTATGCTTCATTCAAAAATTGAACGAAGAGGAATTTCTGTATAGAAATACTGAAAATGGGGAGAATCCCCTATGTTATTTTATTTTAAACCTAAGAATGTGTTTCAAACTAAAAATGTTATGGAATGTGTATTTAATTGTATATAGAGTAAAATTTACAAAGTACAGCATAAAAGCTTAAAAAGAGAATTTCTGCATGTAAATACTGAGAAAGAAATCCCCAAGTAAATTAATTTTAAATTATGATTTTAACACAAATTGAGCAAATTTACCAAAAAACAGATTTTTATATTTCTTTCTTGAAAGACTTAAAATAAAGAAAAGTCTGTTGCTTTGGTAAGTACAAAGGATACAGGGAATCCCCAAGGAATTTTATTTTAAATCAAGTTATCTTTTTAAATTTTTATAAAAAAAAACAGATGCCAATTTTAAAATGGGGAGAAGTAATTTTAAATTGTGGGGAATGTTTTTACACAAACTGGACAAATTCTGCAAAAATTAGTTTTCCATTCCTTTCCTGGAGACTCAAAAAGGAATTATTTTTATTTTATTAGTAAATACTGATGAGAAAGGAAATCCCAAGTAATTTTATAAATTTAGAAATATTTTGTACACTAATTGAACAAACAACGAAAATCCAATTTTTTTACTAAATAGAAGAAATTCCTATTTTTAAATACTGTAAGTAGGTACCCAAGTAATTGTAGTTTAAATTAAGGAATACTTTTCAAACAAAAACTGTCAAGCAATATATGTTTTATAACACAATTGAGCCAATTGAAATCGGAAGTTCATTTCCTGAAAAACCAGAAAAAAAAAGAATTTGTATTTAGCAATACTGAGAATAAGGGGAGTCCCAGAAGTACACCATAAGAAATAGGTAACTACCAAAGCATTGATCACATACATAAGGTAACACCAAAGGAGCTAAGTTTTATTATTTACAAAAAATAAATTATTGTAGTATTATGATTTACAACTCCATCGAACAATCAAATCAAATTTGAAATTTTTATAATAAATTTAAACATCGAACGTTGAAACTAAAAATTTGTAAGTTTTGTTTCTTTATTTGACAATTAAATAAAATTTCTTGTTTTCCGATTAGGTTAGATAACAAAACTAAATTTTGCCTACTAAATTCAAAAACCATGTTATAAGTTAGTACGTTATAAAACCACACACTATTTTAATTTTAATTTTAAAGATAGGACCAGTAATAAACGTCCATTGTCTTAAAAACTAACACTGCAAGACAACAGGTTACAGAAGAAAAAATATGAACACTTAAACAAAACACCAAACAGGAATAAAAACGTCCATAACTTTTTTTTATTATTAGTTTCAACACTTGCCCATTACAAATATATACAAAACTAGAGGTTATGGAAAATGATAAGACAAACAGTTTCACATCTAAATCTGCTAAGAAAAAAAAATGACAAATATACAAATTAATTGATATAAATTAAAATATTTACTACTTAATTTAACCGTTCTATACCGCAGAATGCATTACATTTCATGGACATATTTAATTTTTGTTTATTAGTTTAAAATACGTCTCGTATATAGCAATATATTGCTTTCTATTGGCTAAAATCGATAAATTTAATAAATAAATAATTCCGAAACCATTTGTCAAAATATCATGGGGTTCTTTAACAATTTGCAAACTGTAAATGAGCATAATAAATTTTAAACTGGTACGTATTATAAAATAATCTACAATTCTAAATAATCAAAATGTTTTAATTTATTCAAACAAAAATTGAAAACTATACTAATTAAAAAAATAGCTATAATTTATTTTGCTCAAATACATGAAGGGAACTTAAAATTTTGACGTATAAGTTAAATTACACTTATATTGCAAAAGTGTAAATTAACTTACGTTAAAACAACGTAAGTTAGTTACATTAACACAACATACGGTGAGATACTCGGTTAAGTTCACACTGTTACCGAATTTTTTTGCATTCGCCCAGTTTTACGATAAGTACAAAATCCAACATTTTCAAACTAACCAACAAATTCGAGATTAAAATAGGCTAGTTTTGTAAAACTGGCCGAATACTCAAATTGAATTCGCTAACTACTTGAATTACCTACACAAACGGAACATTTGCAACATAGGCTAAATAGGGTTTCGTTGCAACTTCGCCGTCAGTCTTTGTTTATCATCAAAAATCATGCACTTTAGGTTTATACGAGTAAAATCACAACACTTGAGGTCTTCATGCCACACAATAACTTGCCTGCTTACGAAAATTTCCTGGACTCGATGGAATTGTGCATCAGCCATAATATTTGCAATATAAAACGCAGCTACTAAGCTGTGTTATATATACAAAATTATTTATACGCAAAATTTAGTACTGAGTCCCTTATAACTATCTTCCTACGGTTAGTCGCTAGCAGAGCTTACACACAGCAATTTTGGTTTCGGGATATGGGCCAAAGGTCTTACAATGATTTTTTAATCTCATCCTCCACATTTTTACATGCTTTTGATTTTACTTCGCACGAAGAATCGCCACCTAAGTTGTTATAATCATATTTAATGGCAAATATTATAAAAGTTTTGATATACCTCCCAGTATCACACAAACGGAAACACAAGGACAGATAACGATATTTACTCACCAAAAGGCCTATGCGACTTAACTATACGACAGTAACGAGTACAGCACATTTAAATTAAATGGGAGGAGGTGATACATATTTCAAGCTTAAAACAGACTTAAAAAAATTTTTCTCAGAAAACTGTTGGTATAATTTATAATACTCTGCAATTTTTCAATACTGATATTTCTATGGTATGAACCAACTTCCAAAAAAAACATCTAATCAGTTACAGAAACAAAAATGTTTACCACACTACAGAAAAACAGTGGCTAGCAATACATTTTGCATAGAAAATGGGGAACCCCAGTACAGTCCTAACTCTGATGTCAGTCTGTCCCTTAAATTACAACAAATTGTGTATTCTCATCAGTTTATGTACCTGAATATTCTGAAAAAACTAAAATTTTATTTATTTTTTGTTATTGTCCAACTATTTATAATCAAAATTAGTATTACCATGTAAAAACATCAGCAGAACGCAATAGTGTGATCAGCATTGCTAAATTTACAGTTGACTATCGCATCTCAAAATCAAATGAAAACCTAGCAATTTTGATTATGTCACGATAGTTAACTTTTTATTATTGAAAAACAAGGTTCTATTTTAACTCCGAAAACAATTGAAAAAATTTAGCTGAAAAGTGACATACCAATTTGAAGATTGTTTTTTTGCTTTTCAAATGGTATAAAAATTCAATATAGCGCTCATAAAAAATCTCAAAAACAAATTCATGTTTGGTGGCATCATCGAGGCGATACAGAAGTCTATTAATTATATCACCACATCTTTTTTAATTAGTTTGATAACAATTTTTTTAATTTATCAAAAAATGCAGCGGAGTAGCCCATGTTTCTGCTAGTAATAATTTTAAAGCGGCATTTATATGCTTCAACAGTGTTGCCAGATGTTTTTCCTATTGTAACAGGGAAAACATATCTGGCAACACTGTTATTGTAGGCCAGATTTATATGCACTGACAGTGTTGCAAGATATATTTTTTTAGTGCAGTATAGAAAACATATCTGGCCAGATTGTTAGTGCAGGTCAAATGTATATGCAGTAACAGTGTTGCCAGATATGTTTCACTATAGTAGCAAGGCTGGGAACTCTGTCAATGTGTATAATGCGGCCTTTATAACATATAGATAAAATTGAATTTTGCGATTTTTCGGAATATTTCAAGAATTATGGTTAATTTGTTCTACTATACTTAATAGCCATAAAAAAAAAACTTGTTGAAATTTAGGAGACTTCATATCTTTTACAGTTTCCAAGATCCTAATAGTAAGCAAAATTACGCCCCATTTAAACTCAAAATACACAATAAGAAACTCGTTTTTTTTTCTAAAATTGTATACCCACTTAATTCCTAATGATAGCCACAGATAAAAATTACCACGGATTCTTTAAACGGTTATAATGTTGTACTACAAAAAAGCATATATACAGTAAATACAAAAACAATGGTAACAGAAGGAAGCGGCTGACATGTTCAGATGAAAGGAATAAAACAGCAGCAGGATAAGTTGAGGAAAATGTTTGCTGTTTGTGAACCAGCTAGCTACGTGTCACTTGTACTAGCACCCGTTTTTTGCACACTCTGCTGGCCTCGTCAAAAGAGGCTGTGGCTTAAAACAAGGGCCAAATAGGCCAAATATATAAAACACCGGCCCAAATAGCCCACATTAATATAATCCCGTGCACAGTATAAATGGGATTCTCACCGTCTGTGATCTTTCTTGCGAAAAACTTGAGTGTTTCATCTAGTAATATCACTGGTATAGAGAACTTCATCACTGTCATCCATTCCTCTACTGTAAGCGGACAAACTTGGAATACGACCTAAATAAAACACAGCAAAAAAAAATCAATGGCAAATTAACGTAGACATTAAAAATACTTACGGAAAGTACATCCACGTAAAGAATTACAAAGTGAAGGGTGAAAGATAGAACCATCGAGCCCAACAACCAATAATTGCACCATGGGGGCATAACCAACAGAGACTGATTTTCAGACAAACTGGAACAAAAATATATTTTGTTATAATAGTTGCGACAAACTCATCTTGAAAAACATGCTGTTAAGTTACTTTACCTATTCATTGCATTCAACATTTCAATTGTTACAAGTACGGAGAGAGCCATCGTCATGGGATGAGGATCGTTGAACACTTTGCAATCAATACCTTTGAATTCTTCGGGGCTTGTGATGCAAGACAAGTGATGTGTCTAAATTTAAAAAAAAATCCATAAGTCTACATAGTTAAGGGTTCTTCACATCACTTACCAACTGGTAGTAGGACATTTGAGGACCATAATCTGAGTACATGTACCACCAAGCAGCGGCACCAACAGTGGCTGCACCTACATATCCACCAATAGCCATGTACCTAAAGAACAACCATCCGGAAATTAAAGATTCGTCTGCTTTACGAGGAGGCTTGTTCATGATGTCCAAATCAGGTGGATTGAAACCTAAAGCAGTGGCTGGCAAACCGTCAGTTACCAAGTTGACCCACAGAAGTTGCACAGGGATAAGAGCCTCAGGGAGACCAAGAGCAGCAGTCAAGAAGATGGAAACGACTTCACCAATGTTTGAAGAAATCAGATAACGAATAAACTGCTTCATGTTGTTGTAAATGGCGCGACCTTCCTCAACGGCGGCGACAATTGAAGAGAAGTTATCATCGGCCAACACCATCTCAGATGCAGATTTGGCTACGGCAGTACCAGATCCCATGGCAATACCAATTTCGGCTTTTTTTAAGGCAGGGGCATCATTTACACCATCACCAGTCTGTTAAAAAATACCGTTAATAAAATTTATATCTCTTGTTCATAACACTTACCATAGCAGAAATTTCATTCATGCTTTGCAAGTACTCAACAATCTTGGATTTGTGGGCAGGTTCTACTCTGGAGAACAAGCGGGCCCTGGCACAAGCGGCTTTCTGTTCAGAAGGTGGAAGATCATCAAATTCGCGTCCAGAGTACGATTTACCAGTGGTGTCTTCTTCTTCAGTGAATACACCAATACGTCTGCAAATTGCTTCAGCTGTGGCCTTATTGTCACCAGTGATGACAATGACACGAATACCGGCGGCGCGGCAACGGACAATTGAGTCGAGAACTTCCTTGCGTGGAGGATCTAACATACCAACAACACCAACAAAGGTAAGGTTAACTTCATATGTGTAGAATTTGGTGGAATCTCCAAGATCCATTTCTTCTGGTTTCAAAGGATTATCGGCTGTAGCAAGAGCAAGGCACCGCAATGTATCACGACCACAACCATATTGCCTTGTAACATCAAGAATGCGGTTCTTCAAAGTGGAAGTAAGAGGAACTTTCTGAGAACCGACACGAGCGTGTGTGCATCTGTCGAGAACACCTTCAGTGGCACCTTTGACAAACAATTTAGGTCCATTACCCAATCGCGATGGTTTCAGTGGTACGCAATATGAGGACATCGATTTGCGATCACGTGAAAATTCGAGGGTGAATTCTTTCTTCCATTTAGTTTCCATATCTTGCCTGACACAGATGGCGGTGGCACGGCGATCTCCACTCTTTGAAACTCCAAATGGATTGGTTTTCTCAGCCAAAACAATAAGGGCAGTTTCAGTAGCTTCACCGACTTTTTCAAAGGCTTGTTTAAACTCGTTAAAATCAATGGCAGAGTCATTACACATGATGCAAATAGTTGAAAGTTCATGGAGAGTCTCATAGTCGCTACCTTTAATTTTCTGGCCCTTCAGGAATACCTCTCCAATAGGTTCATAAGTGGAACCAGTAATTTCAAATTCATGGAAACTGCTGTCGTTTCCTTCAACTTTATCAAAAACAAACATGCGGGAAACGGACATTTGGTTGGTCGTTAAAGTACCCGTTTTATCTGAGCAAATAACAGAAGTGCAACCTAGGGTTTCTACAGATGGCAGAGATCTGACAATGGCATTCTTCTTGGCCATACGGCGAGTACCCAAAGCCAAACAGGTGGTGATTACGGCAGGTAAACCTTCAGGGATGGCAGCCACGGCCAAAGCAACGGCGATTTTGAAGTAATAAATGGCACCTTTGATCCATGATCCACCGTGAGCAGGATCGTTGAAATGTCCAATGTTAATGGCCCATACGGCAACGCAAATAACAGAAATGACCTTAGACAATTGCTCGCCGAACTCATCAAGTTTCTGTTGCAATGGGGTTTTGATTTCCTCAGTTTCTGACATTTCCGTTCGGATCTTACCAATGGCAGTGTTCAAACCTGTACCAATGACAACGCCTCGTGCCTTACCAGCAGCTACATTTGTACCAGAGAAGAGAATATTTTTCTTATCTTGATTGACGGCCCGGGGATCAGGTATGGCGTCAGTGTGTTTGATAACTGAGACGGATTCGCCGGTCAGGATAGACTGATCAATTCGAAGGGTTGTGGAGAAGATTTTGGTAATTCTAATATCAGCTGGGATTTTGTCGCCCACAGATATTTCAACGAGATCTCCTGGTACTATTTCTTTCGCGCGAATTTTTTGTACACCGGATTTGTCCCCTCGTAGGACTTTACCCATTTCAGGTTCATATTCTTTGAGCGCTTCAATGGCGGATTCGGCATTTCTTTCCTAAATTGCACAATCATGATGATTAGTTTCATATGTTTACGCAATAAAACAAAAAGGGCTTTATTTTTATGTGAACAAAATTACTTTAGCCAAAATAAACTCACCCATAAAAACAAATTTAGAAAGCACAAAATCTATAAAAGCTATTATTTGATATATGTTTCTTTAATGGGATGAGAACAGGAAGTTGTTGCGCTATTTAATAATTTGCGGTTAATTTTATGGTCATGTAAACAAACGTAATCTAACGACTATCGCAAATAACTACAAATGAGCCTACTAAGCTAGGTCTTAATGATCGTTTGCAATTTAACTTACCTGCCACACACCGACCACGGCATTTGCAATAAGGATAAGAAGAATTACAAAAGGTTCTACAAACGCGGTGAAAGCTCCATCGTGTTCTTCGAATAACGCAAGAACCTATAAGGAAAGAATTATTTAGTAACTGTTATACTTCACATCGTAGTGACAAAATATTAAAGGATTGTACATGTTTCAAAACATTGTTTCTTTGCATAATATTGTCTTAATGACTAACAAATTGAAAACCATTTCCAAGATGTTTTTAGTAAACACTTTATGTACCCTCTGTAGTAATACCATAAGAGCTTTAGAATTGCCGGTTAAATAACGAATAGTTGTTGCGTAGTAAGAGCAGTTTGATATCTGAAAAAAACCGAGCGGGAAGCGCGATAGTTTTTCTGTCGAAGTTACAGAATCTGCTACCTACTGTACCGGAAATTTGAGTAATACGAACTCAATCAATATACTGCGTTCTGATTGGTTCTAATACGTGTGGATACCGAGAATAAGGGGAATTACAAAAGCATAGCTCTGTTTTAACATACATAAGTAAGGGTTTAAACTAGCGCTCGCCAAAAATTAAGAATTTTATTGCTATTTTGCGATCGCCAAATTGCTACCGAGTATAACATCCGAGTTTTCAATTTTCGCGCCACAACTTAAAATTTCAAAAATGTCGTACTACACCGAGCTAAATTTTTTATCACTATACGATAATGTACCTGCACACAATTTTTCTTTTCAACCAAAGCCACAAATGGGGTATGATTGACTTAAGTCAGTGATTTAAATCGACCAATCGATTTTTTTTTGGAATATGAATTAAAATGACTCATTCAAAATTACCAACCTTACTATGGTATTTTGATTTCTCAATCAACATCCCCGTAGGGAAAGTTCAAAATGCAGCACCGATGGGGAAATTTTTGTTATTCCGCACCGACTCGTGAAACAAAAAAAAATAACTAATATTGTAAATAATCAATTTAAATATAAAAATCATGAAAATTCATATTTTTTCCTCGAAACTAAAAAATAATAATTTTAATTTATCAGTACCGAGAATGAGGAGAATTACAAATAGGTAAGTACCAAAGCATACATAGATCTTAAACTTAACATACGCACCGGCAAACTAAAACAGTTTAATAATAAATATTTGTTATTCGTTTGTTATTCGCCACCGTTTCGCGAAACACAAAAAAGCATTTAAATTATAAATGAATTTTAATTAGACAATTCGTGCAAATTGATTTAAAGTAAAGAAATCAATTAAGACTTTAAAAAAATCGATTTAAATAAAATAATTCGATTTTTTAAAATTCATTTACATAATTTTTGTTCATACCCTGGCAAATCTAAATTAGAACAAATTTTACGCAAATCAACGTTTTCTTATTTCTTTCCTTGAAAGACTAAAAAAGAATTACTTTTATTTATCCGAGAGTACCGAGAATGAGAGGAACTACAAGTAAGTACCAAAGCATAGATCTTAAATTTAACATAACGTAAACTGACATATCCAATTATTTTATTTACATAAAATTAAAAACAATACTACCTAAGGAAGCTAAAATTTTTGTCACTACGATAATGCACCCGCACACAACATTTTTTCAATTAAAGACAAAATTAGCGAGAAATATTCATTTTAACCTTACTTACAAATGAAATAATAGCGGCTAATAATAAAATCTTGACTAGAAGATCGTCGAATTGTTCTAAAACTAATTGCCATATCGACTTTCCTGAAATCATAAAAAATCACATATTAACAATTATCTATTAGCTGTACATAAACAACCCACTTAATTACACATTGAAACATATTTAAAAACATTTTTTAAGCAAGAGATACTACTTTCCTTCGGATAAGAGACATTTTTCCGGGTTTCTTAACCCTCCATCCAACGGGTTGGGTCTGAGAGACCCAACAGAATTTTATTTTTTTAATATTTATTTTATTGTCGTCTGTAAATTATTAGGCTTCTTAGTACCTTCCTAGCCCTAATGCAGAAATGATTTCACCTAGTTTTTTTATTTTTAGCTTTTATCATTTCCAAAAAATAAGAGTTTTGGGCCTATTAGACCCAACCCGTGTATTCGCTTTACTTTTTTGTGCAGAGTCAAATTTTTTCAGTGTTTAATTATAATGCTATTTATGTATCTGAAACGTTTCTAGGGTATTCCCGGCACGTGTTTTAAGTTGTAGCTGTTTTACTTAAGGAAACTATCCCACTTCCTAGTGTCGCTATTTCGCAGCTTTGTTGTTTGCTGAAGCTATACACCGACTTTCATTGTAAAGTTGACGCCTCTACATTCTGTGCATCGAATGTATCCTCAACAAATTTTCGTGTTTTTCTTTTTAATTCATTATTGCATTTTACACATTAGTATAGTTTTTTTTCTCAAAATATTTTGTTCTTAATCAGTGCAAAACAAACCAATGCAAGTAGCAAATTAATAAAAATTCGAAATAAATAAAATTTATCAACAATAAACAATATTCAAAATTTGGGGTCTGACAGACCCAACCCGTTGGATCGTGTGATTTTCAATCTACCCGTTGGATGGAGGGTTAAAGGCTAAGATATTTGTTTTAAATAGACAACGCAACGCTGTTATAACAAATTATTAACAAGGAATAAGTTTCCACGTTTCTACATTTTCCAAACAAATGCAAGCCCGCCTCTTGTCGATAGAAAATTTATGATTTCAAACCTTGAAATGTTCGAATGCAGTAAAAAATTTAAATGTTGTGCTAGTTCTCCTTGAGAGCAAAATGCGGAACAAAACACTGCTTTTGATTAGCAGACCCATATGGATTTTGATGTAGTATAATTGTACAGCGCGTAATCTCTGTTTAACCTCAATTGGCTTATCTTATCTTATCACTAAATTAACCATTGGGAGTATTCAGGAATTACTGTAAACGGGTTTTCAAGCAATTAGCCAATTACTAAGGTAAAAGCAGGTTTAATTATCTTTGATTATGAAATACACCAAGTTTTCCCATTCTAAAATATCTTTAAAAAACTTTTGAGCATCTAACCCACGAACGGTAATTAAATCCTGCGTTACACCACTTATTATTATAACATTTTTTTTTTAATTTTATCTAGAACAACTGCGATGATTCATGTCTGAACCAACTTTTACCGCAATTCTATAACAACTTCACAACAATCTAGAATAAAACTGCTATTTTAAATTACGTCAATCTTTTTCGTTTCGATGCCCATCAACAATTTCGACATGATTTTTAATTGAAGAACCGATTCCTATTCTTGGGGGATTATTAAAAATTGCTTGCTTTCAATAGATTTGGCCTCCATAATTTGATACCATACAAAACATTTCCAGTTGGACTTAGGGCCAGCGGGTGGTCTAGTGGATAGTCCCAGGCTTTGAAACTAGACTCTCAACAGCAGTAGGTTCGAGTCCTCTGCCCACCGGAAATTTTTCTGAATAAGTTAAATTCGGCGTGTACATGGATGGTGTGTATGTTGGGTTGCATGTCTGTCAGGGGCGGGGCATGTTAGACCGGTGTATAGCACTTAGTGTGCTGAGCCCGGGTAAGGGGGTGGGATGGGAATCATGGAGTCCTGCTCACGCACGGCCTCATGATTCTTAAAAAAAAAGTTGGACTTAATTTTTAGTTCAAGTACTAAGAACAATGTAAGAAAAAACGTGTACAATGTCTTCATGAATATTCAACTAGTCCACCTACATGGCACATGCACATCCTTTTTCTGCACCCCGACCAGGGCAGAATCATTAAGACCGCATAAACCCCGTTATAATTGTATACATTCCCCGCTTAAGCTTCGTCATGACAGCCAGGACACACAATCAGTTACGTATTTCGAATCGTGGAAGTTATCTTATTCGAGTTATCTTTATTGTTGTCTGTTGCGAACTCTGGGATGCTATTGTTAACATGTGCGTAACTTCCCTGTCTGTTGGTAACAAAACGAAGTAGGC
Organism: Ctenicera cuprea; assembly: GCA_958336395.1. NCBI lineage: Eukaryota > Metazoa > Arthropoda > Insecta > Coleoptera > Elateridae > Ctenicera > Ctenicera cuprea. The sequence continues at coordinate 13,082,652 of OY284491.1, forward strand.
GATTAATAGCAAGAGGAACAATTTTATACTTATTGCCCAAAAAGACGTTATCTTTTTCAATTCAACAGAAATCACTGAACGTGGGTGGCAATGTTCACAGACTGCTAGTGGGTGAATAAATTAACAAGCAACGGCCAATCAATATTTCAACAGCAATTTAGGGGCAAAACGCGTTTAAATAATGTAAAAATGTGAAAGGGTATAAAATCCCATGTCCACAACATTAACGACTTTTTTTCAATCTAAGCACTGCTTCATGAAACAAGCGAACGTGAGGTTGAAAATTCATTATGTGACTTCTCAACAGCTCCAAGCTAGGCGCACTGCAATATTTAGCAGAGGAAACGGTCTTTAAATAACTTGCCTTTTATGTTTTCAGGACGTTCCTAGCGATTTTCAATAAAATAAAAAAAGCTGATTTAACAAGACATTGATAATACCACGTTTCGTCAATTCGCCTGGGGCAAAACGAACCCCAAAAAACTCCCCCGGAGTCAGCGAAACAAACAAAGATTCTGAATGTTGTAGAAACATTTTAAAACAAAAACAAAATCGAGGTAGGAAATTGAAAGAAATGTATGGGAAAAAGATGCTAATTTGAAGGCAGTTCTGAAAGAAAAAGCTTCAGCAACGATCTTTGTGAATTGTTTTAAGGGGAAACGGGCTTTCCGGACGACGTTCAGTTAATTATCTCAATTTCTTGGTATTATCCGTTTAAATTCGTAAGATTTTGCAATATCCTTGTTTAATATTCCACATCTCATTTGCCTAACAAATTTTGTTAGTAAAATTGAAAATCGTGTGATTTAATGAACCAAAGAACAACCAACCAAAGTAAAAGGTCTTTGGAAACAACTAAATACACCACCGAGGAGCTCATATTTTTCTTTACAATAAAAAAAATGCATGAAAATACATCCAAATCGGATCACTTTTAACAGATGCACAACAATAAACCTGTCAATCAATTTTACAAGGTGCACATATTCTACTCCCAAATTAATACATCAAAGTTGGTCAGAGTATCAACAAAAATCCTCCCTAGTCTATTCAGTACAGCTACTACAACAGCAATCATAACCAGCCATAAGTGGAGTGTTAAGGCTCAAAAACTTCCCCTAAACATACATATATACAGAAGAGCCAGAACCTACTGAAAAATATAGATCCCGTTTCTTTGAGAACTTCTAAATAAGGATTTTATTCATAGACCTCATTTTTCAAACAAACCCCAAAAACTCATAGGGGTTAGGTTTGGTGACCTAGCTGGCCAGTCAATATGTTCTCTCCTGCTGATTCGTTTATATGGAAACTAGATTCTGCCGCTTCTTACCTCTCAATGAACATATTCTTTCACTGGGATTATCATTCACATTAAATGCGAAGAAAAAAAAGTAGCCAGCGTCAGTAAAAATGCTTGCTAGGATATTCGATACAGCTACTGCAACACTATCATAATCAAGTTCTAAATTTCTAAATTTCAAAAAGCTCCCCTCAACTTGAAACGTACATGCAGGTGATCAGATGCTACTGATTAACATTAATTCCATTTCGTTATTTTAATTAACCTGTCTTAGTAGAATGTATTTTTCATATGATCCCATAGAAAGAAATTTATGTTGAATCTGACGACCTAGCTGGCCACTTAATGTGTCCTCTCTTGCTGTTTGATTTATTTGAATACGTGATGTTAACGAACATCTAATCTATCTGGTTGGAACTAGATTCAGCAATTTCCGCCATATGTTTTTACCGAACATTATTATTTATCATTAGGATTATTTTTCACATAACACCAGCTGCCCAAATGATTTTCAAAACAGGAGTAACTGGCGTATCTTTAAGATAATCACAAACAATCCAGACGGGTGATGTCGGGTGACCTAGTTGGCCACGCAATAAGCTCTTCTACTGGTTCATCTATTTGGAAACGTGATATAGACAAGCATCTAATCCATCTCATTGGAAGTAGGTTCAGCCACTTTAACTTAGTTGGTAAAATTCTTGGAAATTTGTTGCAATTTTGCAAAACTCAAGACGATTTTCGTTCATTGACTTTATTTTATTATTTATCATTAGGATTATTTTTCACACAACATCAGCTGCCCAAATGATTTTCAAAACAAGAGTAACTAGCGATCTTTAAGATAATCACAAACAATCCAGACGGGTGATGTCGGGTGACCTAGTTGGCCACGCAATACGCCCTCTTCTACTGGTTTATCTATTTGGAAACGTGATATAGACAAGCATCTAATCCATCTCATTGGAAGTAGGTTCAGCCACTTTAACTTAGTTGGTAAAATTCTTGGAAATTTGTTGCAATTTTGCAAAACTCAAGACGATTTTCGTTCATTGACTTTATTTTATTATTTATCATTAGGATTATTTTTCACACAACATCAGCTGCCCAAATGATTTTCAAAACAAGAGTAACTAGCGATCTTTAAGATAATCACAAACAATCCAGACGGGTGATGTCGGGTGACCTAGTTGGCCACGCAATACGCCCTCTTCTACTGGTTTATCTATTTGGAAACGTGATATAGACAAGCATCTAATCCATCTCATTGGAAGGAGGTTCAGCCACTTCAACTTAGTTGGTACAATTCTTAGAAATTCGTTGCAATTTTGCAAAACTCAAGACGACTTTCGTTCAATGACTTTATTTTCTAATTCTGCCACTATTATAGAAAGTAGTGCGCAGCTTTATCAAATCCGCTCTTTACTTACATAACTAACTAGCATCCATTTATTTCTAACGATAACAAGCAACCATAAAAAGCCTCAGAGCGCCCATTCTGCTAATTACAACAATCTCTCAAGGGCAATTCTCGAGGACACGTTCCTTGTTTCCATTTTCTTGCTAAAACCGTGTCGAGTTATTGTACTTGGCCTAAATATCATCCTGAGGACTACAACACTATAACTAGGATCGGACAAGTGGATGCGCCCAGAGAATATAAATATACGAGCTGGGCTGGGAAACGTGGATCTCGTAACAAAAAGTCAAATTTGCGCAGTGACGTCAATGATACGCTTGCTTACTTTAGCGGTATACCTTGAAGTTATTAGAAACTTCAGAAGAGCACTTCAGGATGAAAGAACGAGAAATTCTACTAGCTTCGCTGTTTTTCAGGACAATGAAAGGTATTTCTATGCTGCGAGTTGAGATTTCAGTGTTGGTGCATTTGGCGCAAAGCGGAAAATTACATTCAATTATCACTTTGGAAATGAACTTTAGCACTTTTCAAAATTTATCTATTCGACATCAATTTAGCCCTTTGACGTCACCAAGACGTCAATGCATGATTTGTGGTATTTTAATAACCTTTACATTTTCATTTCTGAAAATTCAATTTTGTCTTATCTAATAATTAATACCACCATGATGATGGTGTGCTTGAGCCGAAAGAAATCTTCAAGATGCAATCTTCTAATACTAACGATTTGAAGTGACCACTTGGGCAAAAATACATTCAACTTGTATTGTCCAATCCAAAACAACTCCCCTCGAAACAGTTCAGTCATATTAAAGTGAGGAATTTTCCCACCCCGGAAAAATATTTGGACATCGTAAGTAATGCAATAATCTAAATTTAGACACCGTCCTAATAGCCAGATTAAATTCAACACATTAAGCAAATCCACTTTGCGTGCTCTCATTTTACGTCAAGTCCATATTACGTGATTCGCTGCACCAAAGGAAACTTTACTACCCCCAGCTCGAACGTGTGTAGGTATTTTGGGAAACAGTCATGCATAATTTTGAGATACTTTTCAAATGTCAACATCAGCGTAGCTTATTTAATATAAGTCTACATGAGCTTAATACGAAATATTATTCCAAAACAAAAATGTCTGCAGTATCTGGAGAAAAGTTATAAATTAAGTAATTAAGTGAGCAAAATTATTTAAGAGAAAAATAAGAGTTCTTCGTTATGAGAAGCATTACTTACCCTCTTCCGCGGGAAGTTCTGAAACAAAAAAAAAACAAATTAGTAATTACATAAAGCTACACAACTAAATATAATCTTAAAAAGGTAACTTCCTACAAAAATTACTACTTAAAAATATCAATGAAACAAATCTACCCTTTGTCGTCGGCCATAGCAGCGGAAATAATCAAAAAAAAATAATAAACATAACAAAAAAATACAACGAAATAGCTCAGATTCCAACTCTGGCCCACTAGTGTGCAATGCAATAGTCTAACCACAAAGTTGGAATTTTTAAGGGCATAGATTTTTAAATTACAAATAGTAATTTACAAAAATTTGGCAAAATTTACAGTTGTGGTGGTTTACCCTCTAACGTCCGTCTTAATGATAAGCTTTAATAGCAGAAGTAGGCCAACGAACAAACTAAAAAGCCGCCATAAAAAAATACTTAATAAAAAGAAGTGAACGTAATGGTAAAGCTGTGGCAAGGCGATTAGCCGATCACACAGCAGGCTTAAAAACGAAACTGTCTCTTTTTCGAATTTTACGCTCGGTTACTGTTCCAAATCGGTATGTCTTTAACTCTTTACAAAGTTGATATTAAGAGAAAATAATCGCGACAAAGCGGCGACTAAGTAAAATATAAAATAAATTCAGCTTAAACCATGTCTACGCCCCTGGTTAAAAAGATTGGAACAAAAACGAACACAAAAATGTAAATCATCAATGAATCTAACATCTCAATTTATGGCGAGGTAATTAATGAAAGCGTTATTAGAAAAACTCTTTCATCTTCGGGAGGCTGTAACTCCATAAGGAGCATATCCGAAAGCGGAACCATGTTAAAATGAATTTTTTTTTATCTGTCCTCAAAATATTTACCATGATTTTGTAAACACCTTGTATATTAACGATTTCAAAGCTTTTTTGGTTAACATACAGATATTCAAATTTACTAAACGTGCGACTTCTCAATTTTATTTTGTGCCGCTTTCTAATTTTTGTGAATTCTACATAACCATTGGCGTGCTTTTGGGATTTTATTTACGTCGATTATGAATCAGCTGTTGCAAATTTTACGAAAAAAATTAGGATTTGTTAACTTGTCAAAGCCTCAGATTTCTCGTTTAAGTTGGTAGTTTTAGGCCGGTTTCACAGAAAAGCAGCCCCCCCTTCAGCTAACGTGCTAACCAATAAAATAGCAGCAAGCGCCTCGAAATTTCCTAACCATAAATCTAATTGGCGGCAGCCTTCTCTCCCTCGCTTGCCACAGGGTGGCCACTTAAAACTGCTTTTCAAATTCCCTGACTTTTCTCCGACTCATTTTATTGGTACAAAAACAAATTTCAACTGTTTTTTTAAATAAAAATTGTAACCCAACATAAAAATTAGCAAAATTAACTTAAATTACTTTATAGCAAATAGAATTTTTTCAACAAGCATAACAAAATACAAAATCCAAACTTTAAGGAAAAACCAAATGAAATAAAGAGTGGCCGAGTGGTTAGGGCACTTGGCTGCTACGCGGAAGGTATTGGGTTCAAACCCAGTTGCTTTTTAAAAATTTGGAACCAAACCCCTCGAGGGGTGAGGGAAGTAAGGCAGCCGTCTAAGGTGTGGTGCTTACCACACCACCCCGTACTTCATATAAGAGTGCGAGACGGCTGGGTATCGAAAGCGATGGTCCGGTGGTCCTGACCCACCGCATTGCAGGCCAAACTACTCATCCGAGTGTAGTGTCACCGACTTTACCAAATAAAATAAATATAAATTTTATAAACATATACCTAGGTAGCCAAATTTTCGTTTTGCATGCAAAAATAAAAATATAAAAATAATTGCATTTTACAGAATTTTCCCCGACTATTTCGTGAAATTCCCCGACTTTACGTTAAAATTTGTACAATTCCCTGATTTCCCTGACCAAAATAAAAAAAATCTAAATTCCCTGACTTTTCCCAGTTTTTACCAGCTAACCAATGGAATAGTAGCAAACGCCCTGAAATTCCCCAAATATGAATAATTAGAGGCAGCAGATCCCCCCCCCCCCCCCCTTCCGCGCTAACCAGTTAACCAATAAAATAGCAGCGAGCGTCTTGAAATAGATGCAAACATGCATTGTGGGAAATGGAAATTACTTTTGATCACAGAGCGTAATATAACGTAAGAGTGTAAACCAACCCTGGTTGCTGTCGCCCTATTCTGTAGGTAATGTTTTAGAGAGAGAAAGAGCAGCGAGACAAGGAAGCTACTAAATGTACTATTTCAAGGATGTGCTGATTTGCGCTAATGTTGTTTTTTGCAAAATTGAGACATGCATAGCCTAGCAACAGGCACTTCGTGCATCTTCCTTACGTTATATGTATATTACTTCGTGCTTTTGATCACTTCTAAACATTTAGCTCAAATTCTTTTGAGAACAATGCTTGATCCTTTCACCCCAATAAGTTTTACGTTACAGCACCTACACTACTGGTTGTTTTCCCCATACCAAACCATATACTCAAACAAACCATTAAACCCCAAGCAAACTACTTAGAACCTTCCATTATTGTACCTTCTACCATAAACGATTCGTTAATATTTAATTTGGGCCAATTTTCCGCATACCTACTTTCAAGAGCAGACTCACTCATTTTCATTAATTCTACATTAAGTTACATCGGCCTATAACGAGCAAAGTAACTTTATCAAGATATTGGTGAAATACTTGAAGGTTGGAAGTGTCATTATGATAATAGTAATAATAATCCATAAAACAAACTGATGATACTACATCATCAAGGTCTTACCACAACCAGCAGGCTTCTGCAGACGTCATTTTGCTGACGCACTAACAGAGACGACACGTCAGCCTATTAGAATTACGATTATAATGCGACTTTCGAAATTCCTCTCTGCAATTGCGTATCACCTGATGAAAAATTTTCCCCCTCGAGAATAATTTGTAATCGGCGAACAAAAGGTTTCCGTTAATGACCTGACGCACGTCGATCTTTCGATTATTCGAGGGTCCTCAAATCCACGTCAGAAGTACGTGGAAAATGCTGCTTTAGAATACGTGGCTAATTGCCAATCAACCACAATTAATGAAATTACCGATTGTTTGCAATTAAAGGTACTTTAAAATAATTTAGATTTGAATTTTAGAGGACGATTAAAATTTGAAATACAAAGCCTAATGCGGCGCTAACAAGGTGGAGTGTGGTAAACCCGAAGTTTTGTAGTACATTCCTACAAGCATAATTATAAGAAAAGTTACAATGGCACTATTAATGTGGGGTCTAATTTACCCCATGGAATGTTAGCCAACTTTTAAAATTTAAAGCTTAACGCGGCGCTACTAAGGTAGGGTGTAATAAACTCCTAATAAGTTCCTACAGGGTGCGGCGTTTCCGACGCAATTGCGATGTATCTCGGTATCCATCAGTGCCAGAGCAAAACGGGTAGTACGTTCTTCGGATTTTTTTTCGAGGCAAATTCCATGGTCAAGGCAGAAATTAAATATCTTTATCATATTTGACATTTTCGAAATTTTGAAGGGTTGCTTGCTGTAGCTCTCTTATCTGAAGAGATATAGAGAAATCGTAAGTACATTATTGATGAGCCTTTTTCTGTAGATTACGACAGTGCAACTATTTTTACATTCAATAATTTTAAACATATGAGCCAAACATTCATTTTTTTCAAGCTACAACTGATTTTCTCTTAAGAATCGAGTATGCTTTGATAACACAATTAAAACAAATGACAGCGGGACAAATTAAATAAACAAAAAACAAAATAAAAAACCTAGTGATTCAGGTCGGGCGACCGAGCCGGCCAAAAACTTCCTAGCTACCTTTTGTTAAATATTGTTGATTTAAAACATCTCTTGTAGTGTTTGTTTTCTTGATCATTAATCATTTGTTATATTATCAAACTACTTTGATATTTATACCAAACCATATATTTACTAAATGGAAAAAACTAAGCATTTTAATCGTGCCATAGCAAACTACAATTTCTATTTAAAACATGTAGTTTTGGGCCAAACCTTGAAAGCAATTGAATGAATACACAAAACAGTTTGTTGCACTATCGTAAACTACACAAAAATGCTCATCAAAAAATGTATACGGATTCCCTATGTTTGTTCAAACAACGGAACTACGGCAATCCTTCAAAATTTTTAAAATTTCAAATTTACCCAATAACTACAAAACAAAAAAAGTTATTTGATTTCTGCCTTAACCATTAGATTTGTGTCCAGAAAGTATTCCAAGAACGTGCTATCAGTTAGGAGATATCCAGATTTGCATCGAAAATGACCCACCCTGTACATTCCTATAAAACAAAGTAGCAACAGCATCGGCAGTACTATAGAATTTTAGATGACGATTAAAACTTGAAATACAAAGCCTAACGCGGTGATACAAATCTGGGGTGAAATAAAGCCCAACTTTTGTAGTACTATGGTGGGGTGTAATACACCCCATGCAATTTTAAATGTATTATAAAAATTTCAAATGCCGAACTTGTGTGGTACATTCCCGTAAGACAAAATTGCAACGGCGGCAGTACTAAAGTGTCACTAAAGTATCATTTTAAAACAACATTCTAGCTTCTATGGTATGTGGGGTATATCACACCCCATTCAGAGCAGGCCATGACCGAAGTGTTAAAGTTGGCAATACTTAATATAAGCCAATATTGTCAAATGTTGACAGCTGTAAAAAATGTTGGTTATATACATTAAGTTAAATGTATCTACCAAAAATTTTGACAGCTGTCAACATTTGACAATTGGCTTGTATTAAGTATTTCCAACTTTAACACTTCGGTCATGGCCTGCTCTGAATCATTTTTTTACGATCACCCGGTATATCCATAAAAAATTAAGGTATTAAATAAAAATTTGCTACTTTTTTAATTTTATTATTCTAGAGCACGAACAACTCGATAGCAACAAGCAAGTACTGTAAGTATCATAATTAGTAGAAATAAAGTGGGACTTCCTGTTTTATGAAGACAAATTTTACATTTACAGCTATATGAACGACATTTCCAGATAATTTTAAAGGAAATGGTTAACATTTTCTACGAATTATTTCCTCCAAGTTTAAATTTTATGACAGGAAAATTTTACAGCGCGTTCGTGATATATTATTGTCCCATCAATTTGAAAAACAATTTTATTTGGAACGAATTTTAGTATTGTTACAATGACACGTGTTGAGTGAATGCGTAATAACAATAATGGTGCTCATAACACATTTATTGTGTGTTTACAAATAAAATATCGAGTTTTTTACGTAACCAGCGTAAATTAATTGTTACTACAAAAACCCATTAATTTTAAAAATGAAAATACACTTTATATCCAATAAAAACAGGATAACAAAAAAGCTTTCATTCTATGTATTTCCTTTTAAGTAAAAAAACAGATTCAAATCGCGTGTATTTACAATTTCGTAGCTTTTAATAACAATTCTAGCACATTTTACGCCGCCTACTTCGATATTTCTACGGTTTAATGGCGCTTTTATTGTCATTTTCCTTTAATGTTTGCTGGCAATAAATTTCCTCAAGTTTACACACCAGCAACCTATTGATTTACAACGACAATTGTGCTACATTCTAGCTCTATTTTTTTATAGTCTGAAGAAATTGCCGCAACGCCTAAAACCCTAAATTGCAATAAAGTAGACAAGATAAGCCGGAAAGTCCCCCCATACAGTTAGTATTGATAAGCATAATTTTGGTGGGCTAGAATTACATGATAAATAAGGTGTTTGCGATACTGGCCGGTGGGGTGTAATACACCCCAACGTAAATAAATTGCTGATAATGAAAAAAATTGACGCGTTTAGCTCCCCCATTTGACATTGCTTTTTACTCAGAATTAATAGTTTTTTTTTTTTGAAATTTTAACTAAATCGGGCTCGGTTTTTATTTCGATTGTTGATTACAACTTTGAAGATTATTTTATTAAAAATGTTGTCAATATACTCAGAAAGTATTTCAACAACATTGCTTTTCTTATTTCTTCAACAAACCTATCTGACGGATTAATAAAAAGGAACACGCAACTTTCATTGTTCCTTTAAAACCTTGTGTATATTTCAAGAGGAAAAGAAATGTGATTTCACGAAATCCCTCTCTGTGATAGGTGCGTGTAAAATCGGTTGAATTAAAAATGTATAACTGCCACCACCCACGTTTAACGTTTACGGTTCGGTGTTTCCGTGTTTCTAGTAAAACTAACTGTGCCACGAAATGTTTAGATAATGAATCGCGGGCATATTTGGTTATGTTTTGTTTTAAGCAACATCTGGTTTGGGTAAAACCACATTTATTTCTAAAACCGAAACGATTTTCACCAACCATTAATTTTGCAACTCACACATCATGATGATTTATTAACTGGGCGCTACTAAGATGGGTCAGAATTATGTTATTACTAAATTGGGGTTTAATTAACCCCAACTTTTTTCATATACCGTCTGTCTATAAAGTAACCCCCCCCTAACTAACTTTTGAACGACTTGATATTTTACCACAACATTTGGTGTGCTTTAATGGGAAATGAAATACTATTTTTTAGCCAAAAACTAAATTTTGTATCATTCAAAATGGCGACTGGGTGCCATTTTGAAATTTTTTTTTAATGGAAAGGGGGGTCGAGTGACACCTCATTTGAAAGGTCTATTAGTTCTGCGTCTGATCCTAGAGTTTTAAAGAAAAATATTTAGTCATAACAAAATGGCGGATTTCAAACAAATCGACTCACTCAATTCAAAATTGTTTTGATTTGTTTATCCAGTAGTCCACTTTTTCATTCGCAGGACAAAATTTTCCCAGAAATATCTTAGGTGGCTGGAAATAATATTGAAAACGTTATGTTCCAACAAGACGGTGCGCCGCCTTTTTATTATAGATCTGTTTCTGACTTTCTGAACGGACAAAATTTCTTGGAAGATGCGTTGGTAGGCGGGGGCCTGTAGAATAGCCGGCTCGCCCCCCAGATTAACTTCCTTAGATTTTTTTCTATGGGAATATCTGAAATCGAAAGTGTACAGAACCCGCCCAGAAACTGGAAGAAGTTTGCAGAAATATCACTCCAGAAACTTATGAAAATGTAAGGCAGGAATTTTATAACCGACTTTTTATGTGCCAAGAAGTGAATGGTAACCATTTCGAACACTTAATTCAATTTATTTTTGCTTTAATTCTTTTTTAAATAGACTTCTTTATCTTCAAACATTGTCATTTTGTTATGGCTGAATATTTTTCTTTGAAACTCTAGGATCAGACGCAGAACTAAAAGACCTTTCAAATGAGGTGTCACTCGGCCCCCTTTCCATTTCAAAAAAAATTCAAAATGGCGCCCAGTCGTCATTTTGGAAGATTTTAACATGGGCTGAAAAATAGTATTTAATTTTCCATTACAGCACACCAAATTTTGTGGTAAAATATCAAGTCGTTCAAAAGTTTGTGGGCGGGGGGGGGGGGGGGGGGTTACTTTATTGTCACAGTGTATTTCTTTAGTCGTCATCGATTATCGGTGAAGTTTTTGATGCAAGCTGATAGCTTTGACTGTTAGTAATGTGGGGAAAAGAGAATGCAACGAAAAACATTTTTACTGTTTGTTTGCTGGTTAAAACAAGAAAAAAAGTTGTATTTGGATAAGAAAATCATGCATTTGCTACCTCCTAACAATTAAAAAAAAACAACAATAGTAAAATATATATGTAATTTACTTTAAAAACATTAGAGCAGAGCAGGCCTACAGTGGGGTGTAATACACCCCAAGACATATTACTTATAAATTTAAAAACGTGAAAAAAATTTCAGGAAAATAATAAAATAATATATTTTAGGGAGCTGTCGAGCACCTCAATGACGGAAATTTGCTCTTTAAAAAAGTATTCCAGTTTTTATGGTAAGTGCGGTAAGTCATGCCCACACCGATAAAAAGTGCATTTAGTGAACTGAAGTTATAGGTACATACTCCCCTGCTTAATTATTTCTTAAAGCGAGAACGCACCTCCTGATAGCACTTTTACACTGGATGTTTTAACATCCACAACGCAAAACATCTCGCGTACGAGGAAAAATGCGTTTTCTTCGAAAAAAAGTTAAAAAACTTCAAAATAGGAATTTATTTGAAGGTTAGTTAAAGAAGGCCATCTTGATTTGAAATCCAGAATATTGTTGCTTAAATAGTATTGTTTATTTAATGCGCAAATTTCAAGTGCATTTCCCAAAATGTTTGTGACCCATGTTGGGTTAGTGTAGGGGTTTAATCGCCACCACCACTAAACGAACCCATTTTGTAATGAATGACAAGGAAAACATAAAATCTAAATTCCTTTTTAAAATTAAATTTTCTTAAGGTTAAAAACACGAAAAAACTTTTCCTAACAAAAACGAATTCAATTTTCCCAACAATCAATTTAGTACATTTACGAAACGTCACCTAAATGTCCTAAATTTGCTAGTAGAGGCGTATAACAAAAATTGGCCATTAAATTTGGTAGGGGATAAAAGTGCAAAGTTCGACTTTAAAAGAAGGCAACAATTCAACGGTGTCGAATTCGTGCTTATAAAGGAATCAATCGCTACACTAGCCTGCTGCCGGAACATAATGAACTCGTTTCAGCTTATGGTCGAGTTCCCACCGCTAATGGGAGCACAAAAAGGGGGGAAATGAATATAGTTTGCCACAAAAAACAAAATAACTTCATTATTATTATTTCGACAAAATAATCCAATCTGATGGAAATTCACGTTACTTTAGCTAAACGAAACTCCAAAACTGCATTAAAATAGTTAATTTGATATAGTACAAAAGTTGTTTTGAATTTTATTTTTTTATGAATGATGTTTATGATTTCTCCAACATACAGGGTGTTACCAAATCGACGAAAAACGACCTTTTTCTTTACAATTAGATATTAATAGTTTTGGAAAAGTGAGCCTAGGTCCGCAACAAGTGTACTACCCTAAAATCAAGACTCCGAGCTGGTTCATTCACTTGAGTCGTACATTTCGATCGGGTTAGTCAATACATACTTGTTTGTGAACTCTAGATTATAATCTGGACTTACTTCAAATGGGGGCACCTGTATATAAATTCATTATACGCATTAAAAACTCCAACAATTACAACTAGTGGGTAGGTAGTACAACCTTCACTTAAGCCCAGTCTCTAAGACGCTGCAGGGATCGATAGAAGCTAAAAAATTCTAGGTTAAAAAAGGTCAATTTTTGCAATGGTAGTTTAACATGGCCGATGTAAAAATCAACTGTTTTTTTCTGAAACGGCGTATCATAATTCAAATTTACGTTAATCAGGCATCAAACGAGCTAAAATTTTACGCAGATTCAGCTCACAATTTTAAGAAACAATGCTACCGTTTACAAAAAATAACCATTGATTCCTGCTTTACTGACAATAAATTTCGATTAAATATGTCGCGTTTATTAAATTTCAAAACTTCATACAGGGAGACATTGAAAATGTGCAAAATTGAGAAAAAAAAACTGAGGTGTAATAGATGCTTAACTGTATTTGTCAAACTTTTACAAAAATTGTTTGTAGTTTCTGAAAAGATATTTAAAAAATTTCAGCCGATACCAAAAAAGTTCGTAATGATAATAAATGAAGTACTTTATTTTACTTCTACAATAATTACTAAAGACAGGGTAGTTAGGCACGTTGCCTTTTTTTTATAAATGCAGATATTTAAGGCAAAAACCCGTTTTCGAGTATGTATATATAATCTTCGATTATATACCTTTAGGGTATAGGGTATAGTCAATGATATAATGTATAAATAAATATCTGTATCAAATAAAGTTTGTTTTTCTATACGTCAAAATAATGACATATTCTGGATCTTCCAGAGGCCTGAACTTCTACTTTATAAATATGATCTATTGGTCTGGGATTGACTTTTAGAATTTTATACCTGTGCTGAAATTTGTACCCAAAATCGTATACAGGGTGTTTAACGGAGTACAGACCATAGTATTTTAACCATATTGTAATTTGGTTAGAGTCAAAAGCAGGCCCCCAAAAGCTTGTCTCAATAACCATGAAATAAGAGCAAATCCAGCACTCGCTTACCAATGCAAGAATCCCGAGTTCAATTCTCACAAAATAATTTTTTTACATAATTTTTCATCTTTAATTAAAGTTTTTATGACATTTTTACTAAATGTGAACTAGTCGAGGCAATTTTTTTTAATTACTCGAAAACCTTGGCAAGAAATTCTTTGTAAATAACACCAGCAACACGTAATAAAGACATTGCATTTTTATTCGTCAGGTAGCCTATGACAGGATTTCCTACGTTACTTGATGATTCAATGCAATTATGTTCAAAAGCATTGCGAACTAATTTACGATGTAATACTGGCATTATAAATAATTTTAACGAATGAGTTTTAACCACATTAATTAAAACTCATTACTGCTAATACTGATAATATTATTTTCGATTTTTTTAGTCATTCTTTTACGAAAATTTGTCAAATATGAAACTGATACATAATTTGAGAAAAAAAATTCTCTTTTTAATGGCGCGTTTAAAAACATATGCATCTATTTGAAAAAAAAACAAAATTCATAAAGGGCAATGCATTTTAAATATTTTATTGCTGATTTGGATGCAGCGATAAACGCTTAAAATCCATACATATATAAAAGCTCAAAAGGTATTTTTCTCCGGTTCCTCAAGCGGCTACCGCTTCACCAATTTGGACCATTTTTTTTTCAATGAAAGGTCTCTATCCACAGATGGAACATGAAACATTTTTATATTTTTATTCTACGTCGAGTTTTCAATAATAATTATTTTAATTTATAATATATATGAAAGTCTGCTAGACGCGCTTTACTTGAGGCGACATCTACACTAACGTCGCGTCTCCCTTATGGAACTAATGCATCACGTGACTTATCATTTAGCCGGTTCTGTCAACGCTCAGTCTGTCAGTGCATTGTGCGCTGGGGTAACACTATATTTTATAATAACTTTATAAGGTTGGGGAGGTTTGGTTGGCACAACGTGTATATGACCAGGTAATTTCATCAATAAGTGGTCATTAAACCGGCAATAAATGAACAATACGTAATAAATCGGCATTTTGGATTTTTGGCGAAGTGGTAGACAAGGAAGCCCCTCGAGATTTTTAAAATCAATCCAAACCTGTTCATACATTAACATATCGTGCGGTGTTCTTTGAATTGTAACTTTCATTTCTAATATATTTTTTTAGAACAAAAAAAATGTTTTTTTGCGTTAATGAGTGTAATAAATTTTCTTCTTCTTAAACATTTTTGGAAAATCTAAAGTATGTGAAGGAAACCCGTACAAACTCGAGGCGACGTAAGAATCTTACGTACAGAATCCAAAATAGTCTTTCAAAATATATCACCTGGGAAAGCTTAGCTTTCACGAAAATGATGCAAAATAGTAGCTGGCACAACTGCGGTATGCAATTTGGCAAAGACATCGGCAAAATAACCCTGAATTTTGACAGATAACGTGTAAACCAGCAAGTGTGACGCACTTGAGTACCTATTTTTGAAAATCTTGGTGATTTTTATAGATACAAATGAAAAAATATTTAAAAAAAAATGAAAACGTTACGTCGCCTTCGTCAAAACTAAATTCTTGTTACAAAACCTGGTTAAAAATAAAACGGCTAAATGGAAATCAGTTGGTTAGTGGAGCGGCTATAAAGCGGACAAAATTCACGCTTTATCTGCGGTTCTGCGCGTGTAATTGCAATCATTACGTCAAAAAGCTTCTCTTTGATTGACTGATCTTAATGGAAAGCTATTTCAATCGGCTTTGCTGCTCTATTTAAACACTAGTGGGTGTAATGAACTATTTCAATATCAAATTACGATGTAGTTTCAACCTTCAAAAGGCCAAAAAAATTCGTTTCGGGTTTACACTAACATTCTTATTTTGCCCAGTTCAAACAAACTATCCACGAAATATTGCACATCAATGCCAAGAACAAAAATTTCTGACACCAAACGAAACGTATAAAATATCTGGAAGGATTAGTTGACATAAGAATCGTTTAGGAACCGAATGATTTCCAAGCTTTTTTTACCTTTTGATTTGTTTGGTTCAAGTTAATTTTATCACTCAAGGTTCTACAAATAATTGTCAGAATTATTTAAAGAGTTCAATCTGTTTTTGTTGTAGAAACCCGCCCGGCTTCGGTGCACACGTGCAAAAGCTAAGAGAATCGAACCCTGGATTTGGCAGCAGTGCGGTGTGTGGCCAAAATTTTGAAAAATTAAATTCATGTAATTAAAGTTAAAAGACAAAATTTTCTTGAAATTTTTTAAAAATCAAAAATAAAATTTAACAGTTTTTCGATATGAACAATATTTACCGTTTCGTATTTCGCCTCGTTACTTATAATAATTCTTGGCTACGGTAATTTTTGCACATTTGACAACTTGGCTACATTTTGCACTGGATTCGTGCCAAACTATTTTTAAAGTTTCCTGAAAATTCGGTCAAGTTTATCTACTCGTGACGATGGTAGCTGTCAATCAAGCGATTCGTTTATACAAAATACCAAATTATTTAAAAAAAAATGAAAATAGCACTCTTTAAAAGCTAGTTTTTATCTTAGGATAAATTTAAAAGCTAGCTTTTTAAAAACTAACGTGGAAGCTGCTAAAGGGTGTTTCACGAGGTACGGTCTATAGCATTTTAATCGAGTTGTAATTTGGTTAGAATCAAATCTACAGAATTTTAGTGCATTATAGATGATTCGCTTAATCGGATGTTTGCTAAGACTGGTCTAGAGTTGAGCACTCTCTCATCAATGCCAAGATGCCGGGCTTAATTCCTATAAAATTACGTTTTTCTCTGTTTTTACGGCATTTTTTCAAATTCAAAGAAACCGAAGTATTGTTTTACATTATCTGAAAATTAAAAACCTTTATTGCAAATGTTCCTCTTCTATACTCGATATTAAAACCAGAAACTAGCTCCGAATCACCCTCATATATTGCCGGTATTATTTACAATACGTAAGTAACAGAGAAGTTTTTGTAAATATTTCGAGGTAATTAAAAAAAAGTACTTCGCTCACTTCGTTTTCCATTAAAAAAAACTGTAAGAACTATTCCATGCTTATTTAATTTTATGGGAATTGAACCCGGCATCTTCGAATTAGTAAGCGACTGCTCTACCTCAAAACCACAGACACTTAACACGTGATAATGTTGTTATTTCAAGAACATTCAAACAAAACAATAACGTAATGTGTAAAATTCTGTACAAAAAGTGCAAAATAACGTGATTTATTTTTAAAAAAATCATGAAACCCATTTTTTTATTTAATTTTTTTTTCATTTAAATCATTTTTTTCTTGTATAAATTCTTTTTGTTTAAACAAATTTTATTGCTTCGCAAACTAGTAATATACTGTTTGCAGAATAAGTATTTTTGTTTAAATATTTTGATAACAACTATAACGTAATGTTTGACTAAGTAATATTTCTATTATGTATCTTATTTTTCATTTTGAATTATTGTGCAGAAGTAAAAAATAAAGTGTAATGTCTGTAGTATATTCATTTTATGCCAAAATAGACTTACTAAAAGTTTAAAGTTGTCTGTTAAAGTTCAGCGCAATGATTGCTATGGCATCCAACTCTTGTTTTTTAATAATAAGTTCTAGCTTTACTTTTTTATTATTATTATTATTGATTAATGTAAATAACGCATTTTTTAAGTTCAGCCGGTTTTTTATTTTGTGTTTTTGAGACAGCACCCTATATTTTTTACGTTTTCGAATTCAGCAATTGTTTTTCTTTCTGGTACAACATATTTTTCGTAGGAAAATGAATGAAATACGTTTGATGATTTGGTTTTAACTATGGCTAGGATAGACCATGCGTTTCGTTCTTCTCTCAACTACTCAAGTGGCCTCAATACCATCCTTAGTTAAAACCGAAAGCGACGGCAAATAATACACCAGTTAAGACAAAAGCTTAAATAGGGACAAACCGGTTTGTTGCTTAGCAACGTTTCCTCCCCGCACATGGTGGGTATTTTATTTGTAAGCCCCCATTTACACTTTTTTTAATATTTACGGAGTTAGACATTGCGTTACTTTCCACTCACCCAGTATCGTTGCTTATATTCATTTATTTACTTGTTCATATTGCACATCAAAGCGATACCCTATTCAAAAACCAATTGATTTAAATCAATGATTTATTTTAAATAAATCATTCGATTTAAATAACGATTTAAATCGACTTGATCCCTACATGGTTAAAATGCCATGGCGCGTACTCCGTTGAACACCCTGTATTAATAAATGTATAGACAGAAAATAATATCGTTTTCAATAACATATCTTGACAATGATGGATCAAAACCACAACGAAAAATTTTATTTTTAAATTTTAAAGCCGGGCAAATCCCTTTCTATTTATTAAGAAAATTGATATAACAACATCCCGAAAATAAACTTAAGAAAGAATTACCTTCCTGCGTGTACCATAAAAATAGCAATTAAAATGAAGCTCTGACAAAATTAATTACTGTAACAAACTCGTTGAAACAACTCACACAATTTACCTACACATTTCTTTAATATTAGTCTAATTTATTCACATTCTCTGACGGTCGAGGGCATTATGTCATAATACGTAGCAACAACTTCAATTAGCAAGCAAATCCTGCAATTTAAATTAAAATTGGTTCGCAAACAAAAATTAATAGAAAACAACTATGGCCCTGAAAAGTGTCAGTTGTACTTCCAGAACGAAATTTTTTTACGTTTTGCCAAGATATTAATGGTGTAATAAACGCCTGGCACACAAACGAAAGAGAATTTGCAAAATGCAAAATACAATTTTTCACTGACAAATCCATCTCATATTAATTTCCGTGGGAGTACGGAAAAGTTTTTGCTGTTGGCGCCTGTCCACGTGCTAATTTATAAAACGTACCAGGCCAAAGAAATTATCCCCGTCACTGTGGCCCTTGAATATTGCAATAACTTGACTAGTTCGGTGAGAAACGTAGTCAAGGTTCAAAACAAATATTTCTACGGCACAAAGGTACGAATGTGGGGGGGGGGGGATCTTTCTGTAATTTAAAGCCTTTTAACAAATTTAAAAAAGCACAGCCATCAACTGCGTGGCTCTGAGCGTGGCGACCCGCGATGCAGTCACCCTACACAGCTATGTGACTTACGAGCTGTAGGTCCCCTCTACCTAGATACTATAAACTACACACAAACTAGATGGAGGCCAGAAAAGCCCTGATCCACGTCAGTTTTAGAAAAAATACATTCAAAAAAAATTTCATGCTTACAGGTTTAAATTTTTTTAATAGCAGATTGCACGAGCTCAGCTGGAAGAAAAGAAGGCACTCAGCGAAACGATCATTAATTAGCCAAACAGTTGTCTATAAAATGAAACTGCGCCACTTTCATGAATAATGAACTAATACTTTATCAGAAATTGTTGCGATTTCCTTTAAAAATCCAATTCGCTGCATTAATATTGCGGAGTTTCGCAGAATTAAATTTTAATAACACAAAAACGTTCAGCCTTCCACTGAATTATTTCTTTTTGATTTAAAATTTAAAAAAAACTGGAATCCCAAACAACTTTGTTCAGTTACAAATTCAATTTGAGAGAATGACTTCGTTTATAAATTTACATTTAGCACCAAATCTGTTTAATTTTACATTTTCCTCGACAGGAAAAAGTACTTCATCCTAAATTCGGGTCTGAATCTATCGCATACATTTTCGTGTGATCATAATTTAGGAAAGATAGCTGGCCCAAAAAGTTTCCTTGATTTATTGCAATCAGAAGGCCGCTATAAATCGTCCCCTGTCTGCGAATTTTGCGCTATACCGAATACTCCGGAGAGCTGTGCGTTCATTTCGACCCTAAATTGCATAGTTTTTCTTCCAAAACAACGTTAATTAAATTTTTTGTTATTTTTCTGGGTTATGCGGAATAAATATGAGCAAATCAATATTTAGATTTAATAGGAGACCTTTAATAGGCAATTCAAGGTAACTATGATAAAAATAGTAATTTGGTAGCAAATAATAATAGAGCATTCATAAGTAAATAATGCTAAGGTCAACTATCATTACATATCTATTATGAATATGAAAAATACCATCATTTAAATGTAACTTATCACCCCCCTTTTATTTTGTGAGCCACTTGTCACATTGATTTTTGTCCTTCATAAAAGTTGCTCGACACCAGTTATATTAAGTATGACGTAGGTAAATTTTTAATCAGTCAATCTGAGTAAACAATTACCAAAACCATACACGTTTTTCCTCTAAGCTGATAAAACGCTTTTTTCTATTTTCAATGATATGTAATATCATTGAAAGGAGAACAAGTTGTAAGCGGAAAATTGTGGGTGACGTCATAGCTCATTCACACTAAATGATAAAAAAAGAATGAAGTATGTTACAAAATAGTTGAGATACTGACATAGAAGGTACCACAAACCGTTATACGAGTAGGAGAACTGTGACATCTGAGATAGGCTCGCTCCTATAGCATACATTTATATAGATGCATATAAGTAATTGCATCACTAAAAAAATAAGTTATATTGAACAATTTTTGGCGTATTCAAAACATACCATTTTAACACTAACAATCTTCGACGAGCATCACCATCGTGTCGGACAGGCAAATTCGAAAAATTATATAATGGCCAATCACAAATTAAAAGATTATTACGTTTTGTTACTCTTGTTCGCGTTTATTACTACTTATTAATTACTATTATTATTACGTGTTATTAATGTGTGTGAAGGAGTGTAAAATTATTACGCTAATATCGCTGGCATAATGGTTTAAATGGTACCTACTCAACAATCTATATTAAAGAAAAAAATCAATTTGACAAACCCTTCATAAAACAATAGAGGGGGAGAGATGGCACGTAGTTTACCCCGTATACTAAATCTTACTTATATACAAATAAATATACAATAAATAATTTTGTGTGCTTCTGGAACGTTTCACTTATCATTAACAACATTTAAGTAGCATTGGAAAATATTTGATTTGGCAAAATGTGCAATGGCACAATTACCACTTTTTCCTCATATTTGCACAAACCTATTTAAATATTTACTTTCCTAGATAAGGTGGAGAAACATGGGTCAATAAAATTAAAAATTATATTCCCTTAATACGCCCACCAAAACCAGCATGTCTTATTTAAACATAACAATAGACCGACGTGTTTACATGAAACGTTGAAAGTCTAATTTCACCAACATTGCTTTTAAACACTGTTTTAAACAGAGATGCTAAAAATAATCCATTAAAACTAAAAATAAAATTGTTAGTTGAAACTTAGAAGCTCCGAATAAAATTCTTTTTATTTGTACACCACGTACAATTATATATTTTACTACTATTCATACTAAAACGTGCAAATCCTACTACAAAACTTTAAATCCAGTAAAATATCAAGCCCATTACGTCAATTACTACACGGTACTAACTGGCATGCAAAAATTAATTACCAAGATAAGAATTATCTTTTAAAATTATCCAAATTAATGACCCCCAGTAATTATATAGCCACATGGGTATAGGAGGCAACAATACTAAGGCTAATGACAAACCAACCTGACAAATTTTAAAATAAAAAAAAATTAATTTCGTATTATTTTTCAAACACCAAAAAATCCCAAAAGCGCAAATGTCAAACTAGACCTGCTGAAATCCTTTGCGGCGAGTTTCACCGTTTTAGCCATGATACCAACACAGGGTAAAAAATCACAATAGTATAATAATGAGCCATCCTATATGTTCGTAATTGATATCAATTTTATGCAACCACATAATGAGTCTTATTAGCCAAACCTTCTAATCAATATTACAACTTAAACAACTATACAAAATAATTAGCTTATACACGAATTTAATATAAAAGTATTACATACCATTAGGTCCATATTTCTCTTGATTTTTTTTAACTTGATCTGTCGATAATCCCCGCTCAGGATCCACTGAGAAGTATTTGACTACTTCGTCCACCGATTTCATGTGGGCGTCCTCCATTGTGTTGGGTTTGTGTTCTACAAAAAATTTATAATATAAATTATAGGGTAAAAAGGTCTCCAAAAGTAACCCAACACACAATATACGATGTTTCCAAAATGATGGTAATATTTTGAAGGGGCCTGGAAACGTTTTCTTACAGAGTTACAAAGAAGAACCTAATCACGCTTTGATTAATATCTCCGTCCTAAATTGCGATATTTGATTCAAATTTTGTATGATTATTCTATTATTAATGATCTCTTAACGTGTTTTTTACACACTCAAATTGTCCAATTTATGGCTTTAAAATCTTATTCTACACACCCAAAAAAAAAAGATAATCTTGTTGAACGTCACCAAATCCAAAAATTTTCGAGATATTTAAATTGTTGTGGAAAATTAAGTTGCGATGAAGGTCTGAGCGTTTACCACCATATTTACCATCATTTTGAAAACACCCTGTATATTGGAGGGTCAACTATTTTTTACCACTAAATAAAAATACGAAATATATAATATAAAAATTTGCACTTATTGTATAAGTTGGGTTTCTTAAAACTATTGTAAAGGTACAATTTTACACTGGAACGGACTGAAAAAGTGTGGTTATGTGCCCGGACGTGGCGAACTGAATAGCCTTTATATCGACGATAACTGATGTTTTGTTCTAGATGAATTGCAAAAATGATTCATTTTAAAAAGTGCTTAAATGCTGTATGATAATTTGAACTTTTTGCAGGATGTAACCTCAATTTTAGTGACGTGTGCTTTCGTAACGAAAAAGTTGTAATAGCGTGGCCAGTTCAGTTTGATTTACATGAATAACTCACCGTATTATAAAAACCAGCATAAATCCTTTAACTAGCAATAAATAAAAATGTTCACGTGCGTTTTTGTGCAATAATTAACTTATAGCACCAATTGACACAACAGACTTTTCACTAATATTTTTTTCGACATTTAAAACCCGTACAAGGCATTTTATATTGTAAAAATACTTATTATTGTTATAACACTACTTGGCACACACACTATTTGAGCTAATTGTAGTATATAAACGTGGCGTCTTCCAATCTTGACACAAGTTGTACTATTATAACCTAACTTTTATTGTTCTATCAAATAAAATAACGATAACGCGAATCAAAAGAAGCTGAAGGAAAACTGATAGTACTACTGGGAAGTCGACGTGCTCGTTTCTGAAACAATTGAAACGTTGTAGCATGTGGATGCTAACGATTGGTCGAGGCGCGAGCACGTGATCGATACGATTTCGGCGCGAAAATTCAAATTTCCGAAACAATGCAAATTGAACACAGAGCTTAAGGTGCGACATTTATTTACAAAATTTATTAGTTTACATAACTTACAACTTTATTTTGAGAACGGACAAACGTCAAGCGCCGTAGTACCCAACAGGCGCAGCCTCCCCGGGTGCGGGCGTCTTGCCAGCGCGCCAGCGGACGGTTTTAGCACGTCCCGACGCGACTTTCCTAATTATTTTGGCAAGGGCTCGTTGGATGGACCAATCGGCAGGTCCCTGAGAAATTCCGCACAAAGATAGCGCGTTGGCTCGTATGTCAACTTGCAAAAACTAGACACAAATAGCCGTCCTTATGTAACAATCTTTACAATTTTTAAATTACCACAGTTTCGTACCCAACATTCATGTGTTTCCTTCATTTTTTATTCATTTATTTGCTTCATATATTCAAAAACAATAATTCAAATGTTTAGGGTGACCTGACTAAACAACAACAATCAAAAATTCCCTAAAAAGACCTTTTTCCGTCCGTCCTATTTTTTTCAAAATTAAAAATCCACATAGAGGAAGTAATCCAATAAATCTTCTTTGGAGGATTTTTATCACTGCACTTCACTGAACTTACCCCTACACAAAATGTGGTCCCGGTAGTGTCACTCGATGGTCACTTTGCAACAAATACGAAAACGACGGATGGGGTGGTTAGCACCCCATGAGAAGCTCTGCGATGAGCTGTTGAACAGACGGCTGGCCAGATGCAAATGCTGGGGTTTTTATAATCTCGGTGCTACTACCTGTCGCAGATGGGATATTTGGTTTGGCATTTTGCCCGAACCCGGGATTTCCCTCCACTCTCTGCTTTGCTATATCTCAGCAAATGATTTTTAAATTTTCTTCATTTATTCGAATAGTTAGTCAATCACCAACAACCGCTTATTTTCAAATTTATGTAAAATGAGAGTCACCAACCTTTGTCACAAAAAGTCCCTAAATTTTGAAACCTGTAAATCAATGATGTCAATAAACTTCTTTGTCCAGTTTTGAGAATTTTAGAATTTTGCATCTAAAATTGACTCATATGAAAACGTACTAAATAAGTAACATTAAAAACAAGCGTGTTGGACTTTTATTAATTGTATCATCAAATCAACTTAAATTATCACAAGTAATTTGTTAAACTGTTAGATTATTAAATATCAATTTCTTCCACCTTTTTACGCTTCTTAGTTCGATTTTGCCCCAAACCCTGTTTTCTGCTTCTACAACAAACTTACGGCCCCATAATATCGCGTTCTCAATCAGTTGCAGTAAAAACATTTCTTCTTTTAATAAAAACCAATTTGCTCTAATCCCTAGTGAAATAACCAATCATCGTTCAAACAAATCCAATAAAGTAAAAACAAGGTAAGAGCATAAAATAAATACGTACAACTATTATACTACCAGAATCAGCTGAGAATCTAAATATAAATCAAATAAATCGTAGTCAGAGTGTATATGCAATTTTGCAGGTCTTCCGTACTTAAAATAATCTTCAAAGAAACCTGCAGTGCGTTGGCTTTTACTGACTTTATTACTTTATTTTAATATTTTAATACTATAGTACTGTGAGACCACAACATCTAAAAGAAAAGTTAATGACCTCCTAAGTGCTGCCCGCCAGCCCTTTAACCCTAACAAATCAATATTTTGTTTTGTGTTTTAATTTGGGGATTCCCCTATCCGCCAAAAATTCCGTCAAATTACGTTAGTGCGTGAAATTGAACTAATTTTACTCCACAGCACAATTAAAATGTATGTACATGCCCTAACACCAGTGGCGCCTCGTGGGTCTAGAAACAAGTCAAACGCTTTTTTCTTTTGCAGAAACTTGGCCTACTCCAGTAGTATGTCTTATTTTAATTTCTAATAACTGCATCTATATAATTATGAAGTTAAAGTTAATTTTATTCCATACAGAATTTTTATTGCTGATGAGAATACAAAGCCAGCAAAACAGTTTTTCTAAATAATAATTCCTACATAACTAGTGATGTTTATACCACACCTTTTTAAACTTTCTGTTGCATTAATAGCTGTTACTTTTAACAGTAACATTTTTGCTTGCTAACAGTACCTAACATTTTTGCTTGGCTGCGATCGATCTTTCCCAATCTAAAACAAATTTTTTGTTCTCTTATTATTAAAAACTTGATAAAAATTGGATCTAGCAAAACGTGAAGCGCTGTAAGTAGCGAGTCATAGTTCACATGACGCTAGCAGTAAGTTGGGGCGGTAAAGCATACGTTGTCATAGTAACCAAGTACTTTATTGCAGCAATAAAGAAAGTCATATAAATCGCTTTACTTTATTATGTAGTCGTGGTGGATTACCAATAATGCACAAGTTTTGGAATTTTTACGATCTTCGCTTTGGTAGAAAATGGGTATTAGTAATGCAGTTATATAGTTATACATATAACTATTAAATAATAAAATCACTATCATCCTACTATATTTCCACAAATTTTCTACAGACCATTGCTACCCCTTTCCTAAATTATTTGGGACGGCGGATGGTCTAGTGGTTAAAGTCCCAGGCTTTGAAACTAGACTCCCAATGGCAGTTGGTTCGAGTCCACTGCCCGTCGAAAATTTTTCTGAATAAGTAAAATCCGGCGGGTCCATGGATGGTGTGTGTGGTGTGTATGTTGGGTTGCATGTCTTTCAGGGGTGGGGCATGTTAAAAATTAAAAATTATTAGAAAATAAAGGCAGTTACGCACGCTACTGATTTATATTTATCTACTAAGCCCACCTAATCAGAGACATGTAACACACATACTTAATATTAGTATATTATTTTTACACAGTTCAAAGTCGCTTCTTTTTGATCCAGATTCCCCAGCTGTAAACTTTACTTGTACTAACTAACTTTTTGATGTATGATTATATTAGAAATAAATTAAAGGTACATACGCTGCCAACTGATAAAAGCGTTTTTGTACCATTTCATAGTTACATATTTTTTCATATAGTATATTTCTCTCAACGAAACCGTTTTTGAATGTTGATTTTATAATATTTTATTTACACATCTTAATTGTTGTAATCAGAATGAGTAAAAACCAATCTTTTTACTAAATATTATATTTATTAATATTGACGTGGCGGAAACGATTGTAAATTGTTCATTACAAAACTAATTTCATTTTATGCTGATTTGATTATTTTTGAAACATTTTGCCCTTTATTTTCCTATATTTTTGAATTTAAGTGCAAATTATTTTCATTTAAAATAACACTTGTCAAGTATATAATTTATTGTCATTGTAGTTCAAAAATTTGGCCTCACGTAGTGCGCATTGTTAAACCGTGTTGTTAATTTTTGGCAAGGCTTAGAGGATTTATAGATTCATTTATAAAAAGACAAACTTTTTTTGCCAAACTCTTATGTAAAACTTATAAAATTATACTATTTGTGTTTTCCTGAAATTTTATTGTAAATTAATTTATTTATGTGCCCAGAGCGTGCCATGACTTCTTGCAACTGATGTTTTTTTAAATTATTGTTCTTCATTAATTTTTGAAATATAGAAAACCTAAAATTTAAATTTAAAAATGTTTACTTTTGGTATTTTTTAAAGTATATTTGAATTAACGTCCTAGCCCTAGCAGTTACTATATGCTCACCATGCTCACAACAATCAGCCATCTCGCCCTGTTACTGTATAGTAGGTATAAGTACCGCTGACAAGAAAGTATAGATACAAATAGAAAATTGAAAAGAAAATATCATTTTCTTGTCAATTATTGGGAGATGACTACGAATTAAAAAATTACGCAATACGTATGTACGTTCATGTGGCATAAGTGGACCATAGCAATCTGTTTTTTCCTTCTCCAGTCACGTAACTGTTTCTAGCTTCTTTTTGGCTTATTTTTAAATATAGCTACAATATGGCCTTTTGCCAGGGGACACGAATTTCCGAACACTCGGTATAATATAAAATTACCCATCACACAATTCACCGTTAAGTTTAAAAGAAATGTCAAGATTATTGTCTTGAGCCTTTCCAAAATTTTGAAAATTTTTCTCTTCGCAGTCTTATTGGTTTCAAAAATTCTCGTACAAAGCAGTGCTGTGTTTCTCTGGGGCTGTTACAATACCAAAATTTCATTGCGATCTGCCAACTAGTTAATAGATTTAGAGACGTTAAAGTCAAAATTTTCTAATTTTCGCATCTGCCGTCATTTTGTGGCTAGTGATCAAGCAAATCAAAATAGTAATTCAAATTCTCATTAATAAAGTATTGTTCTGATTTAGTGCACACAATGCTGAATAATTGTCGAAGATTGTACCTGCATTAAAAAATATTCGGTAAATTCGAATATCCGGCGAGATCCAAAAAATGGCCGAATGTTCGTCCAATTAGGTATTCGGAACACCGAATACTCGGTGCCATCCCAAGTTCCACTTCCTTCAACACTTGAATCATTGGAGAGACATAAAATCACAAACAGTCAGAACAATACCTGGAGACTTAAATTCGGGGATGCTATTTAGAAACATCATTATTGATAATAAATATTATACATATAATACACGTTTATGTTATGGGAACATTAATAACTTTCAAGCAATAAATCTTATAGTTTTCTTCTATTTATTTACATTATATTAAATATTATTGTCATTTCTTTTCTAATATCTATTAAGCAAAATAGTTGCTAATTAAAAACAACGTCTATCACAAAGGGGATGTAGCTCAGTGGTAGAGCGTTCGCTTTGCATGTGAAAGGCCCCGGGTTCGATCCCCGGCATCTCCAGTTTTTTTTCTTCTTAAAACTTAATCAGTATCAAAAAGTTTCAAAATTTTGCTTTATTATAACGATCTAAACAAAATTACTAAAATCAAATTATTTAAATTAAATGGATCGATTAATGCTATGCTGGAAATTGAATTTTTGAACTTCATAGTGTGACAACTTAACTTACCTATCTCCAAAACTATAAAGATTTAGCAACAAAATGTTTTATAGTTTTATGGGGAGTAACTTAGAAATTGTAATATCCGCATTAAAATAAAGCCTATTTTTTAGATTTTTTGAAAAACGTACCTAGTACCTCTATCTACCGGGTGATCGTAAAAAACTGATTCAGAGCAGGCCATGACCGAAGTGTTAAAGTTGGCAATACTTAATATAAGTTAAAATTTTTACAGCTGTCAACATTTGCTTATATTAAGTATTGCCAACTTTAACACTTCGGTCATGGCCTGCTCTGAATCATTTTTTACGATCACCCGGTATATAGGGGACGAAATTCTATAAATATTAAAACGCGGAACGTAATTTTGTTTTAAATTTTAATATGTACCAAAAAAAGGTTAGATCTATTTTGCTGTGGTTAGTAAAAAAATATTAAAAATACTATGTCGTTCTATTCCGAGAGTTTTTCAAAACTCAATATTAGTCTAATATATACGGCCCTTCCCGTCCCAAAAAATTGCATCTGTCAAAAACAATTGACTCTTTGAAAATTTCGGTATATTTTTAGCCACTTTTTAGTTTACTCATGTTATTCTTTTTAAATCGTAATCATTGAATTGAACGAGGTAGTTTTTAGTTCGTTGGCCACTCAGGTCATCCGACCTAAGATCTTTAGACTTTTTTTTTTGTTTTTGCGTACAAAGGCCTTAGTTTATGCAGAAAAGTTATGCAACAGGTGTGATACATCTTGTGCATTATGGATACTGCACTGCAAAATGCAAATCAAGGTACTAAAATTCTACGCAGGGCCAGAGTTCGCACAGAAGCTGCAGGATATAATTTCTAACAACTATTGCATTAGCAGTGCCATTGTAATACATTTGTCTGGTAATACGTTCTTTTCCTACGGACCTCGAGGCATGGGACACCCTCTATATACAATTAAAATTCGCCAGTTTTTTTCATTTTTTATTGATCTCTGAAACTAGCGGCCTTAGGGGACACCATCCACCCCCATTTCCAGCACTTAGTTTCCATCCAGAGCGACTGATTCTACTGAAGTAGAGTTTAACAAGTATGTGTTAATAAAAATATAAAGTGATACTCTATTCGTAAATTCAATGACCACGAAACATTCCGATTAGTTCCGATTTGGTACGATTTGTATTTTCGATAATTTAAAATGTGTGAAATTACAAATAAAAATTTTAACGATATTTTACCAGAATTGGAAGAAATACTTAAACAGTCACGATTTATTTCTTTAGATACAGAATTTAGTTGTCTAAATGCATCCCAAAAATTACAAAACAGGTAAAAGTGCTTACATAACCTCAAAAAGGTTCCTAAAATGTGATATTTGCAGCCTTTTCGATTCGGGAAATGAAAGATACACAAAATTGAAAACAACAGTAGAGCAGATGATTCCCTTGCAAATTGGCCTAACTGCTTTTACTTTTAATCCAGATTTCAATTCGTATGCGGCTCATATTTACACGTTTTATGTGTTTCCGAGACCTTTTGCCTTTATTGATAGAAAATTTTTGTGCCAGGCATCTTCTTTCCAATTTTTAAGTTCTCATAAATTTGATTTTAATAAGGTAGTTTCGTAATTATCTTAGAAATAACACAACTGCAGTGATTTAATTTTTTAGCTTGTAAATGAAGGTGTTTCGTACTTGACTCGTACTCAGGAAGATGAATTATCGAAAAGAAGTGATAGTCTTACTGTGTTAGATAGCTCAATGTACCTTGACATAGAACATGTATTAGAAGAAAATGGAGAGATTATTAATAAATGGATTCATGGTGCCAAAATCGGTGACATCCTAGTTTTAACAACCATTGAAATGTACAAAAGCAATTTAGATTTACTCTATTTTTTGCATAAAGAGTTACGTCAAAGGTTTAAAAATTTGTGGACATTTGAAGATAAGGAAGGGTTCAAAGTTCAAAAACTAACACCACAACAGTATGAAAACTTGACGAAAGAGTATAATTTAAATGAAATTTTTATTTCTCATTTACTAGGTTTCTCAAGAATCTTTAGATTAATAACATCATTGCAAAAACCGATTATTGGACACAATTTACTTTTAGATATAATGGTAATGGTTAACAGTTTTGAAAACCCACTTCCAAAATCTTACACTGGGTTTAAAAAAGTTGTACATTCCTTATTTCCAATCATATACGACACAAAATGTATGAGCTTTAATATCACTAATTTAATCCCTGAAGCTAAACGTTGGTCCCGTAATACCCTACCAAGTTTGTATGAATATTTCAAAGATGGAAAAGGTCGACACTTATCATTAAATTCCCCCCTAATTGAACCTACAAGTGGTGGTCAGCAAACTTTTCATTATGCCGGTTGGGATTCATACTGCACTGGCTATATTTTCATTCGAATGGCACACATTTATGCTGCCCAACGTTGCAATGTAAGGAATAAGAAATTTATGAGCAGCGAATTATTACAAGCCGTGGAAAGATTCAAGAATGGTGTGAATATTATTCGTGGAGACGTGTCACACATTGTAGGTTGAAGAATTTAATTTATTGCTTTACAAAATCATAATTTGTCTGAAAAGTAATTTGAATTTGTAGCAACTGGATGGAAATGATCCGATCTCAAGGAGACCCCCATGGTTAATCATTGAAACTAAGAATAAACCAATTAATATCAATCAGGTAAGGATTTTGTTAAAATTTTAGAATAAATAGGGTTGTTTAATACTTTAAAAATATACAAAAAAAAATTTATGTATTTCGCACATCCATTATGCTAATTGTATTATTTCTAATAATTTGTTAATTAATTTATATATACTTATAAATATTAAAACATAACGATAACCTATTACAGTACAGGGTGAGTCATATAGGTTTTCGTCTTTAATATATCTCTTGCCGTTTGAAATACACATAAATGTTTCAAATAAAAGTTGTAGGGGACTTGAAGAGGGCCTAATTTTAAAATTATTTTTAATTATTGAATTATTCCATATAAGAGTGGCATACTAAGGTTATGTTTTTTTAAATAGAACACTCTGTATATTTTTACAAAATATTATTTGGCTTTTAATTGACGTTCTGGATGTGTTTCATTTTTGAAATTCTGTTGCGGCGTAGTAAAGTTATTCATTCTTGCGAAAAATTTGACATTTGCAGACCTCACTAATATAATAACTAGTAAATCTGCACGAACAATAGTTCTGCAGATTAAATACTCCTTTTCTGTTAAATGGCAGTCAAACCTACTACTATCCTCCAGATATTTTCAAGTTAAATTACAATATACAGGGTGTCTATTGTAGCTGTGCAAATATTTCTAATTTTAATGTGTCATAACTCGATTTTTTAGATAGAACATCCTGTATTTTATCATTCGGTTGTGTTCTTTATTGTATTTTCTTTAATTAGTATTAAGGTTTCCTGTGACTAAAACTCATAATTTCAAAGCTTTTTTTAGCATTCTTTTAAAATTTATATTGATACCTGTGTTTTGCTTAAAAGAACTCATTTTACTTTGAATAGAAACGAATATCGCAATGAAGTTTACAAATTAAAAATGTTTAGAATTTGTTTCAAATAATTTTTAAACAAATGTCAACCTAACCGAATCTTGGTTCAAGATAATGTATGGAATGGAAAATTAATAACTTGGCAACGCCGCAACAGAATTTCAAAAACAAACATATTCAGAAAGGCAATTCAAAGACGAATAAGAATATGCAAAAATATACAGGGTGTTCTATTAAAAAAAACCTAAGCTTAGTATAGCACTCTTATATGGAATAATAGAAAATAATTTTAAAATGTGGTCCTCTTAGTCCCCCCTACAAATTTTATTTGAAACATATTTAAATTGGCGAAGTATTACATTACATTACAATATGAAAACTTTTGTGCAGCAGTAACCTAAAGTGTACAATAAAAAAAAGATATTGACGATTATTTATAGCATTTATCAATAAATTATTTCTATGTATGAAGCAATTTGATGCTGGCGATAAATGAATTTGACCAATAACTTTCGGTTACTATTGCATTAGAACTTTTTTACTCAGAATTAAATTATTTTTTCAACACCTATTTAATTATATGACAATTATTAGCATTTTTTTCGTGAAAAATCGTACCTACTGTAGTGAATTATGCATTCATAATTCACTGTATCCGACCAATCACAAATACAAATTCAAAAATCACTGTTTCGCTGATGCGATGATATTTTAAATCGCTCGCGATCAACTCTTGATGCGGCTGACAATCGACTCGCGTGACAGCCAAGTGTATCGCCATATTGCTTGTTTACGTTTTACAATCTGTGCAAACTAATAATTCAACCACTAAAACGAGTCTAATTTATTTGTTTAATAGGTGTAGAAAAAGCATAGTATCACATTCGCGATTATGGCCATTATTCACTCAGATGATTTGCGCCACTCGCCCACGGCTCGTGGGCTCAAACATCATCTTCGTGAATAATGGCTGTCATAATCGCTCATATAATAATATACTATTTTGAATATGCAAAATATACAGGATCTTCAATTTTGAGCGAAGCTATTTTATGGAATATCTCAAAAAGGAAACATTAAATTGTTTTTTTGGATACAGCATCGTAATAAGCGCAAAAAACTGCAGTACTTCAGTAATTTAACCTGCTTTGTAGCTCCAATAATAATAAACTTAGCAATGGTGCCTCGATAATTTCGAACAGTCGCTATACAATGTCAGCTCGAACGTTCACCACACTGTTAACAGTGAGCAATGATACCAATAACAGCAATACAAAAACTTAAACGGGTATTCAGCCCTAAATAACGTCATATTTTAACGTATTTTTTAACTGCCTTCTAAAACACAGATTTCAATAATTCATTTTCGGGTTAAAAAACGTCTATTAAAAAAATAAAAAAATACTGGGTTAATATTTTTCATGCTAAAATACAAATTTTAATTTAAAAAAAAGTTTTAACATTAAAAGAGGTCACAATCGACTAAAGCTGTTGGTCAGAAATGTCAAAACGCGATGCTCTACATATGACAACGCTAAAAACGTTTGGTAGCATAAATAACTGCATAAATTGATTGCTGAACACCTGCTTAATGCATCTGTACAAACCACATGAAAGTATCTCCCGTTTTTTCGTTGGCGATTGCCTAAGGTTAGGTGTGTAGGCTTATATTTAGCTATTTTACGTACAAATCTCGATTTTAAAACAAAAGCACTTGAAAACATGAAAACATTACCAGTTTTCTTATTTCACCGTTAGGGGATCTACATTTCTTTGCATGCTGTAACTCCGGAACTAAGCAAATGGTATTTACGGCGAAAGATCGAGTACTCTAACTAAATTAAATAAGTTGTGGTTTGAAACCTTTTGTAATAAGTTTAATAATAAATAATAATACATCCTGTAAGTGTACATGATGTCTTAATACAAAATATGGCGTGTATGGGCATTCCCCCCGTCTAAGCAAAGCTTGTGTACAGAGGTGAATAGCCGTGCAGGTCAAAT
Organism: Ctenicera cuprea; assembly: GCA_958336395.1. Classification (NCBI taxonomy): domain Eukaryota; kingdom Metazoa; phylum Arthropoda; class Insecta; order Coleoptera; family Elateridae; genus Ctenicera; species Ctenicera cuprea. The sequence goes on from OY284491.1 coordinate 13,116,442, forward strand.
TAACTGACGGTAAATACAATGAACAAATACAAAATATTATTAAAATAATTATATTCAAATATCAATCACCAGCTAACAAATTATAAAGGGGAGACATGTCATTTGAAAACAAAAATTGCGTGAGACGACATTTGAACTTACAGATATTCTCTATTTAATATAGTTCTGTTGATAACAGATTATTTGATATGTTTAAAATCAAGGAACTGTCGAATAGTTTTGAATAAATTTTTCTAATTTTTGCGATAGTCTGTGTTATATGCTGGTTCCTCTGACTGTCAATTTGTATTCCCAAATATTTTATATCATTTACTAAACTAGTTTCATAGTTAGCGTGCATAACTTTTATAGAATTATATTGTGGTAAATTATTTTTGTAGTAAGAGAAAGAAACACGTTTTATTTTATCTAAGTTTAGAGTTAATGAATTTTTATTTAACCATTGGATAATTTATGGAAAGTGTATATAGCTTTTGCCTAGAGGTTTCAGAAAAAAATATCACAGTGTCGTCAGCATAAGAACTAATATGGCAGTCTAAATTTACCTTTAAATTCAATAAATCGTTTATGTAAATTATAAATAAAATGGGTCCTAGCACATTACCTTGGGGCACTCCAAACTCACATGTTTTTTTAATACTAAACGTATCACCTGTTGGGATCTATTCTCAAGATAACTTTTAAAGAAAGCCAGATACGTTCCTCTTACGCCAATTTTTTCTAATTTTTTAATGGTAATTTGTGGCTTCTAATGTCAAAAGCCTTAGCCAAGTCAAGAAATATCGCCACGGAACATGTTCGTCTGTCAATACTTTTATATATTTTGTCAATTAAAAATTCTATTGCGTTATTAATTGCTTTACCTTTCCTAAAACCGAACTGGTGCTCTGAAAGTAAATTGTTTGACTCGAAGAAAATACATAACCTCTTTTTTATAATTTCTTTGAAAATGTTTGAAAGATTTGAGAGCAGAGCTATCGGTTTATAATTTCCAACAGTACTGTTGCATCCTAATAGGTATAATAAAATGACTACGGCATTTTTTAAGACAGGGAAAATTCCTGTCATAAGCATTTTATTGCTAATATTTAAAAGATACTTCAAGCCGGCACTGATAAGAAGAAAAATGTTTAAATTAAGAAGATAGAAATTGCTAAGGGTTGTTCTAATGTCTTGGTAGCATAAAAAAATATTTCCAAAAGGTATTGAGCCTTACAAAAATTAGAGTACATGGCTAATTTAACAAAGAAAGCCTTACACCGTCTTAATTAGGGTTCCTTCGGTAAAATTTCAAAGTTGAGCTAGCACAAACAATTTTCTTATTATTTTGGTGATAATTTATATGCACAATATAATACCATTTCTGCATTTACATCAATGATCTTACTTACAACACACTTTCCGCCTCTAAAAGGTGGGAAGCACTAATGCGCTCTCGATGTGTAATGTCTTCCTGATAAACTATATTTGTTTTGCTGATATTTTGTTCAAGTTGCATAACGCACTACCTACTCAAATAATTACGCAACACAATCCACCTCTAAATACTACTGTGCTTGCATCCTTGCGTAACATTAAATTACCACTTACCTGCTTGATTATAATAATAGTTTTATGTAATGGTAACTTTGGAAATGCTTCAACCATTACTTATCTCACCAAGTCCAACCTTTATAGTTATGAAATTTTTAGATAACATCTCTTCTGAGTACCTATGGATTTGTCGAAGTAAAACCGCATTCATTTAAGGGCCACCGTGCAATAATAGCAGTAGATAATTTTGGCAGGTAAGTGTTCTTTCTGTGCTTTAATAATAACCACGGGTTTTTAAAAATAGCCTGCTAACCTTAGCCTGCTGAACGAACTTGTTCGGAGGCTAATTATTTTAAAGAGCCCTTGATCTGGTATACTGGGAGCAGACTGCAGAGTCTTTCTTAATTAAATCTCCTTAAGCAACACTATTAAGCACCTGCTGCTTATTAATAACATGCCAAGTTGGCAAAAACAAAACTTTATGTGTTTTTCCGCCTAAGAATAGTATGAACATAATACATTTGGTATTTAAGCTAATATGTTAGGAGTGTAATCATGCCACATAATTTTTTTTTATATGAATGAAGAAATACTACATGCTTTTACTGATTTTATTATTTTTTTTCAGTGCAAAACGAATTTTGAGACAGTTTAAATCGCATTCTGATTTTAGAATTCAACAGTATAATACTTTAAAACATTCTCCTGTCGCAAGAGCTGTTTTATGGTAAATATAAAATGCCATTATACTGGGCTCGTCAACAAGGCCTCGACTACTGTTTAAAATACACAAACATTTTTCAAATAAAAGCTGTTTCTACAGTTTTATTTTAAATAACTTTCTTATGTACATGTTCGTAGTTGTTTCTTGCAACAGGTATCAGTGCCTCCTATCAGCAAAAAGCTATATTCAACTATATAAAATTATACAGGGTGTTCTATTTAAAAAAAAAGAGTTATGACTAAAGCTGGGATTATATGAATATTCATATTTTTAACCGACTTCAAAAAAAGGAGGAGGTTCTCAATTCGTCTGTATATATATATATTTTTTTTATGTATGTTCGGGCATAACTTCTTTGTTTATGAACCGATTTTAATGATTCTTTTTGCGTTGGGTTCAGTATAGTTCCAAGGTGGTCCCATTTTAATTTCATTGGTATTGGACCTTGAACTTCGAAGATACACCAGGGAACTCCTCAAATTCTATTTTTTTCTAAGCGTTTCCGTCTTTCATCTTCCGTTTCAACTAGCTGTAATTTCCTCATTTGAGAAGCATTTTTACTAGGTCTACCCATCACTTAAAATTGTAAAATAATTAACTTTAAAAAAAACGACTTCAAATAAAAACACAAAAGTAACATAAGTTAACTAAAAAGCAAAAAATAAATGTTTTTTATACAACAATTTAATACTTATTTGTTGTTCCGTTTAATGTAATTAAGAAATTATTGTTTATTATATAATTATTAATTGTTTTATAATTTTGAAGTCGATGCCAAGTAAAACGTCAAAATTACATACCTTGCTACAATAACAAATTAGATTCAAATTTTTATGTTTTACTTGGCAACGACTTCAAAGTTATAAAACAATTAATAATTATATAATAAACAATAATTTCTAAATTACATTAAACGGAACAACAAATAAGTATAACATTGTTGTATAAAAAACATTTATTTTTTGCCTTTTAGTTTACTTATGTTACTTTTGTGTTTTTATTTGAAGCCGTTTTTTTTTGTAAGTTAATTATTTTATTATTGATATACAAAACGTCCTGTACATCTACATGAATTACGTAAAAGCAAAGCATATTTCCCTTTTTGAGCATATTTCTTTTATAATTGCCTATTAGTCATATTTATCAATTATATTAATGGAATACATGTGTACAACCGTGGTGCAGTACTCTCCGAATCTGGAAAATTGATTCACAGCTTCAAAAACAGAATCTACAACGTCCAAGATACAATAGGAGATCATTAATTAAAAACCTCTTGGGACTTGTTATCACTCATTTACCTAAACTCAAATTCGAATTTAAGATTTATACAAATGACAAGAACGGGTTCACATCATTTCTACAATGTAAACTGCTAAAGTAGTTTAAATTATTAAAAAGGAACAGAAGCAGCAGGTGTGAACAGGGAAGGTTCTGTAGCGGACCGGACAGACTTTCTAAAATGCTTTTACCTAAGGTGCTGAAGTACCTTCAGAAACTCTTAACTATAAATCACTTTCTTACATAAAAAAATATTTATGTAGGCTCGATCTGGTCATTATAAATAGTTAAAAATTAACTATGATTAAAGATAGAACATTTTTCCGATGGTTTCTTTGCTTTTAAAATAATCAAAAATATTGTAAAATGTCAAAAGAATAATTCTATATTGAGTGATGTGTCCTAGCTTCATACAATATTTTCGGTTGTGTCAGTTGACAGCGGTACTGTCAAACATGGTATTTTGGTTTATTACAAGCAAATGTCATGTTTATAGTAAGGTTATGTACACAACGACAACACAAATTCTAAGACGTGCTTTAAGAAAATAAAACCATATCTCATTTGACTAGAAATTTTATGAACAGCCGTTAGTTTTAAGAACATATATTAAATAACACCAGCATATGATAAACTGCATTAATCAACGATAATCTGAGAAAATTGCAGGGTAATCTGAGGTAATCAAGGGGCAATCTGGGGTAATCGATGAGCAATCCAAAGTAATCAAGCAATTCTAGGTAATCAAGGCAATCCAAGAAATATGTGTAATCTTTAGGGAGGGGTAATCTTTCATATGCCATTTTGACACATGGTTTATCCCTCGGTTTGGTATGGCACTCTTATATGGAACCCTTGGTATAATTGAATATAATTTTACAATGTTGTCCTTTTGGTCCTCTACAACTTTTATTTGAAACATTTTTGTGTATTTTAAATAGTAAAAGATATATCGACTATCGCGGCCTTGTTGACTCGCCCTGTGTTTGATACCTACAGAATTTTTATTTTACAGGAGTGGGATTGTTGTATCTGGAGTTTTTTTGGCATGGTATGGATATTCAAGAATAAAATGACATAATTTTAATAACAAGAAAATATTGTTTATTTTTTATATTTTGTATGTAATTATACAGGGTGAGTCGTTTAAGTGTCCTCACTATTTCTAAAACTATTGAGAACCTTAAATTTTTTTCTTAGTAAACACTATTGTCAAGAAGTCAACAAGAAACATTTTGAACATTTAAATTAAACACTTTGATGCTTGCTGTTTATTCTGTTATTATTTTTAAATTGCAGAGCTGCAGATTGGTCCTACTTCTTTTGTTTTACGTGTGTTGCATTGCTCGGCCAGCCTACTTCGAAAAAAAAACTTCTCTCATATAAGACTGTACATTTTGGAAAGTTGAAAAGAGTAAAACAATTCTCTATCCAACAATGTCAAACAGTTCGTATGGTCACATTAAAAAAAATAGACGTCATTGCTCTGACGTCATCGAAAAGGGAAAAAACTGAACTACTGCTATTTTTTTTCAATAAAATGTTATTTATTTAATTAATGCAATTATTCCATACTCTAAGAAAATTATCGATGACATCATTACTCGGTCACTTGGCAGTACAGAAAATTTTGGAGTGGCATAAAGTAGCTCATTAGGCTCTAAACCACTTTTATTAAGAAAACAAATTGATATTCTCAATAATTGAGGAAATAGTGGGTGACACTTAAAAGGTTCACCCTGTATAAAGTGCCTTTATTAATAATGGGTGTCCAGAAAGTCTTTCAGTCAGGGCGGCTATGGATTGTATAACGCACGTCTTTTATTCAGTCATATCTAAGTAATTTATTTGACATAAGTCAACGTCAATTTAAATTAAAAGGTTTTTAGTTTGAATTATTTACTTTCTGCATATTTCTTGTTATAAAATGTTTAGGCAAGAACAAAAAACCTTTATTGTGAAATGTTATTTTTGCAATGGTCAATAATTAGAAAACGGAAATTGGAATTATTCCATCAATGAGTGTAAACAAGAATTTCAACAAAGATATCCAAAGACATACGTTATACAATTCATAGCCGCCCAGGACTGAAAGACTTTCTGGACACTCGCTACATTTAAGTTAAAATAATGAGATTAAATAAATAAAGCAAGAAAATTTGATATTGAAAAGCATTTTGAAAGTTAAACTTTTCCCTTTGTAAACTAAGACAAAACGTTTAAATTTTCTACCCACTCGAACATTCTATCTTCCCAAATACTTCCTAACAAAACTAAGCGGTTTCATTGTTTGTTAAAAGTTCTTGGGGAAAATTTTTTGAAAATTCTCCGTTGGATTTTTAATGTTTTCCTTAGTTTTGCATTTCTCATAAATAACACTGATTTAATCTATTTGTCTGGCACTAGTTAAAAGAGAAATTCTAATTGCAAATTGCAAAATTTTAAAATTACATTTTTACATAACTCTTATGTCAATAAATGTGACAAGGAATGCTCGACATCCAACATACGACCTTCAAGAAATCTTTTAATAGATTATTTTTTAATTTGAAATTCAATATTGTCTTGTCAAATTTTGCCAGAAGAAAATCGAATAAAAATTTATTGCTGTTGGAATTAGCACAAACCGAGAAAAATTTTAATGGACTGTTTAAAGTCAACTATCAGTAAGTAAAGCAAGCGGTTTATGGGTACCTAATCTATAAAAATACAACACAATATGTACACCATCAAAGACAGCCACGAACATTTTATGATATACAAATGCCAATTCTCAGCTGTCGACTGTTATTCTGTGAGGTAAAAATAACTTGACCCCCACTGAGAACGTTTTAAAATTATTTAGAGAAGGATGCGCCCACGGAAAGATGAACAATCAGTCATTTTCCAACATTAATGCTTTAAAATGAAATTTTAGCGCCCAAGTTATGCAGAGAAAATTGATTTAATTTTAAATCATACACGCTTATAGAATGTACGCAACAAGTGACAAATTCGTGCCAATTTATTATTCATCACTCATTGGACCAACAGAAATTTAAGTTTAGGAAAGAAAATATACAGTATATATATATACCTACTCAATTTTCTACTATTTTTCAATAAGCAACTGATAAAAATTCTTTAAAGAAATTTCTGGTTTTAAATTTAATAATTGAATTGAAACGCTTTAAATAGCTAAAATCAAATGGCTTTGGCGTAAATAAAGCCAAAATTTTGAACAATTTATAGAGGGTATCGCTGTCGAACTAAACAATGCCCAATAACTATTTTGTAATACAGTGGCGGCTCGTAATTCTGAAAATAGATGAACGGCAAAACAAATAAATACAAACATCTATTTTTTTATATATATCAAATTGATCGTCCTGTCGTTCAGGCTTGTCAGTGATGTTCTCAAGCAATTGTTATTTTTTACATGGTCATGTAACAGTTGTAGAGAAAAATAAATAGTTCTCAGCCACGCTACAAGATGAACTGAAGTAGTTGCTATAGTCACTTGTACGGATCTTCACATCATCCAATCTAGTATAGCTTGATGTGGCAGCGTGACGTCATGGTTGGTCAGGAAGTTAAGTTTTTTCTTCAGGATCGATAAGAACGGCCAAAAGAATGCTATACCAGGTTTCAGCGAAGCCTCCCCGGCACCTCAAGCTCTTTCTCAAACGAAGCAGTGCTTTAGAAGTACCAGGATATGCACATACCCCCCTTCTGAAGGTTCAATCAGAGCTTATTGTTCTTTGAATTATTTTCTTTATGTAAAACGTTGTTTGTTTTGTTCTTTATTCTTTGTAAATATTCTTGTGTTAATCTGTTTGTTTAATGTTGTTCTGTTTGTTCATCTTAAATGTTTTTAAAATATAATTTTGTGAACAAAATAAAATACTTCAAACCGCTTAAACTAAAAGGTGTTAATATTTAAATATTTATTTAAGTTGGCCTGTTTCATGCTGCAGCTTTGTCTGCATTCTTATTGCAATGTTTATGTTACTGTATAATTAAACCATTCCTGGGGAAAAGCAAGGTCGCATACCAGTTGGGCCCAAACGCATATATCACCATTAGTCGGTTGTAAATTAGTGTTTGTAGTTCGTAATTAAAGGTATTTGCTACCAAAATGAATTTGGTAAACAATATGAGTTCAAAAAAGAATCCACATCAATTTACTTACTAAGTGAAGCTTCAAACAAAAAATATGGGCCCATCCCGTCCTAACACAGTGTGCACAGAGAACCTCTGCAGGGGTTACTCTAACAAACATATCTATATATGTTCAGATAGCCAAATGGCTCTCAGGCTCTTGGTTCTGTCATGACCAAATCAACGCTAGTCAAGGACTGTCGTCAGGCCCTAAACAGACTCGGCTCACATAATTGGGTCAAACTGCTCTGAGTTCCTGGACATAGTACCATTAGTGGTAACAAGGAAGCTGATACCAGGAGGGGCTCTCGCCAGATTTTCCTTGGTCCGGGGCAGGAGATTGAGAACTGGACTCGTTCACGGTTCAAAATTAGCTGGATCTCGCATCCAGTATTGCGCCAGTCAAATCATCTCATTCAAGAACCTTCACCAAGGGTGTTCCAATCAACTGCTACGTTTAAGCAGAAAACATTAGGATCATGGTAGGTATTTTGACTGGCCGTGGTCCTTTTAGCAAACACCTCAAGACTATGGAGGTTTTCGATGACCCTAGTGTAGGTTTTGTGGACAAGAGGAGGAATCTTCACTCCATCTTCTCACCCACTGCCCCAGACTATTGGTACTGAGGCACAGACACCTTGGCTATCTTTTTCTGGGGCCAGAGGAATTACAGCATACCTTCATCGGCAAGGTGCTAGCATTTGGGCTAGCTACTGGTCCGGTCTGGTCACAATGGGCCAATTAGGCCTATGTGCCATGGCTTTCCACACCGTCGTAAGAAGAATAAGTGAGAAGGTATCTAAAAAAACATGATGCAGAACACCGACTATTTTAGTGACTTAGTTTTTGACCGTTTTGCTGTTAATTAAAAGGTAATATTTATTTGTTTTATATTTGACTTCCTCCTGGAGTGAATGTCCACAAATTGCCACTGCTAAGATGGTGTAGAAATTTCTTTGAGTAAACCTTATTGTTACTATCAGAAGGTTATGCATTTCAAACCCACTAACGGGTTAATTAAAGTCGAATCGCTGAACTATTCCTGACTTTAAATTTTTTCAAATTCATAGATGTTGTCACAATATGTAACGATGAAACAAAAATCAATTTTGAGGCCACTTGAAACTATAATGTAATAAATATAAAGTTTTGTTGTAAGTACTAGAAATTGCGAAATAAATTCAGTTATATCTTTAGATTATTTTGCAATTACCAATAATCCTTACAATAGACTTTGGCACCCATTTAATGCTTACTGTTGTAAAATGTTGACTAGTTCTCTATGAAGTCATAAAATAATTATCATTTCAAGAAGTCCTAAACCTATATATTTTCTTTTTCTTTGAACGTTTTATACCTTTACATCTTCGGGCCAATTTAATAATTTACGTGCTTATTTCCATAGCTTTACCTATCTAAAAGGAGCACTAATGAACGACTCTACTCGCGCAATTTACCGTCGAAAATAACGCGGCACAATCTAAAGATATTTTGGTACTTTTTACACGTGATTTACTAATGCTGTAATAGTTCTGGCTAAGTTTATGTCTTTTGAAATTCTAATATTATAACTAGGCATGTGTTTTTGAAAAATGCAATAATTCAATATTGATATAAAAATTATCCAGATTTAAACCTAAACCGAATTGCCTGGAAATTTATCGCACGCGTTTGGTAAGTGCAACTACAATTATACAATCACAATCACTTTTCATAACTTTTCCATTCATAGTCATTCACATAAAAGAACAAACTGCAACTTTTTGTTGTCAAAATATTAACAGAAATTAATAAAAACTTAATTCTTAATCCACCAGGACCAATCAAAAAAATTGATTATGTTATTAAACCAAATTTTGAGTTGCAAAAGCTGTAAGTATGAAATTCAAAATACTGCATGCTCGGTACACGTGCGTCTGACTGTAAAAATATAAGCAAGTGTACAAGGTCAAAGAGATGATGCGAATTTGTGGGCATCCGCGGAAGCCAGGGCAAGAGATAATTTTAGATTATTGTGAAACAATACTCGTCTTTGCCATCAACCTACGGACATAATAGTTTGTATGGTTGTAGAATTCTTTGCCAAGTTATGAGTGTGTAACGTTAATGTTTCACATTATTGCAGTGTGATAATCTGTTATTCTGAAATGAAAGAAATAATTTTTAAAAGGCATCAGCTCCTTTTTTAGATTAGGGTAAATTAATGGCAAAAGATAGCTACGCGCCTAAAATCCTAAAACAGAATGTAACAATTTTTAATTTGACGAGTAAAATCACAAAATGAAATATACAGGGTGACCATAATGTAGGGAATAATAGTTCCACTGATGTTAGTATTCATTTGTAATTAAAATATTCGTAAATAAGAGTTGTTCGGTAAAAGCAGACTACATTTAATGTTTTTTCTTTTATTACATTTGAGCGATGACGTCACAATCGTCAGTCAAATATAGCAAAAGAAAAAATGAGCGAAGCACTTCGCCTGGACTTTCCTATACCTACTTTTGTTTAAAATAATTACTCCTATATATGTAATCACAACAATTACAGCACATCTAAGAACTGTTTTGAGTTCTAGAGTATTATATTTATAAATATAAAACCCTGCTAATTCTGCATTCCAAGAAGCACAACTAACAATGACCATAAAAGCATACCACGTGCTGGGTAGAAATTTTAAGGTCGTGTGGTATAAATCTACACTGACTATTATCACGAGAATATACTATGTTCATCTCTTACGCACTACGTATTTTGCAATCTACTTTGCCTATTCTTATGTTATCATCGATGCTCTTAGAGTGACTAATTTACGAGAGAAATCTTTTTTTTTTAATCGATTTTTTTTACAATTTATGCATTGACGAAATTTTGATAGAATGAAAAAAAAAAACCATGGAATCTACATGGACCGTACCACCTCAGTCAACGGAGTTCTATATGCAGACGATCTAAGTCTGATTGCAAAAGTCTAGAATAAATTTATTGCGTATCCACAAGTTAAACACTATCCGTAAATCTTATAATTGCATGATATTAATTGGAAATACAAAGATTATGTTTTTTAGAGAAAATAGTTATCGACGACAAAACCATAGAACAAACATCACTTTTCAAATACTTCCACAATTTGCAAAGAATACGCAGCACCATCAAAAGAACCCTAGTAAAGTAACATGTAACACAGTTAAAGTTTTACATCATGTCCTTATACCCACGCTCTCAAATGGTAGTGAGAAGTGAATATAACAAAAAAGGATAAATCAAAAACCACAAACAGCAGAAACGCAATTCCTCAGGACCGTGATGGGCTGCACTAGCATAGACATCAGAATCTTCAAAGAAACTATCAGGCAGAAACTGCAGATAAACCCAGTACAAGAACAAAGTAACCAATATAGGACATGCAAGAAGAACAAAATATACTTAGCTAGAATAAAGGATGAACGTATACCACGAGATATTACAGTATACTACACGGTACTATTTAAAAGACAGAAGCAGAAGAGGCGTCAAAACTGTGCTTAACAACTAAACCTTGAAGGAGAACAAGAACAACAAAATTCAAAGAACAAGCAAATTGATTAAAAATCTCTTTTTTGGATAACTGCATTTCCGTCAATATCTCGAAATCCAAAATTCTCATGAAATCAATATTTCCCTATAGGGGAGAATCTTATACCTCGGGCCACCCCCCCCCCCGAGAGCTAAATTATTTATTTGACAAATACAGCACCCTTCCACACAAGTAACTAAATACCAGATATGTATTTCGACAGCAAAGCTATCATCATCAGTGGTAAACTGACACTAAAGCATTAAACTGACTACCTAATATACATAATAATAACCCTGCCGTGAAAGTTTGAAGAGTGTAGAAACCAATGGTTGTGATCTGCATTCATAGGTAAATTTCTGTTTTTGCAAATCTCCAAATTTTCATAACAATTTAATTCTCCTTTATCATTAACGTTACGCAGTAATTCTATGTTGTCTACTTTGTGGTGATTTTCAAGCATATGTAGGGGCGTAGGGCTACACTGGATTTGTCGAATCTACCAAATTTAATATGAACCAAGGCGGCACCGGAGTCCTAAGCCCCTCTTCAGCCGAGAAAGGCTGGGTTACAACAAGGAACTTTGAATAAAGAAGGTTTTCTGCGGTAATGTACTCTCCCATTATTCAACTTTTGGCTTAGGAAAACCGCGGAAAAAACTTGAGCCAGGACGGTCGGCCGGGCCGGGAATCGAACCCAGGGCCTCCCGAATGAAAGGCGTACGCGATAATCGCAGAGCCACCTCTGTTGGTAGCAATGATTATTGCAGTTATAATACACTTTTGGTCCAGCTCTATTAAGGCTAGTATTTATTTTTAATACAGTTGTAAAAGTGTAGGTATTATCATAAATAAGTAAATTGTTTTGATTCACCAAAATAAATAAAGTGGACTGCGCTGTTTCATTTGGGAATATTGTGAAAGAATGATGTAGATATGTCTTATATATACTCTTTGATTGGTGGAATAATGAGTTCTCAATGTATTTGGTTACTTTTAACAAACCAGTTATTCTAAGCTATTCCAAGTATTTTATTTAAATGTATATTGTAGGAAACAATATAGTGAAGCCTCCTTTTGTTTAAACAATAAAGTTTGTAATAAATAGGAATGTCATTTGAATATCCGATTTTTTAAGCCCAACTTGGTTTGGTTGCCCAGCGGAATTGTTTTCTCTCCGCTAGTTCCTCATAACATAGTTCGATGTATTTCTTTTTAAATTGCAACAAGTATATATGTTTCAAAATGCTTTTACAGCGACCAACTAACCCCAATTAAACACTTAACAGACAGATTTTGCAATGGTTAGGAAGTAAAAAAAAAACTGGTGTTAAAATTGTCTTGACACATTTAAGAAATGTTTTGTTTCTTGTCAATCACGCCTGCTGAAGTAGAAATATACCAAATGCCTTCAACAGTTTTAACTTGGTTTAAGCAGGCTGACTGGAAGGTATGGAATAAAGATTTCATAGCGACTTTAATATCCATTTTTATCAACACAATTCCTTAAGCGATTGTTCAGTAAAAACAGCCTACATTTTGTCACAGTTTATTACTTACCTGTACTTTCCGTGTAGGGAAGTATTGATTTCATGAAAATTTTCGGTTTCGGAATTTTGACGGAGATACACGTTTTGGACCTCCACTAACTCAAAAAAGTTGTTTTTAAAAATATCTTCCTGTGGGTGAAAGTGTGGGCCTTATATTTATCTTCCGAACAGATGTGATGAATCAATTGGAATGAGCTTTAGAATGTGAGGGTATATCAACAAAAAAAGCTTTTAAAAAGAATCCGATAATCAAAGTCGGACACGTTTTTTAAAGCATTTTTTCAGAAATTGAATTATATGAAGTTATAAGCGGAATCTGATCAAAGACCTTCGGACGAATCCAACGCTTTGTTCCCCAATTGTTTTCCTTAAGAGCTGTTCCGACTCAACTACCATCACATTCTCGGACTTTCGTCTTTTCTACCTCTTGAATTGCACTTCCCCATCCTACATATATGTTCTTCCCTGCATGTCATATATCGGTTAATTTATTTTTGCACTCATAAATAAAAGATAATGCCTTCTATGAATTTTTCAAAATCGAAAATCATGTCCGTTATCTTATGAACGGGGGACGGTAAAACATTTTTGCTTAAGCTAAATTGTCCATGAGTGATAGTAGAATAAGGTTCACAACTTAATTTTTAGTTGTGGTTTTCTTTTATTCCAAGGACTCTTTTTCCAAAAATCAATCCATTCTCATAACAAAAACACTACATAACATTTTTGGTTTCTACATACAATAAGATCGCAGGCAGAGACTAATAGGTTACCCCTAACCAAGCCGCTACATCGTTAGCATTGGGTCGATCTTACAACCTCTGTTCTTGCGCAAAACGTTGATACAAAATACAACCATCCTTTTGAAATACAATGACAATCTCTTAAGTATAGAAAGACCATCCTTTTATAACAATGCAAGGTAAACTTTACCAGTACACATTAGAAACGACGTGTATTTACAGTGTATACTTTTAAATAATTTTTACAAATTACAATTTATAATTACAAAGTTAATAAAAATTTGAAAACTACTGCACAGCAGTACTTTTCTTTCTTTCCGTAACCTTCTCTGGAGACTGTGGCAATCCTTTGCTTTGAGGCTAAAATTACAAAATCATAAATGTAATATCAACATACATCAACAAAAATCTTTTACCATTATAAAAAAATGTGTTGGTAGAGCTCTGTCAATTAAACTATTCAATTGTTCTTGTCGCAAGGCAGGCCCTTCGGTACTGCCTTCAGGGACTGTCAGTGTCAATTTTGGTAGCATAACACACCCTGCTATCAATGGATATAAATTATATTGTAGAGTTTTCGTGCTTTCTGGTAGAATTGAAATTTGTAGCTACAATTTGAAAATACATTAATAAAAATAAAGATTAACACATTGACTGCCTGTCTCAACATGTAGGACCGAGTATAAAAGTTGACAGGCCGCCATCTCAGTCTACGAGACGGAGTATTGTACGTTTACCCGGCGCCGTAGAAGTACATTTGGTTTGTTTAACCTTACGAGCAGGCCGAGTTGGGGCTGTGTGAATCTGGTACATATCAGTTTCGCCATAGTACATATGTTCTTTTTTAATGACTTTTTTTTAATGTCAGCATGAATCTACGACGGTGCTTAGTGACAAATTAGCCCTTGGCCCCAGTAGCGAAATTTGAAAGCTAAGGCAGTCAATATCTTATGAGTTAAGAGTAAAAAATATTACCTGTTTGTATCCAGCAAACATGAATGCCTCACTAGCCTCCATGTTCATTTCTAATTGGATCAACTGCTGTGATCTGTTATAAAACTTGTAGCTTACGAGCAGTGGAGTTCGAACTAACCCGAAGGCTGGTAAAGGAAGCTCTAAATCTAGAGGAATCCAATCGACACTTAATCCAGCTATTGCCATTTGGCTTACCGTTGTATTACCATTTTCCCTAAAAATGTAAACTGTTTTATGTCTTTTACCGTCCATCATTATCCTAAAAAATTTGTCTAATGAGACATACCTTTTCCATTTAACACTATATTGTCCAATGTTTACCACAGCATCGTTTTGCTTAAATACCTCAGCAACAAGTATATCGGCGCCAGTGTCGCCATTATGCAATGTTGAATTTGCTATTTGACTCTTAATTGCATTATCGACAGGTTTTACCACAGGTGACTAAAAACATTTTTAAAATATTTCATTTGCAACAGGGAAAACATACCTGGCAACTCTGTTAGCATAGGCCCAATTAAATGCACTAACTATGTTGCCAGATATGTTTTTCCTATAGTACCTAGTTGGGATAAGAAATTTGTTAGACGAGGTATTCATTAAAAATATTTAAAAATTTGTTTGGATGTGGAAAGGGTAGTTTTGGCGGGGTTAAGGGGCTTCTCAAGATTTTCAAATACGAAGCTAGTTCAAGTCATACCTCATTTAAAAGGTCTTTTTAAAGCCAACAAAGTCATAAAAAGTAGCGCCCAGTAAAAATAGCGCTATGCAAAAATGTGGCCTGCAAAACAGCGCCGGTCAAATGAGTCGCCTGCAAAAATAGTACCCTCAAAACCGTGGCCGGTCAAATATGCCGCCGGAAAAAATAGCGCCTCAAATTTAACGCCCTAAGAAACGCCATACTTTACATTTTGATAGAAGTTTGACTTAATCCGTGTAAATCCTTAATCAAACATTCATCAAAATGCAACTTGTATAGAGATCACATCTAGGCTTCCGGGTTGGAGCCGCGTCATCGGTGCTTGAACTGCCGACGTTTCGTCCTCGGTTGCACCGGACTTCTTCAGGGCTGTGGTCGCTTGAAGATGTCCCGTGTAACCGAGGACGAAACGTCAGCAGTTCAAGCACCGATGACGCGGCTCCAACC
This sequence comes from Ctenicera cuprea, assembly GCA_958336395.1. NCBI lineage: Eukaryota > Metazoa > Arthropoda > Insecta > Coleoptera > Elateridae > Ctenicera > Ctenicera cuprea. The sequence continues at coordinate 13,132,090 of OY284491.1, forward strand.
CGGAAGCCTAGATGTTATTTACAACGGCCATGGAAGCCTGCAACTTAGATTGTATAGAGATCATTTTAAGGCGCTATTTTTGCCACCAACATTTTTGAGGGCTCTATTTTTGCCGGCGACATTTTAGCCCAGTGCTACTTTTTCTGGGCGCTATTTGTGGCGGCGCTATTATTAGCGTATATCGGCGGTAACGATTACTCAAAATGATGTAGCAGAACTAAAACGAGAATAAGACAAAAACCGTTGCTAAGAAACGGGCCTCGATGATTTACTGGAATTACCTAATACGTTTTGTGTAGCAAGCTTTGTTACATTACTTTGTTACAGTTACATGACGCTCTTACATCGAGTTCCAGTGCTTCAATAAGAAGGTTTTAAATATTATGATGTGGTATATTGTTGGAAACATCAATAAATACACTTTATAAATAAACAAAAACATGTCTGTTTCACTGCCTCAGATGTGCTAGACGGAGCAATTCATCCGTTATAGGAAGTAAATTACTTTAAATTGAGCCGCCATTTTGTAACAGTGAGAGATATTGAAAAACTTTAAGACAAAAGTTGTTCAGTTTAATGGGACCTCTAAATTAAGATATTATTTGACTTCTCCTCCCATTTAAGAGTTTTGAGGTATCTTTTGAATACTAGAGTAGAAATCCATCTTTAAGTGGAGTTGGATATGATACGGCGAAAAATAACACAAAGTCTTCTCCACGGTAAAAAACTTGTTTAATCCACAAAGCATAAACGCGACATGTTTCGGCCACATACAATATAAATTGGCCATCCTGAGGCTACTAACGGTTCAAACATCGTGAAAAACTAGGTTACAAAAAATTTTTTGGCCAGCAAATGCCGAAAAAATTTATTTAATTATACATAACAAAACTCCTACCATCAAACAAAAAAGTTTGAGATGGTTAGTAGCCTGAGGATGGCCAATTTATATTGTATGTGGTAGAAATATGTCGCATTTATGCTTTGTTGATTAAACAAGTTTATTACCGTGGAGAAGACTTTGTGTTATTTTTCGCCGTATCTTTTGAATGTTCACGTTTTTTGAGGAGGAAGAGGTACTAATATTTTTTTTGTTTCCATAGGTTACATTGTTGGAAAGCTAATCTGTTGGACTTTAACAATCAGTACCAATTTTCTTGGTGCAATAGTTCATGTGCGATTGGGAAAAGGTTTATGTAATGGCCGCTTTTTTGAAATAATTCGCCACCGTTTTGAAACGATTTGAGCTATCAATTTTTTCTTTTGTTTCATGTTGTTGGGTTTAAAAAGACCGTTTAAATGAGGTATGGCTTGACCCACCTTTGTATTTGAAAGTCTCGAGAAACCCCCTATAGCCTCCCTAAAACTACACTTTCTGGAGCACCAAAAAATTTACAAATATTTTTACTGAATACCTCGTGTACAATTTATACAACAAATATTTTTTGCCATCTACGTAAGTTCAGTTTTAGCCGTAAAAAATAGTGCGTGGGTGGTCTGTTCCACAACTGTGTTAGTGCAGGCTAACTTTATATCTACTAACAGTGTTGCCAGATGGTTTTTCTGTTGTAGCAGAAAAACATATCCAGCTTTTGCTTATAAGAATCCCAACTTACAAATTCTAATGTTGTATTTTCAACCATTATTGGCCACGGGGACAAGCAACTAATAACGGGCATTAAAATAAAGGGTTCTCCAACATAAAATTTAGAAATGTCTCCAAACTTCATTGTTAAAAATTTGGTGGATATTTCAAAAGGTTTAACAACAGGAATGTGTATGATCTCTTCTTTAATACTAGCAACAGGTTTCTCGCTCTTCAACAGATAAGTGATTTTCATGCCGACATTTCGTGGCCCAATATTATGACATCTCATGTATATCTTCATTGAAATACTATCCGATGTTTTTAAATTATGCTTTTCAAGTTGCAATGGTAGAGTTTCAGGTTTGCCAGAATCATTCGAACAAAACTCAGCTTAAAAATTAAAAACTCATTTTTTTTAGTTAAAAAAAATACCACAAAAATACTTACTGTTTTGGTCAATTGTGTCATCAGCTAACGTAACTTCAAGTTGTAAATTTTCCACAAAATATTTTTCATCGTTAACAATCAAGATGGCAATTTCATACCATTCCCCTAGTAAAGCTGGTTGAAGATGCTCAAATTTAACTGTCAGTTTTGAATGTCGTGGAACTATTAAAGCCGCAGGTAGCGGTTTCATGTTGTCGAAGTCATACACACTGCGGCTGCTCCTCCGAAAGTGTAATAAATCAGGGCATATTTTATTGGCTTCTGTACCCATTCCGTTATATTTTAAATCTATGTAACATTCATTTTGTTTGCCCAGATAGAGATTAATAGCACCAATCTAAAAAAAGAAAAATTCAATTGAAGGTTTAAATTTTGGAAGTTGAATCCTTTTACCTGAATTTCTTTCCCTATATCATTTGGATCTGGCATAAATTCAATCAAAAATTTTTTAACTTCATCACAATTGAATAATAAATTTTCTTTGTTGTTTACGGCAAATTCTGAACTGTACCCTGGAGTATTTATCGTAACTGACACTTTTGTAAACTTTAAAGCAAATGGGCAAGTACTTCTGCAACACAAAACCATACATTAACTGTGTGAAATAGCAAATAATTTGTATAACTAACCGAATAAAAAGTTCTACGGCAACCTGCTGATCTCCTTGGTATTTGTTTTGCATAAATCGCGCTTTACCATCAATACACGATACTATATTACCCATATCCAGGGATAAAGATAAAGGACTGGCACCTAAAACGGGTTTCCAAAGCAAGGTTGAATTTTGTATATCGTCTGTTGGTGTTTGAGGTTCTGGTTCTGGAATTTGTTTCTAAAAATAAACATAATTTATTACAAAGCAAGTACAACATAGCACAAAATGTCTGTAACTTCATGTATATTGATTCTATGGAAAAATAGGCTTAATAACAGTTTATTTATCAATTCCAGCTTTACTTCGTTAAAGTCCATATTTAATGAGTATCTGTATATAAAATACTTAATCACTTTAACAATTTCTATTTATTTAAACCTTATACGTATTTCGGCCGAAATACGTATAAGGTTTAAATAAATAGATATTGTTAAGGTGATTATGTATTTTATATACAGATACTCATTAATAACAGTTGTTTGTTAAATTCCACTACACACTTTACTTCATGTTTTTGGATTCAGCAATTGTTTTTCATAGGATAGCCATAGCCCACAGCCATAGCAACAAAATAATTTATATTTATATCATAGCAGCTTCTTGCTGTTTCTCCCGTTTAATAAGATATAAGGTTTAATTGGGTTCTTTTTACAAATAAATGAGATATATACACTGGTAATAATATCCGAGTACGTTTATAATTTGTTTACCTTAAAAATTTTATATAAATTTTCAAATATTTGCTTTTTGGTGTCCATGGAAATAGTCGTGGGAGTTCCTAAGAGTTCTAAAGATAACATTACGTAATCCTGAATGTTGGCCGTTAAATAAGCACATCGTAGAGCTTTGCATAAAATGTCGGTTAAAAGGAGCCACCAACGTTCTGTTCTATAGTCCCATAACATATGTGTAAATAACCTAAAAGTAATAACAAAAAACTCAATCTAACAGCTATAAAAATATTCAAATTACATACGTTAGTGCCTTTCCATAATCTTGAGAATTATAATATTCATCGGCCATTTGCACAACTAAATGTCTCCGCATTCTTAAACATCGATATGTTTTATACTGTGATATAGCAAAACCATACAGAGATATTATAATGTTCTACAACAAAAATCTTAGTAAACAAATTACTGCAAATCTATTTTGGCTTACAGAATGATTAACTTGTTTTTCTAAATATTGTAAAGCTTGTATTCCTCGGGACTCCAATTGAGGATCAGGTGGCTCTGCGGTTAATTTACCAGGTCGCCATGGTCTTTGTCCGTAAAATTCCACATGCTTGAAATTTTCTAAGGGATCAGGACTAGGATAAACAGTCACATTCTAAAAATGAATCAACATTAAACTAAAACCAATTATTTTTTTTCATACTCACATGACACAATTCATAGCATGACGTTTTTCTAAGAATGGCATGCTGAGCGGCCTGTTGATAATAAACACCCGGATGTTGGGTTTGAACAGCCGGCAAACCTAATTTAACCGCTTCATCAAAAATATCTCCAAATACACTAAATCTGTAATAAATGAATTTATAAACGGCAAGATTAAAATCAAAAAAGCCCTCACTGTTTAGACATCCAAGCGTGATGTTCAAAAGATAGCTCCTGGAAACCAACTCGCATTTTAAACCGATCTGTGTGAGCACGAAATTGTGAAATTGCATCACGCGGTAGACCAAGACCAAACATTAATCGGCATAATTTATAATTAATAAAGCCTGCTACGGTACGGATTTCCATAGCATTTGTATCGACAATACGAATTTCCAACAAATTATTGTATGCGTGTGTGTAATGTCTGAAATTAAAATTTTACCACCGAGCTTATATTAAAAGATTGGCAGCAATAATTAGGGTAAGGTAACAAAAAAGGTGAAAATATATTTATCTTCTTAAAGATCGATTTACAGTACAAAGTAACTAAAAATTAAGTATTTGTGCAAAATAGGCTGCCTTTAAATACTACCTAGCCCAATTTGCTTACTAATCTGCTTAATGGAAAGTCAATAATTGTATACAAAAAACTTACTTATGTGCTGTATGATTATCTTGTCTCAACTCATTTAAAAATCCCATTTTAAACTGATGCCTTACGAATAAATACTGATGTGTATTCTTGTTTAAATGTTCTCTATGAGATTTAATATTTCTCGCTTCTAAATAATAATAATTCTGTGCCAAATCGTAAAAAGCATTTTCTAATCGTACCACATAACCCTGTAAATGATCTCCATGTGGAAGAACAAACAAACTCTTAGCATTTAATTCACAGCTAGCACATAATGCCACGGCTCTTTCTGTCGCCAGGGGATCTTCCCCAGTCGGTAAAGGAGGTGTGTCCTGAATCAGCACAACAACAATTCGGGAACTACGGCCTTCCAATGCAGCTCGTATTGATTGAACTCGTGAAGCACATTCAATCATTTTCTCATTCCATTGTGCATCATTCCAGTCTAAGTCGTAAAAAACTGATATCACCGCTGGAATTTCATTCAAATACTTATTCATCCAGTTCTTCTTTAATATGCCTTTTGGTATGTACCATTCGTACGAGTTTCTCTTAGGTTTCACTACTGGAAATTCATGAGCATTGCTTATTAATTTGAATAAGACAGGGGAGCGTTCAATTCTCCGATTGCTGCTAAATGTCTCCCATATTGCCTTATGTATAGCATTATTTATGGTATCGAGTCCTGATATTCCTACCAATGCCAGGGGTTTTGCACATAATTCAGGCGGTAAATCGCATGTGTCTGTATACGGTACCTTTGTCGGTTGCATATTTTTGAGATTAATAGATTTAATTACCCCAAAGTCGACTTAAATTAGATTTGGTATTAAATGTAAAGGGAAGCTCCAATACAAATATTAATTATAAAAGGATATAGCGCCAGTAGACTAGTCAACAGTTATTAGTTGAAGTGATAATTTACATTATCAAGTTAATTTTTTCATTTCATTGATTTAGTTCGATGTGATTATTTTATACCTACAAATAAATTTAAAAATTTAAAAATACAAACTTGTAATACCAAAAATACTTAATTTACCGAAGTTATTTTGACAAATCAACATATACTGAGGTTAGAATAGTACAGGTGATGTCACTAATCTTTTTGTCAGTTAATAAATTCCAGTGTTGCCAACTCATTCCAATTCTAAATTGCAGCAATTTCATATTTAGATGGGTTTTTTCTCCAGTATTTCACTTTAATTTTTCATTTATTTGAAAATATAATTGTTAAATTATTTAATTTACTTATTTCACGTGCAAATAATTCATTAATACTTTAGGTATTGCATTTCAAACTTAACTTCAAATCTCGTTTAGAAGGTTTTTCCCCAATGTATTGAACTTTTTTGTTAAACAGAACTTTAGAAATCTGAAAAGAGAAAGTTCTAATGCTTTTTTTCCTCCGAACTTGGAAATAACGGCCGCTATGATTTTTCTTTTAAATTTTATTCTTAACACGTACTTTATAAGAAAACGAATTACGAGATTGGCATAAACTTTGCTTATTTTAACTGCCCTGGCAACACAATGTTACGAAAAATGTTAAAAACGGGAAAACTGTGAAGCGAAAAAAATTGGAAATTATCAAAAAAATATTGCCCAAAAACTGTCTAAGCAATTGTTTGATAATTTTGTGGGGTCATAGAATAGCCATAGAATATAGTCATAGTATGAGCTACAATATGGCTAGTGCCACAAACCGCTAGTTTTCCTGTGACTGCGTTTACGAATCTTTGAAATTCAAAATCTATGCCTCTTTATTTATAATAAAAAAGGTGAGGAGATAAAACATTTCCAGGTATTCCTCCTTCTACTAATTTTTGGGTTATGAATTGGTTTTTTGATCCCTGGTGTTGTTTAATTTTTAGGAGTTTTTTTCTAATAAATAAATCGATAGTTTTTTAATTTCATAAAAAATTTCTGCTCTAACTGTAGTAAGCGCATTGTTGTAAGCTGCCGCTACAGCAGTAGAAGTGGTCTGATTTTTAAGTCACTGTTGGTGCGTAAAAAGTCCAAATAAATATTATATTATATTACTTTGGAAATTTGATAAATACATTTTACAAAGTATGAAATTTGAAGATCTATTTACACCTCTTGATATTTTCAAATATATTTAATTCCTTTAACTCGTAAAAGTTACATGTACAGTTTATTCAGAAATGAAAATTACACAACGAAACAGTATCCAAATAGGCAAATTCTTGTGTTATATAGATATCAACTGTATATTTATATCTTCACTTCTATAAAACTAATGCTGGCACATATTTTCAACATAACAATTTCAAGTTTCATAACTGCAAATTAAAAAATGAGCGAAGTACTTCACCTGGGTTTTTCTATACTTTAAATATTATTACCTATCATGTTTTCAAGACTATTTCAGTATTAAGGTCTTAAGGGCCAACAATCGCAAAATTAAATCTTTTTTTTTATTTAAAAAAATATATGTATACGGTTTACTACAAGCTAACAGAACTAGCTTGAATTTTTAGTAAAAGCTTATTTTCCTGATGAATTTTTGATACATTACCACAGTCCAAAACTATTAATTTAAACTTAAAATTGAACTATCCATTTGGAAGTTGTGGAGCGCACACACCCCATCCACGCACAGACAGACATTTTTTAATAACCACTTTTTTGGGTTGCTGGATGTAAAAAACATGTATTCGTATAGTTTCCTATACTGAAACTATACGAAAGTAAAAATCTTTAAATATAGCAACTTTTTAACCAGTTTGGCAGGAATAAAGGTTTTGTATGAGGATTTAAAAAACCTCACTTTTGAAGATAAAGTCATAGCTAGGCAGTAAACATTTGTAAAACTTTTAGCCCAGATGGAGTTTTCTCCCATACAAATTATAGAAGAGATTTTAACAGTACCTACCAACTTTAAGTATGAGGGATATACTAAACTTCAGCGCAACTTGCCATAGGTTTCGAGAACTTGTTTGCAGTAGTAGTTACCTTTGGAAAAAGAAATATCAAATAAAGTAGGTAGCGATGCATATTATATCTCTAAATTAGGTCAATTTTATACGTTTAAAATTTTAGGTGGCCACAATTTATAAAACTTTTCAGCAATGACTTTAACAAATGGTTTCCTGAGGCTCGCTATGTTTACGAATTAAGTCATCGCTCACACACCATGCTATCTAATATGTCACCTAAATTTTACCAAAAAAGAGTTTTATCCGATAGCCATTTAACAGAATGGGCAGTTTTGGTCAAAGAATCACCAAGAGCATACAAATACGTTGCATATGATTTAATGTGTATTGTTGAAAACTGTGCTACAATTGAAACTATTGAAGTTGTTCCCGTTGAGTAAGCGCAAGTATTTTTTTCGCAGAATTTTTTATTACAATTTTTAATCATTTAGTACACCCGGTAACAGAACGTTACAATATTACGCTGCTAAAGTGTTGACATTCATTCGTCAGTTACATCTTTCTAAAGAATGGGTAGAATTTGTAGCTCTACCACAATTAGACCAAACGCTAGAAAGAGGAGCAGCATTTGTAGCTCGATGGTTCCAAGCAGGTGTTGATTTGATTGACATTGAAGAAGAACTGGATAATTTAGCTAGACAAGTATACTTTCTTTGTTTTTTTTTGTTGAATTTTGCTTAATAATGAATTCCAACAGGTGAAAAAGCAGTTAAAAATTGTTAATCCATATCATCCTTTGCATAAAGTAACATCAGGAATATTGCAGAAATGGAAAAAGCAAAATTTGAAAGTGAATCACTGGAGTGTTACTGAATCACAACAAATTATTCAATCGTTAATAACTGTTTTCCATGAAGATTTTCAGTTTTATGGAAACAACAATTTACAACATTTGCCAAGCAATTCATTTATAAATGAGGTAAATAACAACTAAAGTCTAAATTGAACTTAGAAAATAAACTTTCTATTACCCATACTAGGTATTGAAAAGAAAAAGTGGTCGACCAATAACTCTCTCAATAATTTACGAAAGTGTAGCACGACGCTTGGGACTGAAATATGAACTTTTTGGCTTTCCTAATTATTTTCTACTAAAATTTACAGAAGGCAATAAAATGTCAACTTCCAATTATTATTACATTGACATTTTCATGAAAGGCCAAATTATACCTAAAGGTTGTTGCCCATACAGTGGTAATCATCAGGAAATTCCAGAAAATCATCTTGTTCTCTTATCTGCAAGACAGGTTTGTGTTGTTTTATTATTAACCATTTAGTTAATACTTTTCTCAGGTTGTAGAATGCTTTTCTAATGACTTAAAAGCGCATTATGAACAATACACGCATACTGATGAAAGTAAACATTTATGCTCATCTTTAAAATTGTTACATTTAATTACTCCGCTGGATATTTCAGTTGTAACTAATCTGGCACGTTTGTATATGACTCAAGTTGTGGATACAAGACCATTGGAAAAATATTTTACTGATCACATTCATGTACGTTAATGTTGTGTAATTTTACTAACATTTTCACGTAACACATAATTATTTTAGGAGTTTGATTCGGTACAAGTCAATTTTATTATACAGAAGCTGAGGAATTACTATGAACTTCATAAAGATGATTTTTTAAATTCTTACACCAAGGTATATTTATTTAAATCAATAAAATTCAATTTAACAAAACATAATTTAGATTACCCCCAAAAGCCGTCCCAAAAATTTAATGTATGGTGTAGGAATGGTTATGAAACACGTAAGGGTGAATTATACATGTGTTATTTTTGATTGGGATCCTGTTTGTGCAGCGAGGTACGACTGGCAAATGGAAAGAGGTGTGCACAAACTTAGATATAAAGATCAACAACCTTTTTATAAAGTTTTGGCCCAAGATAACTTACATCGTTATATTGCACAAGGTATTTTTTTTCCCTCGTTCAGACTGGAGCCTAACAATGTCTAATATTATGAATAAACATAATTGTTTTGTAGAAAACCTCACACCAACAACAAATCCAAATGTTCTGTATTTAAACGAAGATTTAGGAAGGCACTTTTCTCATTTTTTTGAGAATCATTACGTCCCAAATGCTGAAAAGGAAAAGGAGTTCCCTGAAGATACATCAGTACGGCATGCGTACCATTATAAAATGAAATTTGGGGTAGATTAAATTAAAGTGAATGTATATGTACAACATTTATAACACAAGTAATCATTTTTTTGGCAGAATTTATCAGACTACTAAAGTCGACTGTTTATACAGGGTGATTTATAACCATTTACAACTGAAGATGAAATAGTTCAGCCACGTTTTAATTAATATCTTCGCCGTAAATTGGGATATTAAATTCAAATTTTGTATGAATATTTTACAAATAGAAATGAGCGCAGTACAGAGTACGGAAACACGTGTTAGCTGGTGAGAGACGATTAGAGTTGTGTAAACTGACGTTTTTGCCAAAATCTCATTTGCAGTTCAGGATTCTTCTAAAAGTAAGGGGGGGGGGGGTCGGACATTTTTCGTCGATTGGGAAAATAACAAGTACGCAGTTTGTTGTTTAAGAAAAGAACGGGCAGGTTACGCATGCCTCGGTCAGAGTAATGCATAGTAATCGGAATTATTAAATAAAAACTACCTATCGCATTATTCGATTGTTTCCAACTGTTCGAAGTATTCAAATGGAACTAATGAAATTAGCAAATTCACGAATTTAGATATGCTTAATGCCAGAAGTATAACATTGAAGGGGAATTACACTAGTAACGCCGCCAATGATGCTCGGCGAGGAGAAGTTGCAAAGCAACAAACCGGGAACCGAATTTGGCTAGCGTTTGTCCTTCCCGCGATAAAAGTTACACAGCCTCAACTTTGATCGTTAATTTCTGGAAAGCTAATGGCTAAGCGAGATATCCAAATGTGATTTGTGCGTGTTTCACTTAAACCAGTCCTGTTCGTCAACAGGTCGACCAATTGGATTCCGGTTTCGACATGTTATAATCAAGTGTACGACTTTGATTTCTCTCATAGGGCGTTATATCCGGTACTTTCGGGCGTAGAATGACACCGGTTCAGTTCCTAACTCAGCTTAGGACCGAGCAGCAAGCATAAAAAAAGAAAAACATTCTAGTGGCTGTACGGAGAAGCGTACAGATTAAACTCGAACATCTTCCAAAAACCCGAATCGAGGACTTTTATATTCCACCACTCGGATCTTCCTACAACATATAAAAAAAATATAGAGGGTGTTCTATTACAATAAAAATCAAATTTGTGGAATAAGTCGTAAAGGCGACATTGACCTGTTTTTCTCTGTATACTTTATCTCAACAAGCATAAGTTTTACTTACATTTCTTTTCTAATTTAACCAAATCCGTAACTCTCATAATAAAAAATGTTAACAATAGTGCGTAGAATATTTGATACACCCTGTATAAGCTTGTAGTCATATTTTTTAGGTTATGGTGTATGTATTTGAGATTATATTTGTTTTCCTTATTTTCTTGTTAACAATAAGCAAAAGTAAACGATTGAAGTACAAATGCGTTTCATTATTAAACATAATAAATACATTTCAGCTTGGTAATTATTACAACAAATCAAAAAAATGTTACGATTTATTAAAGGTTCCAAATCAATTTCGAGGTTGGGTAATGCATTTTTCGATAATTTACCGAAAAATACGTCCATTTATAAAGAAATTGGAGCTTTGCCCAATAATAATGTTATTGAAACCAAAACCTATCTATTTAGTAGAAATGTAATGAAATTTAGCACTTCGGCAACAATTATCACTGAACCGGAAGGTGTGTAAAACTGGTAATTGTAGACTGAAGGGCAATCAAATGTTTAATTCCAGGTTCTTATGATGAGCCAAATATTACTGAAGTAACTGGAGGAGATCCTGAATTAGAACACAAACTACGTGTTTTAATATTAGAAGCTGAAGTGATGAGACAAGAAGGAAAAGCGGTTCCAAATAACACTTCCATTAGCACATGTAATTGGCAAGAACTACTGAAACTGCCTTCAAAATCAGCAAGGAGGAGGTACTTAGAATTTTTATTTAAAGTAGAAAAAAAGAAGGAAAACAGGCAGGTAAGTTTTTACAATCATGTTTAAAAAAATCATGACTAATTTTTAATTTAATTTTTTTAATTTAGAAAAAGAAGGAACAGAAACGTTTAGAATGGGAACAAAACCCGAAACCCAAAAAAGATGTTGACGATGTCTTTAATTATGATTTAGGACATAATAACTTTTTTTTGCGATTTTACGATACTACAATAAACCAGCTGTACAACAACCGCCTAATACAGGCCATGCAGTTTAATCAGAAATTAATAGTCGATTGTGGTTACCATGAAAATATGACTAGTCGGGAAAATTCTAATTGTGCTAAACAGCTTATGCTTTTATTTGCTGAAAATCGAATGAACGACGGTAACTATAATTCTTATTATTTTTTCTAATAATTTTTAACTTTGCTATCGTGCCATAGATCCATTTGATTTACACTACTGCAACGCAACACGTGATAGCAGCCTCATGAAGGGCCTACATAAATTCATAGCAACAATGTACGAGCCATGGTTTCCACTAAACTTTCAGGAGCAGAGTTACTTGGATGTTTTCCCCAAAGAAAAATTAGTATATTTAACACCACATTGTAGGGAAGTAGTAACAGAGTTTGATCACGATGCTATTTATATAATTGGGGCTCTTGTCGATAAGGTAAAATGTTCTTGTGCATTTTTGTAAAGAAAATTTTGGATACTTGATTTTTAGGTAAATAACGAACCTTTATCATTAGCAAAAGCTAAAAAGGAAGGTATAAAAATGGCAAAGCTACCTTTAGATCATTACTTAGAATGGGGTGCTGGTTCAGGGAAGTCGTTAACAATTAATCAAGTAACATCGATTCTTCTGGACATCAAACGTACTGGTGATTGGAAATACGCTCTAAGGCATGTCCCTAGAAGAAAATTGGCTGATTTTTCTTTGGGTACAGCTAATACAAAATTTAATAATCGTTCAAGTTATGTTAAGGAACCACAAAAACTGAAAAGTTCTAAATGGAAACCGAATTCGAAAACAAATTTAGACCAACTTAGTTTTCAACCAAAACCCACCCATACAGAAGAAAACGAACGTAAAAGTGGTACAACACGTTTGTTAGATCTAAAAAAAATTATTGACGAATAAATTTCTTATCAATAAAATTTATTTTCATTTATGCGTACATTTACACAACAATTACATTGTAAAACACTTAATTTCTACGTCTTCGAACACGCGATATTCTCCAGGCATTGGGCTCTTCATATTTATTATACAAAGGTTCCAATCTTTGATTTTTCTTAAACTTGCTAAGCTTAGTTGGATCTGAAAATTTGAAGAACGCCGGAGCAAACTCAACTAGCCATTTTGGATCTATCGTTGTAACTTCTCTCATGTATTCTTTTGTTGTTTGTACCAATTCGTGATAAATTACCCATTCGGGTTGTCTATTAAAAAGGGCACTAGAAGGGTGAATGTACACCACTTGACTGTCCACTAACGTACGATAACCTTCTTGTGGATCCTTTTTGGCAGCATTTCGGAAGAAACCAGAGCAAACAGCTTTTTGGACTCGCACAGTATTTTTTTCACAGGAGACAACATCCAGTTTGTGCCTAAAGTAATTTTAAATATATAATAAATTATTTGATTGTTTTGAAAATTACTTGCTTATGGAAACAAAGGCCGATGTATGCCTCAAGAGGTAGCAATTTAAATACTAGAATTCCGACTTCAAACTTAAAATTCAGATTTAAAAATTGAAAGGTAAACTTTACGTCGGAATTCCACAAAAAAGACTATGAATTCAAACTTTTTTAACCTTGGAATATAAATATTAGTTGAAATTCAAGAGTTTAAAAGTCAGAAGTCATGTATAAACTACATCAGAAAAAGATTAAAATCACAATTCTAATTTTTAAATTGTAATTTAAACTTTAAACTCGACCTTGAAGTCGGAATTCATACTTTAAACTTGGAATTTAAACTTTTTATTCGGAATTCAGAATTTTAGTCATAATTACGCATTTTACAGTCATAATTACAGTTACGATTTAGATGTTAAACTTCTAATTTTTAAACTGTTAACTTGGAATTTCGAATTTTAAGTCAGAATTCCGAGATTAAAACTACAATTCTGATTTTTAAATTTGAATTTAAACTTCAAAATCGAGTTGAAAGTCAAAATTTGGATTTATCAATCGGAAAATCGAGATTTTAATTTTTACATTATTTATGGCATTTTAATGCTTTGTTACTTACCTATCCATTATGCCTAATAATTGTTTTCTGACATCCTGGGCCCTTTTTAACGTCCTTATTTGCACAAAATTTTCATAACACCAAGCATTCGAAAATTTATTATTTTTCCAACTATTATAAACGGCAAGTAAAGTTAAATGGTCCCCTTCTGGCTGATTAAATTTGGCTTTTTTCTGATCAGCCAAAGCTTGTTTGTCTTTCGGCCTATAGAAAACGTTTTGTACCGACAGCATGCTTACTATTGTAAGAATTTCATCGGAACATTGCAGAGCCACTGACATGATTAACATTTTGGAAAGGTTTGGTTCCAGTGGAAATTCTGCCATCTAAAATTTGAATTATGTTAATATTTAGTAAAGGAATTTAAAAATAAATTATCACTTACCCGTCTTCCTAACCTGGTTAACAGTCCTTCATCGTCAAGTGCTGATAAGGAATGTAACTGTTCAAGGGCCATAATAAGAGATTCCACGGGTGGGGCATCCATAAAATCAAAATGTAAAAGATCATTAATTCCCATGGTTTTGAGCTGAAGAACTGTGGTAGCTAAATTTGTACGCTGAATCTCGGGTACGGGAGTTGGTAACATTTCATCTCTATAAGCACGTTCCGTGTAAAGCCTGTAGCATTTACCTGGGCCGGTACGGCCAGCTCTTCCTGCCCTTTGTTTTGCTTGAGCCTATGTACACAAAAATATGTGTTTAATAAAATACAAACCTGTACGTTAATAGTAATTTGTTTTAAGTAAGCAATACTTACTTGCGAGATGGGTGTAACAACCAAAGAGTCCATGCCCGTTTTTGAGTTGTAAACTTTTTGTTTAACAAATCCAGGATCTACCACATAAAAAATACCATCGATGGTCAAAGATGTCTCAGCAATATTGGTTGCAATTACCACCTTTCGGCTACCCGGAGGTGCTGGTTCAAAAATTCTGGTTTGCATTTCAGACGGCAATGCAGAATAAACTGGTAAAATTATGAGCTCGGGAACGTCAGGACCTAAAACAAAAATTGGAGTTAGTGTTGTAAAATTTCGGAAATGCTGAGGACCCGCAACATAAATAAAACCTTGGGGTATTCCAACTTTTAACTTGGAATTTTCACTTTTAATTTGGAATTCTAAGAGAGTCAGAAATACACAATTTTGGAGTTGTAATTTTTAATCTTAAATTCGGAATTTGAGGACAAGAACACAAGTCAGAATTCCGAGACTAATGTTAAAAATAAAATCTTTGAATTCTGACTTTAAACTTGGAAATTCAATTGTAATTTAAATATTAGAATCTCGCCAAATTTAAACTCAGAATTATGAGTTTAAAGTCCAACTATTTTACTTCCTCCGCAAAGATTTTATCATTGTTTGGCTTTGGGTGAAAACCTATTCAGGATTTATTTCATAAATATTAATTAAAATACTTTTGCCTACCTAAAGACTTCATCCTTTCATAGAGTATCTCACAAGCAGTATCAATTTCCTCCTGACCAGTCAAAAACAGCAAAATATCTCCAGGGGGTTCCCGTAAGTGTATTTGCATTACTGTGATCAAACTAGCATCTAAATAATCAGTCTCAGGTTCCTTTGTATACAAAACTTCAACAGGAAAAGTTCTTCCAGGTATGGTGAAAATTGGGGCTTCAAAAAAGTACTGGGAAAACTTAACCGCATCTAAAGTAGCTGACGTTACTATAAGTTTCAGTTCTGGGCGTTTGGTTACAGCTTGTTTTAAAAGTCCAAACAAGACATCTGTATGGATTGTCCGCTCATGGGCTTCGTCCAACATAATTACAGAATAACTTTTAAGATCCAAGTCCATGAGACATTCTCGAAGTAACATACCGTCTGTCATGTATCTAAAATAAAAGGTTTAAATTAGAAATTTGTTTATGGGTGAAATTAGATGGTAAATTAATTTTCATACTTTATCACAGTTTCTGGGCTTGTACAGTCCTCAAAACGAATGGTGTATCCAACTTCTTGCCCTAATCGGCAACCAAATTCTTCTGCTACCCGTTTAGCAACCGACATGGCAGCAACACGACGAGGTTGAGTGCAGCCAATTTTTCCTCTTGAAGTAAATCCTGACTCTGCCAAATATTGTGTGATTTGTGTGGTTTTACCACTGCCCGTTTCACCAATTACAATCAAAATTTGATTATCTGTTACTGCCTACAAAATATTCATCATTAAATTTGTTTTAGGTTATAGTCTTGTACAGGTTGTCCAAAATATCAATACCGGACCAAGTATACCTTTTAATTTTAACAACGTAACTTTAAGTTAAGTATTTCCGTTGGTAATAATGTTCAGGACACCTTGTACATAACCATACATTAAATTAATAAAGTTTGGAGAACTAAGTACTGGATTTCCAGCGCTTACCTTTATTAACTCTTCGCGCAACTTGTAAATTGGAAGTGACTGTCTTTGTTCAATAATAGTCAAATTTGTCTTTTTACCAAAGGATGATTTTTTGCCCCCTATGACGTGTTTTTTCCATTCTGGTAGATCCTGTGATTGCAATCCAATACCTCTCATATTGGCAACTAAAGCTCGATCAGCTTCCGGTAACGGATCGATCCAGTTTTTATTGAGCCCCGATGGCAAGGATTCCATTTCTTGTTCTCGTTGTATCATTTTCTGTTCCCTTCTTTCCTTGGCTAAGGCTGATTGCATCATAGCTGCTTGTGCTAAAGAACCATCTGGATTTTTCACAATTCTGTAACAAGTTTATGCTTTATGGTATCGGTGCTATAGACAGCATGTATGTTTTCATATAGTTGCGTTTAACAAGAACATCACACCAAACCACTATTGTAGCCAGTGGAAGACCAATTTTGACAAGAAGGCAGCGCTCGAAGTCTGCGTTAAGAATTGCACATTTTAGGTTTTCCGAAAAAGTTTTTCAGTCAGAGGCATGGCAAAAACTTGATGATTTTATTTTACTAATTAATTTGTAGTGTTAATAATATTAATAATATGTACCTAACAGGGCTGAGATCATGCAATGCTCTACCATGACCTTGAAGAAATGGTGGCTCATCTTCAACCAACTCAATTTCAATATCTGCTTCTCCATCTTCATCTTTTGGTAACAAACCAGTTTCGTCATCAAAATCAGGCAATTCACTTTTGTCAATGCAGCCTGACGATATCATCTGCTTTATTTCCCATCGTTCTGGACTGGAAATCCTCGTGACTCGTTTTCGAGAACTCTCATCATCCTCCTCGATGCCTAAAGGTAAGCGTAACACAGATGTGGTATTGTACATGGGCCTGTCTGGGTTGCGGTCTTTATCTTCCCTTTCTTGTGGTGCATGGGAGAGTGGATTTAGGTCTTTGCCCGTCATTTGACACACCTCTTTCATAGAAAGTGATACTTTTTGGCCTGTTACCGACAGTACTTTGACCTGTTGGAAAATTTTATATTAGGTAGAGTTATAAGTAAAAAAATTAAGTAACTTACTTTAACTTTGCCACCTCTAGAGACGACTTCTGATACATTTGTAACTCTCCCTTCTGCTCGAAGTTGTGATATGTGGACCAAACCTTCCCAACGACGTTTAAGACCTTCAAGTTGGACGAAACAACCAAATGGAACAATGTTTGCTACTTTTCCATTGTAAATCTACATAAATAAAGATTATTTTAGATTTATAATATTAAAATTTAAATAATAGACTTACTTTTCCTGGAATTGGATCATCTTCAATATCTGGGCTTTCTCGTTTTATTTTTCTTTCAGGACTTTTGCCTCGACGTTTATCTCTGAATTTATAAGCATCCCTTGATCGGCTACGATCCCTTGATCTGCTTCTGTGCCTATTTCTGGATCTACTTCTATGCCTAGATCTATCTTTTGATCTTTCACGCCTATCTCTATCTCTGTATCTAGATCTGGACCTTTCTCTTCGTCTGCGTTTGTCTGGTTCTCTGCTACGGCTTCTACTTTTCCTTCGTCGTTCACGTTCCCTACTTCTACTTCTATATTTTCGCCTATCTTTATCTCTACTTCGACTTCTGTGCTTTCGATCATCGTCTTTATCGTTTGTCCCACTTTTAGCAAGAGTGGAGGGTGCTTGAGCCTCAAATTGTGCCATTATGTCATCCACAACTTCTGAATCGCTTGTTTTCTCTTCTTTAATTTCATCTTTGCTATTAAGATCAAAATCTACATGAGGTGCTTGGTTTGGCATCGATAAACCTGGAAACTTTTTGGACATGTCATTACTCTGAGGAACGCTGGAAGTGCCTGCAATAGTTTTGTCGGGTTTCATGTGTTGTATGATGCGCAATAAATTGGCAATGAAGGAATCAGAGAATTCAGCCCCATTTTCAAGCAGCACTTTTTTGAACGATTCGAAATTGCTGTGCTTTTGAGAAAGATGAATTATAAATTCCGCTATAAATTAATAAATAGAAGGTTTATGAATAATAATAGTGAAAAGGTTCGAGAAAACTTACCCAGATCCTTATCGTTCATGCCCAAATGATTTTCTAATTCTGTGCACACTTTTGAAACTAATGATAAATGTTCTAAGGTTTTTAATTCGTTCATTTTTGTATCTTTTACTTAAAAATTAAATTATAAATGTAAATAATCTGTCACAAACTCAGTTTGATTTAAGGAGGTTATATATATATGTCAAACGTCAAATATACGTCAATTAATTGACGCATGCGTGTAACCTGTGTCACAGATAAAGATAACCTGTGTTGTCGCTTAGTTATAAAGTACTTATATACAGAGTGGTTCGTAAATCAAATATCTCTACTCGCGCAATTTACCGTCGAAAATAACGCGGCACAATCTAAAGATATTTTGGTACTTTTTACACGTGATTTACTAATGCTGTGATAGTTCTGGCTAAGTTTGTCATTTGATTTTGAATTCTAATATTATAACTAGGAATGTGTTTTTGAAAAATGCAATAATTCAATATTGACCTAAAAATTATCCAAATTTAAACCTACCGAATTGCCTGGAAATTTATCGCACGCGTTTGGTAAGTGCAACTACAATTATACAATCACAATCACTTTTCATAACTTATCCATTCATAGTCATTCACATAAAAGAACAAATTGCAACTTTTTGTTGTCAAAATACTAATAGAAATTAATGAGAACTTAATTCTTAATCCACCAAGACCAATCAAAAAAATTGATTATGTTATTAAACCAAATTTTGAGTTGCAAAAGCTGTAAGTATAAAATTCAAAATACTGCATGCTCGGTACAGCAAAGACATCAGCTTCTTTTCGAGATTTTAGATCTACGTAACATTCATCTTGTCATTTTGATTGGGATCCTGTTTGTGCAGCGAGGTACGACTGGCAAATGGAAAGAGGTGTGCACAAACTTAGATATAAAGATCAACAACCTTTTTATAAAGTTTTGGCCCAAGATAATTTACATCGTTATATCGCACAAGGTATATTTTTTCCCTCGTGCAGACTAGAGCTTAACAATGTCTAATATTATGAATAAACATATTTGTTTTGTAGAAAACCTCACACCAACAAATCCAAATCTTCTGTATTTAAACGAAGATTTAGGAAAGCACTTTTCTCATTTTTTTGAAAATCATTACGTGCCAAATGCTGAAAAGGAAAAAGAGTTCCCTGAAGATACATCAGTACGGCATGTGTACCATTATAAAATGAAATTTGGGGTAGATTAAATTAAAATGAATTTATGTACAACATTTTTAACACAATTAATCTTTTTTTTGGCAGAATTTATCAGACTACTAAAGTCGACTGTTTATACAGGGTGATTTATAACCATTTACAACTGAAGATGAAATAGTTCAGCCTCGTTTTAATTAATATCTTCGCCGTAAATTGAAATATTTTATTCAAATTTTGTATGAATATTTTACCAACAGAAATGAGCGGGGTACAGAGTACGGAAACACGTGTTAGTGGTGAGAGACGATTAGAGTTGTGTAGACTGACGTTTTTGACAAAAACTCATTTGCTCTTGAGGATTCTTCTAGAAGTAAAAGGGGTGAGTCGACAATTTTAGTTGATTGGGAAAATAAGAAGTACCTATGCAGTTTGTTGTTGAAGAGAAGAACGGGCAGGTTACGCACGCCTCGGTCAGAGTAATGCGTAGTAATCGGAATTATTAAATAATAACTACCTATCGCATTTTTCGATCGTTTCCAACTGTTCGAACTTATCAAATAAAACTACTGAATATAGCAAATTTACGAATTTAGATATGCTTAATGCCACAAGTATAATATTAAAGGAGAATTCCACTAGTAACGCCGCCTATGATGTTCGGCGAGGAAAAGTTGCAAAGCAACAAACCGGAAAAAACCTAATTTGGTTAGCGTTTGTCCTTCCCGCGATAAAAGCTATTTAAAAATCCGAAATTTTCCAAAAAAATGTGGCCAATATCACACGTACAGTCTTAACTTTGATCGTTAATTTCCGTAAAGCTAATGGCTATGTGAGATATCCAGATGTGATTTGTGCGTGTTTCACTTAAGTCAGTCCTGTTCGCCAACAGGTCGACCAATTGGATTCCGGTTTGGACATGTTATAATCAAGTTTACGACTTTGTTTCTCTCATAGGCCGTTATATCCAGTACTTTCGCGCGTTAAATGACACCGGTTTAGTTCCTAACTCAGTTTAGGACCAAGCAGCAAGCATAAAAGAAGAAAAACATTCTAGTGGCTGTACGAAGAAGCGTACAGATTAAACTCAACATCTTCCAAAAACCCGAATCGAGGACTTTTATATCCTACTACTTGGATCTTTAATCTTCCTACAACATATAAAAAAATATAGAGGCTGTTCTATTACAAAGTCATAACTAATAGAATAATTTTTAAATTTAGAAGAAAGAACAGAAACGTTTAGAATGAGAACAAAACCCGAAACCCAAAAAAGATGTCGACGATTATGATTTAGGACATAATAACTTTTTTTTATGATTTTACGATACTACAATAAACCAGCTGTACAACAACCACCTAATTAAGGCCATGCAGTTCAATCAGAAATTAATAGTAGATTGTGGTTACCATGAAAATATGACTAGTCGGGAAAATTCTAATTGTGCTAAACAGCTTATGCTTTTATTTGCTGAAAATCGAATGAACGACAGTAACTATATTTCTTATTATTTTTTCTAATAATTTTTAACTTTGCTATCGTGCCATAGATCCATTTGATTTACACTATTGCAACGCAACACGTGATAGCAGCGTCATGAAGGGGCTACATAAATTCATAGCAACAATGTACGAACCATGGTTTCCACTAAACTTTCACGAGCAGAGTTACTTGGATGTTTTCCCCAAAGAAAAATTAGTATATTTAACACCACATTGTACGGAAGTTGTAACAGTTTGATCACAATGCTATTTATATAAATTAATTGGGGCTCTTGTCGATAAGGTAAAATGTTCTTGTGCATTTTTGTAAAGAAAATTTTAGATACTTGATTTTTAGGTAAATAACGAACCTTTATCATTAGCAAAAGCTAAAGAGGAAGGTATAAAAATGGCAAAGCTACCTTTAGATCATTACTTAGAATGGGGTGTTGGTTCCGGGAAGTCGTTAACAATTAATCAAGTAACATCGATTCTTCTGGACATCAAACGTACTGGTAATTGGAAATACGCCCTAAGGCATGTCTCTAGAACAAAATTGGCTGATTTTTCTTTGGGTACAGCTAATAAAAAATTTAATAATAGTTCAAGTTATGTCAAGGAACCACAAAACCCGAAAAGTTCTAAATGGAAACCAAATTAAAAAAAAAATTTAGACCAACTTAGTTTTCAACCAAAACCCACCCATACAGAAGAAAACGAAAGTAAAAGTACTACAACACGTTTGTTACACCTAAAAAAAACTATTGACGAATAAATTTATCAATAAAATTTATTTTCATTTACACAACAATTACATTGTAAAACACTTAATTTCTACGTCTTCGAACACGCGATATTCTCCAGGCATTGGGCTCTTCATATTTATTATACAAAGGTTCCAATCTTTGATTTTTCTTAAACTTGCTAAGCTTAGTTGGATCTGAAAATTTGAAGAACGCCGGAGCAAACTCAACTAGCCATTTTGGATCTATCGTTGTAACTTCTCTCATGTATTCTTTTGTTGTTTGTACCAATTCGTGATAAATTACCCATTCGGGTTGTCTATTAAAAAGGGCACTAGAAGGGTGAATGTACACCACTTGACTGTCCACTAACGTACGATAACCTTCTTGTGGATCCTTTTTGGCAGCATTTCGGAAGAAACCAGAGCAAACAGCTTTTTGGACTCGCGCGGTATTTTTTTCACAGGAGACAACATCCAGTTTGTGCCTAAAGTAATTTTAAATAATATAATAAATTATTTGATTATTTTGAAAATTACTTGCTTATGGAAACAAAGGCCATTGTATGCCTCAAGAGGTAGCAATTTAAATACTACAATTCCGACTTCAAACTTAAAATTCAGATTTAAAAAGTGAAACATAAACTTTACGTCGGAATTCCACATAAAGGAGTATGAATTCGAACTTTTTTAACCTTGGAATATAAATATTAGTTGAAATTCAAGAGTTTAAAAGTCACAAGTCACAGTTTATACATCAGAAAAAGATTAAAATCACAATTCTAATTTTTAACTTATAATTTAAACTTTTTATTCGGAATTCAGAATTTGACAGTCATAATTACGAATTTTACAGTCATAATTACTAATTTAAAAGTCAGAATTCTAAAATTATAATCACAAGTAGGCGTTTTAAATTGAAATTCAAACTTAAAATCGAGTTACAATTTAGACGTTAAACTTCTAGTTTTTAAACTGTTAACTTGGAATTTCGGAATTTTAAGTCAGAATTCCAACATTAAAACTACAATTACGATTTTTAAATTGGAATTTAAACTTTAAAATCGAGTTGAAAGTCAAAATATGGATTTATCAATCGGAAAATCGAGATTTTAATTTTTACATTATTTATGGCACTTTGCTTATGCTTTGTTACTTACCTATCCATTTTGCCTAATAATTGTTTTCTGATATCCTGAGCCCTTTTTAACGTCCTTATTTGCACAAAATTTTCGTAACACCAAGCATTAGAAAATTTATTATTTTTCCAACTATTATAAACGGCAAGTAAAGTTAAATGGTCCCCTTCTGACTGATTAAATTTGGCTTTTTTCTGATCAGCCAAAGCTTGTTTGTCTTTCGGCCTATAGAAAACGTTTTGTACCGACAGCATGCTTACTATTGTAAGAATTTCATCGGAACATTGCAGAGATACTGACATGATTAACATTTTAGAAAGGTTTGGTTCCAGTGGAAATTCTGCCATCTAAAATTTGAATTATGTTAATATTTAGTAAAGGAATTTAAAAATAAATTATCACTTACCCGTCTTCCTAACCTGGTTAACAGTCCTTCATCGTCAAGTGCTGATAAGGAATGTAACTGTTCAAGGGCCATAATAAGAGATTCCACGGGTGGGGCATCCATAAAATCAAAATGTAAAAGGTCATTAATTCCCATGGTTTTGAGCTGAAGAACTGTGGTAGCTAAATTTGTACGCTGAATCTCGGGTACGGGAGTTGGTAACATTTCATCTCTATAAGCACGTTCCGTGTAAAGCCTGTAGCATTTACCTGGGCCGGTACGGCCAGCTCTTCCTGCCCTTTGTTTTGCTTGAGCCTATGTACAAAAAAATATGTGTTTAATAAAATACAAACCTGTACGTTAATAGTAATTTGTTTTAAGTAAGCAAATACTTACTTGCGAGATGGGTGTAACAACCAAAGAGTCCATGCCCGTTTTCGAGTTGTAAACTTTTTGTTTAACAAATCCAGGATCTACCACGTAAAAAATACCATCGATGGTCAAAGATGTCTCAGCAATATTGGTTGCAATTACCACTTTTCGGCTACCCGGAGGTGCTGGTTCAAAAATTCTGGTTTGCATTTCAGAAGGCAATGCAGAATAAACTGGTAAAATTATGAGCTCGGGAACATCAGGACCTAAAACACAAATAGGAGTTAGTGTTGTAAGGAGGACGCACAACATAATTAACATGTTGGAGAATTCCAACTTTTAATTTGGAATCAGAAATCCACAGTTTCGAAGTTGTAATCTTGATATATTTTATTTTTTAAGCTTAAACTCGCAATTTCGAGGACAAGTCAGAATTCAGTAACTAATGTTAAAAATAAAATCTTTGAATTCTGACTTGAAACGTGGAGTTCCAAATTTTAAAATCTTGGAATTCAATTGTAACTTAAATATTAGAATCTCGCCAAACATATACTCAGAATTACGAGTTTAAAGTCCAAAGTCCCACTATTTTACTTCCTCGGCAAAGATTTTATCATTGTTTGGCTTTGGGTGAAAAGCCTTTCAGGATTTATTTCATAAATATTAATTAAAATACTTTTGCCTACCTAAAGACTTCATCCTTTCATAGAGTGTCTCACAAGCAGTATCAATTTCCTCCTGACCAGTCAAAAACAGCAAAATATCTCCAGGGGGTTCTCGTAAGTGTATTTGCATTAGGGTGATCAAGCTAGCTTCTAAATAATCAGTCTCTGGCTCCTTTGTATACAAAACTTCAACAGGAAAAGTTCTTCCAGGTATGGTAAAAATTGGGGCTTCAAAAAAGTACTGGGAAAACTTAACCGCATCTAAAGTAGCTGACGTTACTATAAGTTTCAGTTCTGGGCGTTTGGTTACAGCTTGCTTTAAAAGTCCAAACAAGACATCTGTACTGATTGTCCGCTCATGGGCTTCGTCCAACATAATTATAGAATAACTTTTAAGGTCCAAGTCCATGAGACATTCTTGAAGTAACATACCGTCTGTCATGTATCTAAAATAAAGGTTTAAGTTAGAAATTTGTTTATGGGTGAAATTATACGATAAATTAATTTTCATACTTTATCACAGTTTCTGCGCTTGTACAGTCCTCAAAACGAATGCTGTATCCAACTTCTTGCCCTAATCGGCAACCAAATTCTTCTGCTACCCGTTTAGCAACCGACATAGCAGCAACACGACGAGGTTGAGTGCAGCCAATTTTTCCTCTTGAAGTAAATCCTGACTCTGCCAAATATTGTGTGATTTGTGTGGTTTTACCACTGCCCGTTTCACCAATTACAATCAAAATTTGATTATCTGTTACTGCCTACAAAATACGAATCATTAAATTTGTTTTAAGTTACAATCTTATACAGGATGTTTAAAATATCAATACCAGACCAAATATATCTTTTAGTTTTGACAATGTAACTTTAAGTTAAGAGTTTCCGTTAGTAATAATGTTCGGGACACCTTGTACATAACCATACATTAAATTAATAAAGTTTGGAGAACTAAGTACTGGATTTCCAGGGCTTACCTTTATTAACTCTTCACGTAGCTTGTAAATTGGAAGTGACTGTCTTTGTTCAATAATAGTCAAACTTGTCTTTTTACCAAAGGATGATTTTTTGCCCCCTATGACGTGTTTTTTCCATTCCGGTAGATCTTGTGATTGTAATCCAATACCTCTCATATTGGCAACTAAAGCTCGATCAGCTTCCGGTAATGGATCGATCCAGTTTTTATTGAGCCCCGATGGCAAGGATTCCATTTCTTGTTCTCGCTGTATCATTTTGTGTTCCCTTCTTTCCTTGGCCAATGCTGATTGCATCATAGCTGCTTGTGCTAACGAACCATCTGGATTTTTCACAATTCTGTAACAAGTTTATGATTTATGATATCGGTGCTATAGACAGCATGTATGATTTCATATAGTTGCGTTTAACAAGAACATCATACCAAACCACTATTGTAGCCAGTGGAAGACCAATTTTGACAAGAAGGCAGCGCTCGAAGTCTGCGTTAAGAATTGTACATTTTAGGTTTTCCGAAAAAGTTTTTCAGTCAGAGGCATGACAAAAGCTTTATGATAATACTTAATACTTTTTTCCACACAGCATTGTATACCCCGACCGTTCACTCATTAAATAGTGGGTCGGTCCTGTTCCTCTAACCCAATTAGGAAGCGAGCAGCAACCAAAAAAAAAGTTTGCTGCCTTCTGGCACTCATTACAGAAAAGCTGACAAATTAAACTCGCACATCAACAAATTTTTGATGTCGACAAAAAACCACTTTGGCCTCTTGCCCTCACTTCGATGTCCAAGTTGATACCGTATTACTTACTGTAATAGTGGTTTAGTTAAAACATCTTCTAGTACTAATTAATTTGTAGTGTTAATATTAAAAATACGTACCTAACAGGGCTGAGATCATGCAATGCTCTACCATGACCTTGAAGAAATGGTGGCTCATCTTCAACCAACTCAATTTCAATATCTGCTTCTCCATCTTCATCTTTTGGTAACAAACCAGTTTCGTCATCAAAATCAGGCAATTCACTTTTGTCAATGCAGCCTGACGATATCATCTGCTTTATTTCCCATCGTTCTGGACTGGAAATCCTCGTGACTCGTTTTTGAGAACTCTCATCATCCTCCTCGATGCCTAAAGGTAAGCGTAACACAGATGTGGTATTGTACATAGGCCTGTCTGGGTTGCGGTCTTTATCTTCCCTTTCTTGTGGTGCATGGGAGAGTGGATTTAGGTCTTTGCCGGTCATTTGACACACCTCTTTCATAGAAAGTGATACTTTTTGGCCTGTTACCGACAGTACTTTGACCTGTTGGAAAATTTTATATTAGGTAGAGTTATAAGTAAAAAAATTAAGTAACTTACTTTAACTTTGCCACCTCTAGAGACGACTTCTGATACATTTGTAACTCTCCCTTCTGCTCGAAGTTGTGATATGTGGACCAAACCTTCCCAACGACGTTTAAGACCTTCAAGTTGGACAAAACAACCAAATGGAGCAATGTTTGCTACTTTTCCATTGTAAATCTACATAAATAAAGATAATTTTAGATTTATATTATTCTTCTTCTTCTTTCTCTAGTCCCTTGTACCATTACGGCATCGGGTATGATTTATATTATTAAAATTTAAATAATAGACTTACTTTTCCTGGAATTGGATCATTTTCAATATCTGGGCTTTCTCGTTTTATTTTTCTTTCAGGACTTTTGCCTCGACGTTTATCTCTGAATTTATAAGCATCCCTTGATCGGCTACGATCCCTCGATCTGCTTCTGTGCCTATATCTGGATCTACTTCTATGCCTAGATCTATCTTTTGATCTTTCACGCCTATCTCTATCTCTGTATCTAGATCTGGACCTTTCTCTTCGTCTGTGTCTGTCTGGTTCTCTGCTATGGCTTCTACTTTTCCTTCGTCGTTCACATTCCCTACTTCTACTTCTATATTTTCGCCTATCTTTATCTCTACTTCGACTTCTGTGCTTTCGATCATCGTCTTTATCGTTTGTCCCAGTTTTAGCAAGAGTGGAGGGTGCTTGAGCCTCAAATTGTGCCATTATGTCATCCACAACTTCCGAATTGCTTGTTTTCTCTTCTTTAATTTCATCTTTGCTATTAAGATCAAAATATACACGAGGTGCTTGATTTGGCATCGATAAACCTGGAAACTTTTTGGACATCTCATTACTCTGAGGATCTCTGGAAGTGCCTGCAATAGTTTTGTCGGGTTTCATGTGTTGTATGATGCGCAATAAATTGGCAATGAAGGAATCGGAGAATTCAGCCCCATTTTCAAGCAGCACTTTTTTGAACGATTCGAAATTGCTGTGCTTTTGAGAAAGATGAATTATAAATTCCGCTATAAATTAATAAATAGAACGTTAATGAATAATAATAGTGAAAGGGTTTGAGAAAACTTACCCATATCCTTATTGTTCATACCCAAATGATTTTCTAATTCTGTGCACACTTTTGAAACTAATGATAAATGTTCTAAGGTTTTTAATTCGTTCATTTTTGTATCTTTTACTTAAAAATTAAATTATAAATGTAAATAAGCTGTCACAAATTCAGCTTGATTTAAAGAGGTTATATATACGTCAAACGTCAAATATACCACAATTAATTGATGCATGCGTGTAACCTGTAATGTGGCTTAGTAATAAACCAATAAACTACTTATATACAGTGTGGTTCGTAAATAAAATAATGTAAGGCAATTGAATTTGAAGCACGCGATACTCGAGTTCACTTGCAACATTTGCGAACGAGTTTTATAAATGTGCATCCTTGAACTTCCCGCTCCCGCAAAATACCTATTCTTACACGCAAAAATTCGATCGCCAAAATGTGATCGACCATATACCGCTCTAATCGCTGAATTTGTTAAAATTATGAAACTTTCTTTTGAGTTGAGTACCTCAAAACATGCACTTCATGAAGTTCTACGACTAAACGTGCAAAAATTCAAATCTCTACTCCTAAAAATAACGGAAAAATCTCAAATGCGACACACTATATATACTCCACATAACAAATTTGTTTTATTCAACTGATTTTGAGTTATGACGTCACACAAGACTTTCTAAATACGAACCTATTTCTTATCAACTGTTTGACGGAAATTTTTTTTCTCTTTACGGCGGGCGGTGCGATTTCAATAAGCTTTGGAATGTGGGTTTGTACCAAAAATGCATAAGCAAAATAAATTTGGAACAAAATCAGAAACCGGAAGCAGAAGTTAGACATTTTTCGGAAAGCAAAATTTCAAGCAAAATCGAATTTTTGAGCTTCAAAATGGCGGCCGCTACTAAGAACATATATTAAAAAGCTAGATGTATAAGTATTTAGAAAAAAAAATATCTTTGGGCATCTTTTTCTTTACAAATATTTGATGGTTTTTGCTGACTGAGCAAAAACATGTATAGATAAAATAAAAAAAACATATAGCATTTCATAATAACGTTTATTATATATTATATGTAAAATATTATACAAATACCGGTAATGACCGTAACCGCAATTTGAAGTAGCACTACACTGTAACCGCAAACACCTGGACATATGGTTACCTTAACCATAACCGAAAACAACAGAAATTTAATACAATTTGAACCGTAACCAAAAACCGAAACGTTATTTAATTTCGATTCACGTCCCTGCCCCAAAAATTGAATATACTACAAATATTTTTAAGCATTCAATTTAAATTTTCCCGCCTTGGAGCGTCACAACTACAGCAACGTTGCCTTCTTTTGACGTTTGTCATAATCAGAGGCAGTTCAGCTTCAGTGCCAGTGGTGTCGTTTACATATCCAAAAGGGATGTGAATTGGCTGTTTTTTAATTAATTTTCAATGCATATTAGCATAAATGTAGTAAGTATCATCCACTTAACTTTAAAGTTCCATCCGCAGCTGAATAATTTCAAAATAAATAAATTTGCTCCATATGTCAATGATCATGATATTATTACAAGGAGTACTTGTGAAGTTATTGTTAAGACGTGTTTGTTTTAAAATTAACAATACGTGTAAAGCCAACAGTGGTATATTTTAATTTGTGCAAGTATTTTTTTTGCTAATTACAACTCATTTTTTTGGTTGATGTTTTGCTGATGTTTGGTTATGTAAGTTTGAATTTATTTTAATTTTATTTCATCAGCCTCCTGTTTACAAACACATTTCCCCTTCCTATTTACTATAAGTAATTTAAATATTTTTATAGTCTTATCAGTTTTTCCTTATTAGATAAAACTAACTCTCTGAAAGGTTGCACCAGAACCAAACGGATTTCTCAGTTGTTTGGTTGCACAACAATGGTAACAGATTGCCTGCATACCAATTATCGAGGATTCAAGTTTTGGAGCATTAAAGTGTAATCGTGTAAACATAGACTTGCGTTAAAGTGAAATTTTAAATCATGAATGACAACAAAGAAGCCTCAGGCTTCAGTAATCAAGACAAGCCTCAAAAATCGGGCTCGGACTTCAATAAAATATTCGGAAAAGCTGTCTTGGTTAGCCCAAACGAAGAACAATTTGATTTGCTTCAAAAGAAGCTAAAGCAACAGCTTGATGAAGGCCGAGGGGAAGTTATCATCGAAGTAAGTCTTGAAATAATAACAATAATCAATTATTTTAAGAAAATGTTTTTTTTTTAGATCGGAGGCAGTGGAGACGGCATTGATAATGGTTTGAATGATGACGAGAAGGGGGCAGCAGTTGCTACACTGCAATCACTGGCAGCTAGCCTCGAGTGTAGCTGTGTATTGCTTAGAGAACGGAAAGAATGTTGTGGTGTTATGGCACAGTACCTCATACGAAGACTGCTGGATCAGAGTGGTAGGTATTATGACAAAGAATGAAATTAAGGTAACTATTTAAAATAAATTTAGACTTCCTGGAGATACGTGTGGCGGTAGTTGGAAATGTAGATGCAGGAAAATCTACTCTATTGGGCGTTTTAACTCATGGCGAGTTGGATAACGGTAGGGGACATGCACGACAGAAGTTATTTAGGCATAAGCATGAAATGGAGTCTGGAAGAACTAGTTCTGTTGGAAACGATATTCTGGGCTTTGATAGTGAAGGTACCACATCATTGTTTATTATTATTTTACTAGAATATTATTATTATTAACATATTCATAGTTACCAAATATTGTGAAATATAGAAATGAACTGAATATCATGTATTGAGGAAATATCTGTGCTTTAGTTGTTTCACAGTATTTTGTAATGTTTTTTAAAAAAGCATTTTACTGTTACTATGTGAACCCCCTAATTATGTAAATCCCCTTATCAGTATTTTTTTTCTATTTGTAGTACTTCTAAAGTGAGCTTAACTTATCAGAATTAATTTAGATATAATCTTTGTTTTCCTTTTATTATATATATCTTTTAAATACTTGTCATTCTCATTAGGTATTAGGTTATTCCTTAATGGGAGGTAAATCCGCTACCCAGTGTTTTTATTTTTTTCGCTATAGGAAGTATAGCTATAGAGGAAGGTATTGTGATCGTCATGTAGAATTTGGAGCTAATGCGATCATTTAGTGAAGCGTTTTTCGCATTGGGCTTACTGGCGGGCAACTACTTTTAAAAAATGGGAGGGATGGGGAGGGGTGCTCTATTTCAATATAGATGCGCTCGAAAAAGAACCTTAGATTCGTACTCTACAAATGTCGAATAGGCGACCTAAGCAAAATTTATAAATTTCCATATTCTCAAAATTTTCGAAATTTTTTAAAAGTCGGGATGTTGTCTGACATCTTTATTATTTATAAATTCCTTAAAGTGATTTAAAACTATTCAACTGAACAACAGAAATTCTATAAATGTTAAAAGTATATAAATGTCTAAAATCACATTTTTAAGGTAATGTGGTGAATAAACCCGAGCATGGATCCTTGGATTGGGTAAAAATCTGCGAGAAGAGTTCCAAGGTCATTACTTTCATCGATCTTGCTGGTCACGAGCGTTATTTGAAGACCACTGTGTTTGGAATGACTGGACATGCTCCAGATTTTGGAATGCTCATGGTACGGTTGTAAATTTTTCCTAAGAATCAATACCAAAACATTCATTTGTTTTGTAGATTGGAGCTAATGCTGGCATAGTGGGAATGACAAAGGAGCATCTAGGTTTGGCTTTAGCACTCTCAGTGCCTGTTTTTGTAGTTGTTACAAAGATTGATATGTGCCCTCCAAATGTGCTACAAGATAATTTGAAGCTGCTGTTACGAATTTTGAAGTCGCCTGGATGCCGAAAAGTGCCGGTTATGGTCAAAACTACTGACGATGTTGTACTTAGTGCTACAAATTTTGTTTCTGAAAGGTAATAATTTTGTGATACCTTCATTACTAAAGGGGCTAAATAAAGGGGACCTACAGCCTAAATTGGATTTTAAGCTACCATTTACAGTTTCCAATTTACAGGTTGTGTCCAATTTTCCAAGTCTCAAACGTGAGTGGTGAGAATTTAGAATTATTGAAAACTTTCCTTAATTTGTTGACGACTCGAATGGAGTACCATGAAAATGAACCCGCAGAGTTCCAAATTGATGACACTTATTCAGTGCCGGTTAGTAATTATATAAAATGTCTCAAATTTTGTGTATTAATTTTTTTTAATAATTAGGGTGTGGGTACTGTCGTGTCCGGAACCACTTTGAAAGGTGTCATTCGTCTCAATGATACTCTAGTGCTGGGACCAGACCCATTGGGACATTTCCAACCCATTGCCGTTAAAAGTATTCATAGGAAGCGAATGGCAGTCCGTGAGGTTCGTGCAGGACAAACTGCCAGTTTTGCTCTTAAGAAGGTAATGTCCAGAAACCCAGGAAAACATTTCTATGTTAAAATAAAATTAATTGCAGATTAAAAGATCTCAAATTCGTAAGGGTATGGTGATGGTGTCGCCCGCTTTAAATCCACAAGCTTGCTGGGAGTTCGAGGGGGAGATTCTGGTACTACATCATCCAACTACCATCAGTTCACGTTATCAAGCAATGGGTATATATATTTACACATGAAATTATTTAACGTAAATTTATTTTTTTTGTATTTTTTAGTCCACTGTGGAAGCATTCGACAAACAGCCAGTATTCTCTCAATGTCCCAAGACTGTCTCCGTACTGGTGATAAAGCCATTGTACACTTCCGCTTCATTAAACATCCAGAGTACATAGTACCCGGTCAAAGAATGGTGTTCCGTGAAGGACGTACTAAAGCTGTGGGCAACGTTTTGCGTCTCATCACACAGGCGCCGTCTACCGTACCTGGAAATAAAATGAAACCCATGAAACAGCAACAACGACATGCACATCCATTATCTGCAAGTGTAGCGAACTCGCCACAAAGGGTAATTTTTTAATATAACCTAAGTTTGATACTCACAACTGCACTTGTAGGTTCCATCTGACGTTAATAGCGCAGAGCTGGAAAGCGTGGATAAACAGGAAAACATACATCGACCAAGTGGTGGTAGTGGTGGAGGTAGGAAGGGCCGGGGGAGACGTGGTGGTCGTGGAAAGTCAAATAATACCACAGGTACTA
The DNA here is from genome assembly GCA_958336395.1 of Ctenicera cuprea. Lineage (NCBI taxonomy): Eukaryota > Metazoa > Arthropoda > Insecta > Coleoptera > Elateridae > Ctenicera > Ctenicera cuprea. The sequence goes on from OY284491.1 coordinate 13,165,027, forward strand.
ATGCACAGAAACCTTTAACTGATGTTGCAAACATCACGCAGATACCACTTACAAGTCGTACAACTACAAAAGTACAGTAAGATTAAATAATTTCCAGTGCAAATGCTTTTAGATCTTGTTTTGTTTTTAAATTTATTAGTTGGAATATTATGTCTGCCTTGATTAGATAAATGTTTTGTAAAAGTTACAAATCTTAGGTTAGCGGAAAATCAAAGTGTGATTTGTAACTTAAACTTAATTTAATGTTTCTGCTACGAAATATATAGCTGATTTATAAAATTTTATTTTTCTTCAGAAGTGGAATTTTGGAAACAAAATTGAGAGACCGTTCATATTTTCTTAAATGTTTTGTGTTCTTGTCTTACTTTAAAAGTGTTTCTTATTATTTATAAGTGTTTTTTAAAAACTTTGATGTAATTCACTGATTACGTAGTGTTCAATTAATAATGATTAATGTACAAATTTTTGAATAGTACAACTGAAATAAGTAGAAAACATATCTTCTGAGCTTTTTTTAATAGTGTTTGAAATTTCATATATTTTCCATACATTTTACTGTTTAATAAGATCACGCAGCATTTGTGCATTTATCATTACCAACATCTCACTTTAAAACATGTTAATGAGAAGTATTTATTACGTAAAATGTACTGTATTGCCACGAAAAAATAAATTTATTATAACATTTAAACTGTAGCTTTTTTTAAACATCAATATTTTTAAAATAATGGCAGTAAGAAGTCGAGAGACATCATAACATATGCAGCGGAAACTAGGGCTGAAGCAAAAAACAAAACAGGTCGTGACAACTACTGAAATGAACAGTCTTAACAGCTATAGTAGGGAAAGCAAGTACAGCACTAAATAAAGAGATCAGAAACCGGTGCAATATCCAGGACATCAATAAATGGGCCAAAACAAGAAGAAAGGCATGAAAGGAGCATGTTGATAGAGCTAGTCCAAGTAGACTGATAAGAACGGTGAGAGATCAAGCGAGACAACCTAAGAGGTGGAAAGTAAGCTGGCTAACACCATCAGCTGATACATCCCCATAATATGGCCGTAAAACAGACTAATCAAGTCAAAAATGTAATATCAATTATGTTTTCTAACATTAAAAATAATGAAAACAAAAATTAATATCTAAATATATGATTCAATAGATGGCAGCACATAATGCAGCCAATCACGGGGTCCAAATTTCTGTCTGTCACCACATTTTACCCTGCTCCCTTCGAGTAACGTAGTGATATTAAAAAAAAAACTCCCATTGTACATAAACTGGGCAAATGCTCAGGAAAATGCAGATATTCTACTTCAGGATCGAGCATTAGCTTCCGATCTAATACTAACCAACTCAGCAAACTCCTTCTAGAGCCTGGCTTCTGAATTGAACCCAATTTTCGGTTTGAAGCAAACCAACAGCAGGCTACTACAGCATGTCTTTCTATTCAAAGTAAACCAGCCAAGTTTCATAATAACAGCACAGAATAGTACACCTAAGTACTATTTTGTGATAATAGCTTCATCTACAAAAAGTGTATTTTTAGCTTTGTGCAGAACATCTGGAAGGTTGTGTATGTACTTATAGAATGTAGAAAAGTGGTGCTAGTACACTTCTGGTATTTTTTTCAAAAGCGGGCTTTATACCTACGAAAACCGCAATAAATTCTCCGCCCATATTTGGCTTTGACCTACTTACGACTGAGGATAATTTTTGAAAACGATGTATTAGAATAGTGATGTAATGAAGACTGGTGTTTGCACTCTATTCAATTGTTTTCATCTCCAAACTTTCAATCTCAGGGCTCCTTGTAAATTTTATTAGCAGATAGCGCAACTGTAAACGACAATTTTATTTTTAAATCAATTTGAAAAATAAGAAGTGTTTTTAATTATTACCACGGTAACGTTCTCAGCAAAAATTCCAAAATACTATTGTTTATCAAAAGGCGATAAAGTTTTATCATTATTTGCTGTTGCCAAAGTGAATTTAGCTATTTTGTTTACCTGCAATTACTAATTTTAATGGAATTACAGACTAAAACAGAACGCGAGAAGACTTCCATCGGCAGTCTTATATAAAAAAACTAATTTATAAATAAATTTCAGAATGTTCACTGCAGATAAAACTAATGCGTATGTACGATAATGACAACAGATCAGTAAATAAATGGTTTGTATTACAATTATGCTTTGTACCAAGTTAAGTTTATGTAGTGACTGGAAGTAACGCATACATTTTATACTAACAAACAACGAGTCCTATTATTCTGGTAACTACTTTTGTTATGAATACAGTTTGCTTTTGCACTATAAAATCAGCTTAATGTGGTGACTTGTTTGTCCAATGTTGTTGGTTGTTGGTATTATTTGGATTTTAGTATCATTATATCTCTTTGCAACTAAAAACCACCACAAAAATAACAATAATTTATAAACATTAGATAAAAATGCTGAATAAATGTTTCACTTACTGCAAATTTCATCAATAAAAGGAGAAGCTACTTTTTAAAAACCACTTTTTGGGTGGGTTCCTGGAGGTTTGAAATATGTATTTCAGTCTAAACCATGAATTCTATAATTTCCTATACCGAAAACGCACACTTCCTGCAAAACTTAATCAAGCAACTACTTATGCTATACATGAATTTTTCAGCCAAACTGCTGCATCTGGTTATAGCAAATACACAGGCGTTAAACAACTCCAACTGGCGGAGATTTAACAAAGGCATTAAAGAAGATCAGACTATTGGAGAGCTAACCACTTAAATTTTTGTTCAACGTTTGAAACTGGTACCACAGTTCACGAGTGTTGCTCAAAACAGATTAATTTTATATCTGCAACCAGAGGACTTTTAATTTACACTTCCATAAGATATTATTAGGGTTTAATAAATCAGCATGTTCTCTTTTTTAAATTCTTTATTAATTCACATTATATATTGTTTTATTAACAGATAACAAAATGGTTGGTCTTAATAACTGTTTGAAACTAGAAACATTATTTTAACTACCCGAATTATATTTCCTTCCATATATAAAATAAGGGTGCATGTATGCAAAATGTAAAAACACCAAGAACAAAACATGTACCACCGAAATAAAGCTGCAAACAAGCAGCCGAGCACCTGGAAGTGGTATTGATCGCAACTGTAGTAAAACCATTCGAAGCGTACTTAAACCTCCAAAAATTACCAAACAAACAAAGAAAAAAGCGTCACTTTTTTCTTGAGTTATAAAAAAAGAAACAAGCAGAGCAAGTATGTGGCCATAAAGTGCATAACCTATTACGGAAAATATCTCAAGGAACGTTAACCAAGATTGACCAAGTACATTTAAAATGAAGCAAAAAATCGGTAGGAATATTATGTATAATAAAACAACTTCCACGGGAGATATTTGTGGTGTAATACGTTTAAACGAACTGCCGTAAATTAAGATTCCTGTTAAAATTATGATGGCAAATGCAGGTCCAATCAAATCCACCGAGATCTTTTTATATTTACCAGTTATAGGGGGTATTAACGATGATAAGATGCGAAAAAATAAGTCTTCGGGTGCAACCCAAACCAGTTGTATCATTTTTTCACTATTAACTACACATTTGCTCAGTCTGTCTAACATTACTATTGATAAATAAAACTAGCAATAATTTGAGATTAAATTTGTTATTGAAAATTCGTATATTCTTCTTTTCATGTTCCTATTTTTGCTTTCTCGATTGCTCTTGTGCTTGTTTCAATTCCTTTTTAAGATTTTCCGAGAATTTTTGTATAAAATATCTAAATTGCTGTGGGGTGAGTTTTTGATGCAAGTTCTTATCCTCAATCAAACCTTTGCCTCTGTAAAATACCAACACGACCAACTGTGCTGCTCGACGTACTGGATACGACTCGCTTAATCTTTGTATCAACTTTTCATTGTTTGATAAAATATGCATTAAAATACGTAAAACCATGCTTAGATCACTTCTGTTTTACGATTTTTGAGGTTGAAATGTGTACATGTACCTATATTTATGTAACAGCTCTTGTTTTAACCGTAACTGCGTTTTTAAAGCTTCCAAATGATTTAACTGCTGTTCTTTACTAAATTCGATTCCAGGCAACAAGCGGATCTGCAAGTTTCAATTTAAGTCAAGTGAAATACACAAAATTAATAACACCTACCTGTGCTCTGGCTTGGTCCAGTCGTTTTTGAAGTTCCAAAACTTTCTGCGAACAATCTTGTGATTCTCTAGTTTTGGCAGAAGTGTCGTGATGGTCTCGCTCAATGCTAGATGCCAAGTAAAAGTATTATAAGTACTTATTTATCAAAGGTGATAATCTATTTTTGTACTACTAAAAATTGCAAGGTCAGAAAACTAAAACTAACCTCCTAATAATTTCGTAAATGACTGGTAAAATATCTATTTGCAATTCTTCCACGGTTATGCGTTTTTTAGGTTCAATGTTTGGTTCATTTGACTCCATAGTAATAACATTGCTTTAATTATTTATGAATTATTGCATTTTCATCTGGATTATTCTCTCGGGTTGCTGGTTTCAAAAAAAATAATATACGTGAAGCTAGGTATCAAAGATTAGGTTAGACACCATTTATGATGAAGTTAGGTACATATACAATGCCTATGTGCAGTTTTTACTTCCTCGCGTATACATATTCATTATACAGTCTCAAGGGGAAGTACCAGAACTAGGTTTCGGAGAAGTACGTATCCAACCCGTGCATGATCATCAGCAGCACCAGGTAAACTTTAACAAAACTTAACAATATACACTGTGTCCATAAAGTAACCCCCCCCCTAACTAACTTTTGAACGACTTAATATTTTACTAAAAAATTTGGTGTGCTTTAATGGGAAATTAAATACCATTTTTTAGCTCATAATTAAATAATGTATCATTCAAAATGGCGGCTTGGTGCCATTTTGAAATTTTTTTTTAAATAGAAAGGGGGGTCGAGTGGCACCTCATTTGAAAGGTCTTTTAGTTCTGCGTCTGATCCTAAAGTTTCAAAGAAAAATATTTAGCCATAACAAAATGACAAACGTTTGAAGTAAAGAAGTCTATTAAAAAAAACTAAGAATTAAAGCAAAAACAAATGAAATTAAGTGTTCGAAATGTTCACCATTCACTTCTTGGCACATAAAAAGTCGGTTATGACATTCATGCCTTACATTTTCATAAGTTTTTGGAGTGATATTTCTGCAAACTTCTGTAATGCGTTTTTTACAGAAATGTCACTCCAGAAACTTATGAAAATGTAAGGCAGGAATGACATAACCGACTTTTTATGTGCCAAGAAGTGAATGGTGAACATTTCGAACACTTAATTTCATTTGTTTTTGCTTTAATTCTTAGTTTTTTTCAATAGACTCATTTACTTCAAACGTTTGTCATTTTGTTATGGCTAAATATTTTTCTTTGAAACTCTAGGATCAGACGCAGAACTAAAAGACCTGTCAAATGAGGTGTCACTCGACCCCCCTTTCTATTTAAAAAAAAATTTCAAAATGGCGCCCAGCCGCCATTTTGAATGATACATTATTTAATTATGAGCTAAAAAATAGTATTTAATTTCCCATTAAAGCACACCAAATGTTGTAGTAAAATATTAAGTCGTTCAAAAGTTAGTTAGGGGGGGGTTACTTTATGGACACAGTGTAGAATGTTCTGCATAACGTGGGCAATTACAATACATGTGCGAAAAAATACGTAATACATAAAACGCGTAATTTTAACAATAACATTTATTCACAGTATACTTATATATAAGTATACTGTGATTTATTATTTACCTGTAAACCATACAAACAATCGCATTTGGTTTACCATCAACTAATGTTTGCTGATGTTGTTTGAGTTAAGTCTGCATAGCAGTTATCGGTCTAACCAAGCTAACCCAATTTTTTTTTATCCATGGTCATCAGTGGTGGCTTGTGGGTTCAGAAATGGGCGAAGCATTTTCAAAAACGTGGTATTACACCGTGAGCGAAACGCATACGTAAATTGTATTATTTTGGTGTGGCCCCTTAAAAAAGCACATGAAAGCCAGTTCAAAAATACTAAATAGCACATGTTTTGCTATGTTAGATTGCGTCAAAATATATACAATCAGCCATAAAAAAGTTTGTTTCAAAAACCAGCAGAAGCAAGAGTCCTATTTTATATATTACTTTACACTATCAAGATAATGGTTTGTTTAGACAATAACTGCAACATAACCACTGATATTGGTCGTATCAAACATGTTTGAAAGTTTATACAGTATGGTTTGCCATTATTGTTGAAAAATTTACTAACATCTTTGATTTTATACCTATACTAAGAGTATAGTCAATGCTAACGTTTAACGTTGACATATCCTTAAAACTTCCTTTACTGAAGTAAAACATAAAAGAAGTATGGGCGAGTAAGAAAAAGTTAAAGGGTTAACTTCGAGTAGACTGTCCCATACTAGATATTAATACCGAATTGTAGCCAAACTTCCGTTCTAACAATCTACAAAGTTTAAAACAAATCGTGTGGGCAGTTTGATATTTTTGAAAATTCTCAAAATTTTGAGGAAGTGCCATTGCGATCGTTTTCAGATTTTCAAAATTAATTTTTTTTCATCGTATACCACCCTCAAACAAGTTGTAGCTGACGCCGATTAGATGACTATTTTTTGAGTAAATGGGCGTTAAAGTCGTGATTTTCAAAAAATTGTAGCGGCCGCCATTTTAAAGCTAGAGAGTTCAGTAAAAACGTTTTCGATTTGCCCAAAGTTCTTCTCTCAGATTCCGTTATCAAATTTACATAATTTAGTTTTGCAAAAAAAACATGTCTAACTTTCGTTTCTGGTTTAGGATTTTTTTGAAAAGCTTAACTAGAACTGCAAGTTTTGATATAGCTCTCAATTAAATATTTAATCAAAATCGGTCCATTTTTTTAAAAAACACTTTTTTTGGATTCCTTTAGCCCTATGAGTATTTCTGTTGAAATCTTGATTTCGAAAATTATCATGAAATCAATACTTTCCCTATACTGAAGGTATGGGAAAGTAAAAAGCAAAGAAAGTTCGACGGAGAAGAAAATTTAGACGTATTTTTTGGTGTTAAATAAAACTTAGTCCTGCATTGAAAATTCTTAAAATATTTTATTACCACAACTGCACATAACTTTAAAAAAATATATATATATACAAATTACTTGTAAGTATTATAAACTAAATCCGAAAATATTAATAAAAAAATATTAATATATAGTTTCATACTTAATTATATACTCCAAGATTACATTAAAAATGCATTTTATCTTCAAAATTAAATTATACTGAATATATTTTGCGTATGAATTAATACTCGTCAACAAATCATTAAAACACATTTTTCTTAATGCTTAGTAGGTGTCGAGGCAAATAAGTGTGATGAACTCCAAGACTCTTCAGACATGGTTAAACCAGATCCAGTGTGATAACCGCCATCAGTAGTATCGTCTCTAACAAAACGATTGTTTTTAGCAACTCTTCTTGCAACACAATCATTTAACTCATAAATATTTTCCTTGTTCTCTTCATCACCATCCGATTCCTCAATTTTAAGAAAACTGTCCGACAACTTTTTCCGTTGGCTTGTAAAGATCTTTGACTTGGGGGTATTAGAATTAGAAACATCCATTTCGTTTTCACTGCTGGTTTGACTTTTGGGCGACCCTAAGGACACATGCCTATATTCCATGTCCCAGTTGACTGAAGAGTTGCTTAAAACCTCTTCAATTGGAGACCTCATGCTTTCTAAAATATTTAAACATGTAATTTAATTATGTTTTTCAATTAAGAACACTTACCGAAAGCAAGACTTTGATTATTAGATGGCATTTGATCTAAAGTGTCTGGTACTAAATTAAGTGATGTATCCACACTCATACGCTCTGAAAAATTAAGTCGAACGACTGAAACAGATCGGGCAGGAACTTCAGCTTCTGTTATATTTAAGTCTATGGGAGACAAATTGCACTCGGGTATATGGTTGATATCTTGTGGGCTTCCGAAATTTCTAAGTGATTGGTTCTTATTTTCGTCCACTGGTGAAAATTCAATCGGGGAAAGGTTACAAGAGGGGGCAGGGGAAGTAAGCACCGAAGATGGGGAGTGTTGTTCATCATCAAACTCGAATAATCTACGGTATAAAGAATTATTTCTATTTTTATCCTGCTGTTGATCCACTGTATATGAAAAGTATGGTTTTAATATTGCTTCGATGTGCTCGGGCAATTTTGGCGGGAGTGTTAAAACAGTTTGAGCTACACCTAAAAAAATTTCGTTTAGAATAGCTTTGTGGATTTCAGGTTTATATATCTTACTAGTTGTGACTTCCTTAGGGGTTTCAGGCTTCATAGGGCTAGTGCTTTCAGAGATCAATGGAACAGTCTTAACGGCAGCATCGAAAGGACTAGGAACAATGTGTTTTCCACTAAAATATTTTTCAATGTTGGCTTGAGCAGTACGTTCCATTTCTGGATCATCACGAGTAGATTCAAACTGTTCAACCGTAGTTTCATCAATATCGGCCGGTTTGAGACTCGATATATCTTCGATAGTCCACTTGAATTTCTCTTCAGTCTTTGAGCTCTGGACGTTGTTGAACACAGATGGGCTAAGTGATAACAAAATTAGCACAGAAAAAATACAACAAAATGTACAACAAACCTGAACACAGATTGATGCAGTCTTTCAGTCAGTTGAGATTCAAATGGGTTGCTAATTTTAACTATTCGAGATGGGGGGGTTGAAGCTACAGGAAGCAATCGGAAAGGACTATCAGAACCAAAAGCATAAGCAAATTTACCAGTCACTGCTTTTTCTAATATGTTTTGTATGAGTTTTCCAGGGGTGTGTTTGTCACTATTGAGTTTAGGTTCCATAATTTTCAGTTTTTGAATATCTGTGTACTTTAAAGCTATTTTAAGTTATGAAACGCTTATTTGAAAGGAGCCATTATTATTTCCAGCTTTATATAATAGTTAAAATTCTAACATCACAGATTATACCGCCAAAAAGACGTTGTTGCAGCTTGGGATTGACCCACAGAACATGGATTGACCGTTACTAAATTTAAATTCAATGTAAGAGAGGTTAGATTAGGTTAGGTAGGGTAGACCTATTAACTTGCAAAAATATAGAATGGCGAATACCATTGAATTATATAAACGACTAAAAATTGAATTTCAGGAAATTCATTTCTTTTCATTAGTAATAGGAATAGAATAAGAACTATTACTAGCAATTGCTGATATTTTAAATCATTATATTTTTATTTTATTTCAAATTTAACGATGCGTCTGCTCTGACCTGGTAAGATTTTCATTTAAGAAAAGAATTTTTTCGTCAAGATATTTGATGCTGTCAAAAATCTTTTTAATTAAATTTGCTTATCAATAACACAATAAATTTAAATAATTTTCGTATTCTTTTTCGTTTAATTACATACTTCTTCTTTATTTATTAAGCCAGAATTTGAATATTTTGTAAGAGAGAACTGATGGTCTTGGTCTTAAAAATGTATTTATCTAATTAGCAATCATAAAAATGAGACCAAAGTTGTAACTGAGATTTGTGCGAAGGTACTGCAGGGCAATCCATATACTGAACAAATTAAAATCTCTGTATTCAGACTTAAAACTCAGAATTCCAAGTTAAAACATGAAATACCAAGTTAAAAGTCAAAATTCCAAGGTTTGTATTAATGTGACTTTGAATTCTGATCTTAAAAGTTGAAATTTCAAGTTAAAAGTCATAATTCCAAAGTTTCATATATTAAAGTAAAAATTAAAATCATGGAATTCTGACTTTAAAATCGAAATTTCAAGTTAAAAGTATGAAATTCCGATTTTAGTCAGAGTTCCAAGGTTTAATGTATTAATATGTTGGAATTATGATTGTTAAAGTCGCAATTCCAAGTTAACAGTTGAAATTCCTAGTTTAAAGTCGGAATTAGAAGGTTTAATTTGACATCTTGATGTCAAGATTAATATCTGGGAATTCTGACTTCAGAGTCGAAATTTCAAGTTAAAAGTTGAAATTATAAGTTAAAAGTCAGAATTCCAATGTTTATTATTTAAATTTAAAAAATAAATTCTTGGTATTCTGACTTTCAAGTCACTACTCCAAGTTAAAAATTAAAATTCTTAGTTTAAAGTCAGATGTAGTCAGGTTTAATTTAATGAATTCATTTAAAAATTAATATCTGGGAATTCTGACTTTAAAGTCGAAATTAAAAGTTGAAATTTCAAGTTAAAAGTCAGAATTCCAATGTTTATTATTTAAAAAATAAATTCTTGGTATTCTGACTTTCAAGTCACTACTCCAAGTTAAAAATTAAAATTCTTAGTTTAAAGTCAGATGTAGTCAGGTTTAATTTAATGAATTCATTTAAAAATTAATATCTGGGAATTCTGACTTTAAAGTCGAAATTAAAAGTTGAAATTTCAAGTTAAAAGTCAGAATTCCAAGGTTTAACATTGTAGGGATATTTTTCGAATTCGAATTTACCGCCTAGTTACTTTTAAAATATAAGGGTAGGTGATGCTGTATTAGCATGATGTGGAGAGAACACTGCATTTTGGGATTATGGCAGGGTCTGTGGTCTTGTATGGGTGCATTTTTAGTGTACTGACTGTTTGAGAACTTTGGAAGGAAAATAAAGAAACACATGAGAGTTCCTACAATATTTACATTACAAAAAAGTATCTCGGAGTTCTGAATTTAAATTTGCAATTCCCAGTTAAAAGTCTTAGTTGTCAGAACTATACGGTTTAATTTAATGAATTCATGTAAATATCAACATATGGGAATTGGGCGTTTAAAGTTGGAATTTTAAGTTAAAAATTTAAATTTCAAGTTAAAAGTCAGATTTTTCAAAATTAATATTTAAATTTAAAAAATAAACTCTTGGAATTCTGACTTTCAAGTCGCAATTCCAACTTAAAGTTGAAATTCCTAGTTTAAAGTCAGAACTCCGACTTCAAAGTTGAAATTTCAAGTCAAAAGTTATTATTTCAGAATTTAGTATGTTAATGTAAAAAATAAATTCTTGGAACTCCGACTTGAAAGTTGCAATTCCAAGATAAAACTTGAAATTGGTAGTTTAAAGTTAGAATTACCAGGTTTAATTCAATGTATTCATGTAAAAATTACAAGTTAAAAGTCGAAAATTTAATATTTGAATGTAAAAAATAGATTATTTCTAACTTTAAAGTCGGAATTCCAACTTAAAAGAAATCCGTAGGTTAAAGTCAGAACTATACGGTTTAATTTACTGTATTCATGTAAAAATTAATTTCTGGGAATTCTGACTTCAGGGAATTTCAAATTAAAAGTTGAAATTTACAGGTTTAATATTTTAATGTGAAAAATACTATCTTGGAATTCTGATTTTAAAGCCAGAATTCCAATTTAAAAATTGAAATTCCAAGTTAAAGAGAGAATACAGAGGTTTAAATTCATATTATGGATGGCCTTTCTGTACTTTTAAAGATTTGTTTCCTGAGCCTAAACCTAATCGATTTCTGAATCTCTGTGTTCTAAATTACAAAAAAAAAACTTGTTCTGTACTAAACAATGTATTTTACAAAAAAAAACCTAAAAATTACAAATTTACTTATTATTCTTACAGAATCTATTAACATCCATACTGTAAGCTCAACAACGAAATACTCTTAGTAATACCAGAATTGGCATTCGAATTTGATCCGACACCCAACTGAAACGCACGAGTCAAAATTAATTTTGCATGCTCCTGCATGCTGGCTACGAGTTCGGGTAGTCTATCCAAAACGCTAGCTACAACATCAGAATTTTTATTGTTCAAGCACATTAAAACCGCAGGCAAAGCTTCTGCGCTCTCTTTTGGATTAAACCTTAGCAGTCGGACGACAAGTAGTAATGATAAGGACCTAACACTGCCGCTAGACGAATCCAAGCAATTATACAGGTGTTGCGCTGCATGTTGCAACAATTGAGGTTTCTTGCTGGTTACATGATCGAGTTCTTGAAGTGCTGGAAGCACATCTTGAGACTGGAGGGCCGTTAATAGAGCCGGCCATTGTTGAGGAAGTGGTTCGAGTGTTGGTGGTGTTGCTGTACCTACTAGAAGCTCACTGGGAGCATTTTGGTCTTGCATAGGAAGAGATACACTTGATAGGAGTGGCCGAACACTTGGTTGAGACAATTGAAGTTCACTGAAAATCAAAAATAATAAAAATAAATCATGGAAATTTGTAATAAACTTACTTTAATAACTGTCCGTATTGCTGTAGATATTTTAGGGCAGATTTAACATCTTTCGTCATCCAATTTTGCAGAAACGTAACAATTCGATTTAATATAAACGTCAACTCCTTAATGTGGCCATGATATTGCAATAATAAAAAGAAGGAATCTAAAACTGAACATAAAGAATTCTTCTGTTCAAAAACAATAGGTTGAAGTAACTCCAAAAGCCCTAAAACTTGTCCAAAGAGTAACAGATGACCCCTGCTTTTAAGAACGGGAAATTCGAATTGGGCACGGCCTCTTAAACTTCCAGCAAGCATTGGTAACTGTCTCAATACCAATTCTGGATGTGTAGCGGCCAATTTACGAGCACACAAATCCAAATCCTGGCTTTTCCGTGGCCAGTCCTTGCTACGGGAGGTCGCTGCTAGTGCACTCAAAATGGTATGTGAAATAACATCGACAACGCTGGATGAAGTCCTAGAGAATACAGATGCAGCAAACTGATGCTTGTCGAAGTTTATCAGGTATTTTCCAACAGACGGTAAGGACATGTAAAGCATGAGAAGGAGTTCGCGGCACTTTTTGTCTAATTGAGCTTTAAGCAACAATGTTTTTATGATAGCTTCGGATGATGTGCCAATGCTTTTTAACAGTAAGGGCAGACGTGATTCCATGTTTTTTTCCCAATTGTCATCGTGTATGTGTGCTTCTTCTAATATGTAATTCACTAGAGTGGTTAGCTGAAAAATAAAATTAGAAAAAATCTCGTCTGTGGTGCTTTCAGTTTTGATTATCCCCCTGTCCTCTCTTATGCAAATATGAATATTTTGAAAATGGTGCCGACAAAATATATTTTACACAAATATTTCCGAAGGCATAACTTACCTGTTGCGAGTTAAGATGTAAAACATCTTCAGAATGGTAATGCTTGGGTATGGCTTTATCACGCCCTTGCCACAACTTCGGGCTTTGAGTTAAAGCAGTCAAAAAATCCAAGGTAGAAACGGGACAATAAACCGAATTTTCTTTCAATAAATTTATTACAATACCATAAAGTGTAGACCAGCTACCTCTTTGCAATAATAACGAAATCAATAATGGTCTGAAGGGTAAATTTTTCTTGGAGAATAGCAAATCCATCTGAAATCAGCTTTATATTAGACAGCACTTTTGTAAAGGCTAACATTTTTCTTACCTGTACGCTTTGTTCACTGGAACTTAAAACTTCCAATTCTACCGAGTATAACCAATCAACGATCAGGCCCGTCTTTTCGACTCTCAAGTCGTCTTTCATTAAAAGCTTTCCTAATATTTCACCCAAATTTTCGCCACTCTCTGAGACCTGACTTAACAGCTTCCTTGACATGACAGAAGTTTTCTGAATTACTTTCACAAGCTCATTTGGTTTTTTGTGTGTTCGACTAACAGCATCTTCAGATTTATTTTCTTTTAAAAATTGTTTTAATATTTCAACAACTAAAGAGTTTGTTTCTTGAATATTAGTCAACAATATTTTAGCTGTTTGTAACAAGTTTTCATTGAAATTCTTTTTCGTAAACAGCATTTTGAAGAGTATGGTTGCAAAATTTGGAGTTTTGATTAAATTCTGTGTACATTCAGGTGTGGTCGTTTTTAAATACTGAAGTACTGCGTTTTTCGTCTTTATATTGACTGAAATTGCCTAAAACAATATACAGGGTGAATCAACAATTGCTACAATTTTTCATTTATCAGAGATGCCAATAGAGGCACCACGTCCACCAGGATTAATAGCGACGGGCAAGTCAGACCGTGAGAGATACTAATAAAATTTGGATATGAACAGGGGAACCACAATTACCAAATTAGAAACCTTAGGGGGAGGGACTTATTTATCCTTATGTTATTAGGGACCTTATTACCTGTGTTGAAAAACAAAATAGACAACTCAAAACACAAGCTAGTTTAAAATAAACAAAAGACAAATAAATATAGATTATTTTTTTATATTAATTTTGATTCTTTTTACTTTAAAATTTCGGAAATTTACAAAAAAATAATATTCAAAAATGGGGCCACGAATTTTTAAAAATTTTGTAGGCCCATAGAGCTGAGGATGGGCTACAATTTGGTTCGTGTTCCAGCTCGTAATTTCTCTCCGACGCCTTCTATGAATTTTTGAAAATTTGACTTTTAACACTTATTTGCTCAAAAAAGATCAGGATGAAATTCGATATTCGAAATGCCCTAAGGGTACACAACGTTACAAGCTACTAGAACTTTTGAAACTACTAAAACTGTGAAGTGAAAAAAATATCTAAACTTTGACTTTGTTAAAAACATACCGCTCGTAAACTAACCATACGTTTTTTTTTTTTTAATTATGTAGACTTATAGAGCTATGGATTAGCTACAATTTGGTTCGTGTCCCAGTTCAATAACTTCTTTGTGACACCTTCTATGAATTTTTGAAAATCTAAAATTCCTCTCCCTTATTTAATAAAAACGTATAAAAAATTTATTTTTAGGCTAAATTGCTCATGATAGCAGAATAAAGATCTCAACTTAATTGTTAAATACGGCAATATTTGGGGAGGTTAATTTTCCTCCTCCCACCCAATTTTCGGTGGACGAATTTGTCATTTCGTTTTTGGGTTTCTTCAATTGCAAGTAATATTTTTCAAACAAATCGATTTTCTTCACAAAAAACTTCGAAAAATTCAGCGTACTATTAGTTAACTTTACAGTATCTGTCACTCTCTCTCTCTATTTGACTTCCATGCATTGACTGAAGTCTTTCGGCGCGTGACCGAAGTACGCAGCTACCTGTCAACCTTTGCTTCACTATTCTCTCTTTGTAGTCAATGTTGGAGCGTAATATATTAATAATAAGATACTTTTGAATATATGATTATTATTATTATTAAGTAACAATATCTGAAGTATAGGAAAGTCCAGGCAATGTGCTTCGCTCAATTTTTTTACTGTAGTAATATTTTTTATAGCACTGATAACTCTAACAGCCGGCCGGTTGCACAAACGACTGTCAACTTAAACAGACCGTTAACTTTGACAGACGATTTTTTAAATGAAAAAAATTGCTATTAACAAATAATTTAGCAGTAAATTACAATGAGCAAATACATTATGACCACAATAATTACCAATTAATACGATTTTTTAAATCCGTATGTTTATTTTAGGCCAAAATTCTCAGTTTCAAAATCCCTCCGTCAAAGTTAACAGTCTGTTAGAGTTGACAGTCGTTTGCGAAACCGGGCGTAATTGTTTCCCGAATTTTTAAAAAGTCCAGGATTGACGGATATGGACAGCAAACGATAATGAAGATTTAAGGTAACGCCTGGCTGCAGAGAAACAGTTTTATGGATTAATTTTTTAAATATTAGTTGCCAAAAAAACAATGGAAGTGCACAATTGTGTGCAAAATTTTATCCCGATTCCAAATATGTAAAAATATACAGGGTGTTGCATTTAAAATAAGAAAGTTATGGTGAATTCCAGCAAAATCCGCAAGTGGTAAAAAATTGCTAATACCATCAAATAATTGAATTTTAAGGGTATATCTCCCATACAAAATTTAAAGAAAAGGAGGGGAGTGAACCATGTTTCATTTACACCTGGTATTTGGTGACAGGTGTTACATTTTACCCACCCTGTATAAATTTAAAATATAAAGTTTAGTTTCTCCTGGGGTCCAATTTAAGTCTGGAAATATTCAGGAATTTTCAATAAGTTCCCTCCAGGAAAACAAAAGATTACGGGATTTTCATTGCAGGGAGGTATGGTCTGGTAAGTTAGGTGGCCATGGCTTATTCATACACAATTTATTACATACCTTAATCAAACGATGAAATTCCTGATTTTTGTCACCGCCATAACTGGTACTAAAAACATTACTTAAAATATTAGACACATTAAAACCGACATCTGTTCCCAACTCTGTCTCACTTTTACTCAATACAGGCAACAATTTTTTTGGTTCAGAAATATCCATGTCCTCATCATCTTGCAAGGAAAGCCCTTGCAACTCCAAAGCTCTTACAAAAGTCTCTCCACCAGTTGCACCTCTACGATTTTGCACTTCTACAAGCTGAATCATGTAATTTTTGTCCAATACGGAATCTACAACGAGCTTTGCATCCAAAATGGTTACTTTATCAAGGGCTTGTAGGAGTTTGCTGATTGAAACAACTGGAATGCCAAACGACTGAATGAACAGGACAAGTTGTGGGGCCTCTAGTTTTTCAACGGCTGCGTCCACAAGTTTTGGAACGTTAGATCTAATCATGCGTAGTTTTAACCAGTCTGGAACCAACAAAGCTTCTTCCGAAGTATCAACCAGATATGCTTTTGGATGTTCTTCGTTTGCAGGGAACCAGGTACTCATTAAGGCGTCGAAGTACTCAAAATTTTCTAATGGACCGTATGTCAAAAGAATAATGGAAGCATGGACAATTAAAATTTGCAACGTGCACTGTTCTCCATTGGCCCACGTAACCACAACTTGATCTTGGCTCTCGCTCCAATGGAAAGTCTCATCTGTCGGTTGCCTGGCTCGTTGCAAATATAAACAGAAAACCGTAATTAAAGCTTTAAGGGTTTGCATATCTTCGCCAGGTAAAATATGGCTCGTAATACAACTTCTTTCTACAATTATGGAAGCCAAGTCTAGAACAAGTTCAAGTAAATCCGGGATGGACTCGTCCAAGTCTTGTGTCGATAAAAATGTAACATAGTTCGAAACGTGAGTGGGGTTGGTTTCAACAAACAAGGCTTGTCTTAAAAATTGCACCAATAAGGGCCGAACAGCAGTTAAGTGGAGGAAAAGTGGAATAAACTGGGTCAACCATTGAGTTCCAGTATTAACACTACTGATTTCCGTGTCTTCGTTGGGAGTCAAAATAAGGGTGAGTCCTTTTATAGCCTGGATCCTGCTGGAGGCATGTATTGAGGTTAGGCGTCTTAGGAGATATTCGAGTACCTCGCAAGCATTTTGTGGATCGCTTCCATATACGACTGTCCTTAAATGAGTTAGCAGTTGTCCATGCTTGGTTAATTTCTCAGTAGGTATCGTGGAAAGTAAATATTCACACAAGCATTGAACGGGTAAATGTGCAAAGGCACCTTCTGAACTGTGAACTAACTCGGCCAACCATGGCATATGGGCGGTCCCTCCTTGCCTTGACATGATATCAAGCAAGAAGTCGGGACTTCGAGACCGACAAAGTAAATGTCCCAAACGATGTGTTGTATTTAAGACCCGTAGCTGATCTAAGATATTCGGTGGTGGTTTTCGTGCATCTGCTTTGGGTTTCAGTTCCATTAATTGTGCAAGGAGGAGGCTGTTTTGTTCTGTTATTTCAACTTTCGCGGTTGCACTGGCGGTTGCGGCAGCAAGATGAGTCTCAAATTCTAGAATGTTTTGTCTTTCAAGGGCGTTAATTTGTAGCTCTTTAGAAGAATAATCGTCAAAATTTTCTCCTCCTGCTGTTGTTGTTGGTGGAGGAAATGAAAAATGGCTGAAATGGAAACAATTTTGAATTACAACAGTTAACAGTTAACGTAGACAGAGAGGGACCTACAGATATAAGATAAACAAACCGATCTCAGTCAATTCAATATTTATAAAACTAACGGGGAATTAAACTAATAACGCCCTCTATTATGTGCGGCGAGAAAAAGTTGCAAAGCAACAAACCGGCAAAGTTGCGATCGGAACCTGCTAAGCAGGTATCTGCGATCGCACCGGCCTCTAAGCACAAAACACAGAAACGCCCGTGTGGCAAGAAATAAGAAAAGATTTGGTTTCAATTATGGCTAGAATAGACCACTACATGTTTCGTTCTTGTTTGAACTCATCAGGTGGACATAATTCTAACCATAATTGAGACCAAAAGCAAACAGGCATATATACGCCAGAAAGTATAAAACTAACGGGGAATTAAACTAATAACGCCCTCTATTATGTGCGGCGAGAAAAAGTTGCAAAGCAACAAACCGGCAATGTCCACCTGATGAGTTCAAACAAGAACGAAACATGTAGTGGTCTATTCTAGCCATAATTGAAACCAAATCTTTTCTTATTTCTTGCCACACGAGCGTTTCTGTGTTTTGTGCTTAGAGGCCGGTGCGATCGCAGATACCTGCTTAGCAGGTTCCGATCGCAACTTTGCCGGTTTGTTGCTTTGCAACTTTTTCTCGCCGCACATAATAGAGGGCGTTATTAGTTTAATTCCCCGTTAGTTTTATACTTTCTGGCGTATATATGCCTGTTTGCTTTTGGTCTCAATTATGGTTAGAATTATGTCCACCTGATGAGTTCAAACAAGAACGAAACATGTAGTGGTCTATTCTAGCCATAATTGAAACCAAATCTTTTCTTAATTCAATATTTGATTTAAAGCTATTCAATTTCATATCTGACATACCCCTATATCCCGATAGGAAACAATCTTGTATCGAGTTTAACTGCTTAACTTTGGATCTGACATAAAGACGATTTTATTATCATTATTATACATTGTTTTATGTAAGATCAATTTTGGATACTAAGAAACTAAGTTGGTTCCAATCTGACTTTGGATCAGATTCAGATGTCACTACACAAAATCACACTTTTAATTAATACTTACTTTGTAATACACATTTCCATAAGTGTTCTCAATGTTGGGTATTTACTCCAAGCCAAACTTCCAAAAGTAGTAGGATTATGAGCAGCCAGGATGAGCAAAATAAGCCAACTTTTCCAATACAACGAAGCAATTGCCAATTTTGGTGGTATGTAACCGGCGGGTAAAACAATATTTTCATGATAATTATAACTGCACAAATTAAAGAAAAAATCTACAATCTCAATCTTATCCATCACAAGCGGTGGCACGCAATCGGGGGATAAATTAGCAACCCGCTTAACCAACTGATCCAGCACTTCCATAACATCAGTCTGACCCATGGGATGTTCTTTCGATAACCCAATCAGTAAGATTCTTAAAAGCGTGGCTTGTAAAAGTGGAACTTCACTTGCCAAGCGAACAAACAAATTCCGTTCGTTTTCTCCAGGCCAAGAATCAACTTTGTAGTACTCTTCGGTTGGCGCCAGAAACAAGATCTTATGCAAAATATGCACGAATTCTGCTTGGGCAGGTCGAAAAACCCTAACGGCCGAATCGTGCAACCAAGTGATGGCTTCCCGTTGGATGTTGCTCACTTGGTTTTGGAAGGCTTCAAGCACTGAGACATCTCTTTTGCTTTGGGTTGAGGCATCTCGAACTTGAGGGTTGACACAGAGCAACATGCACATGCATACGAGATCAGCTAATGCAAAAAACATGCGATCTCGAAATTCAAATTCTCTTATAAGGTTCGTTATTTCAGGTCGTTCACGTAGAAGTGCATGTACAACACTTAGGAGGTTGAAATCATGTCTTAATACTCTGTTTATTTCTTTCAACAGTGCTCTTAACGAACGAAGGTAGTCGTCCTTGTTTAGCAGCAGCTCCTAAAGAAAAAATTTAAAATATGTAATACAAATTAAGTCTTACGAAAGGGTTGAGAGTAAGTGACGGTTCAAGTTTTCGCAAACTTGTCATTACACTAAACCGCTATTATTTCCATAGAGTAGGCCTTTTCAAGAAACTGTTTTATATAAGGTGTACAGGTTGCCCAAAGTATGTGAAACCCTAATATTGGCAGACAATAGAATGAAATAGTAGTGGGCAACAGAGATAAGTAGCTGACTTCACCAATTCCTGTTCAGTCTAGCACTCAGTTCAACCTCACTCAATAAATTTGACCACTGCGCATCCACGGTTCATGGCCTCGGCTAGTTCGGGCAAGCTGTACAAGCTTATTCAGCGGGAAAGTGCTACTAACACCAACCGACCTGAGTTCGGAGTTAAGGGGTCCAAAAGATTCGAGACAAGACAGATTGGGGGATACGAGACAGACTAAGTATGTTACTATTACTATATTAGTGGTTTGATTAATCATTATCTACTCTTTACTTACCAAGCAAATGTCTGCAAAGGCGTCAGAACTAGCTTCCGATGTTACTTGAAACATAGCACCAACAACAACCAAATTATTTGTGTTGCGAGCATTCGACAGCTCATTATAAATAGTGTATTTCAACAGTGGATACAAATTTTCAGGGAAACATATAACCATCTCCTTCAAGCAATTATTAAAAATGTTAACAAGCGGTTTGCTCTTCAATCTGAGTTTGCTCAATTGTGCGACAACTTCTATGTCTCTTTGTGTTCTAGCCGAGCAATTATAACACACATAAGCTAACAATTCCTGAGCAGATTTCATCAACTTGTGATTGTGAAGCCAATTTTCAAGTCGAGACACTGCAAGCATGCGAATTTCGACCAGACCGCAAGCAGTACTTAAAAATCGCACAAAATTTTTTGTGATTGCTTCTGGTTGCTGCCGTCTTGCAATTTGTTCTTGAATGGCTTCCAATGAAATTTTTTCTACCGTTTCTTGTACTTGGGCATATCTGGGAAATACTTTGATCTTCCAACTGTCAACAAGTACTTTGTGATCATTAAAAGCTAAAAATAAAGATAACTCATGTATAAACTTTATTTTCGTTCTAATGCAACGATAATAATACCTTCATCATCTTCAAGTGAGTTGACAGTTATGGGGCTCGAAGTGTCGCGTCCCGTGGACAACCATGTTTCAGAAGTTAAGAGAACTTTAGGGGGTTGTTTTGTATTAAAGGCTGTAACTATGTTGTCTACAAATGGTTTGCAGTATGGATTATCAATCCAAATACGGTCTCCCAATGCATCTTCTACATACAACTATAATTTGCAAAAAAATCATAGTGTGTTAAAAAATTACGGTCACAAGCCAGTATTTCATGGTACACCACAAACATTTAATTATCAAAGCTGAATATTGCTATTAATGTAGGTCCTAGATAATATCTTACATAATAGTAGATTTTAAGTAACCCCTTAGGAAAAAATAAGCGAAACACTTCGCCTGGACTTTCTTATACATTAGATATTGTTACTTACCATATTTTTACAAGTACTTTTGTGCAAACGTTTTAGCACCAAATCTGGCTACAATAATGTTTTTGCCCCTGATAAGGCAAGTGGACAAACAAAATGAGCGACCAGTGTAGCATGACCTATATGTGGTACTTGTAGTACAAAAGAATCTGTGTGACATAAAAGAAATCCTTTAATATGTTAACCAGAAAATTGAAAGGAGAGGCCTAGCCTCCGTAAATATTAAAATATCGAACATTTAAAATATTAGATTTTGATTCTACTATCAATGATGAACAATGGAGTTTATACAAAAATGTTTTATCATCCACGGTTTATTAAATAAATTGAAACGAATATCAAAGACAGGTTTTGAAAACTATTTTTGTCAAAATTTTGAACATATTTTCAGTTCACAATTTCTATGCGATTAAAACTTCTTATTAGTTCCAAATCAACCCCATCAAAACCCAAACTTTCAAAAATTCATAGGCATCACAAAGAAGTTAGCGGACTGGGACACAAACCAAATTGTAGCACATCTTCATCCTCAGTTCTATGAGCCGACGACGCTCACACTCACTCACCCGTCCAGAGATAGACACAAAAACAACTTTTTTGGGTTCCTGAAGGGTCAAAATATGTATTTCCATCAAAATCTCTATTTTGAAGAGGATATTCACAATTTGAACAATTTACAATTAACTCCAGTATAGGGACACCATCCTGTTGAAATCTTAATCACAATATTTAGCTTCGACGATTTCATTTTTGACATGTACCAGAAATACTAGCTTAAGCAATTGTTTTTGTAAACACTTTACCTTAACAAACACATCGGGCCATTGAAGAACATCTCCGAAAGCATGAACCATTAAGTTTATAAATAAAATCTGGGTATAAACGTTGCCCTTTGTTGTAGATTTAAAACCAGCTGCTATTTCTCTCCGCAACGAGCTAACAATAGCAGATACAATATGCTCGTTTGTAAACAGAGACGGCTTACACTGACAGCTTAATAGTATACCATTATACAGAACTTTGCAAGGTTTAAAACGCTGTCCCCTAAAAGCTCTAATTGCCCCTAATACGTATGATACCTGTCAAAATAACATTCATCAACTGTAACCAAATTAAATTATTTAGAACTTACAGCCTTATCCATATTTCCCAAATTAACATTAGTCATAACGTTATCGAAAAGTTCAGATGGTTCGCATTCTGTAATTAAAGCCTCCCATGGTTCTGCCCCAGAAGGAGCAGGACCTGCACGATCTCCTGGTATGTGAGTGGAAGTGGTAGATCCACCAATAACAGGTGCTCTACCGGGTATGGCATTTTTAATCTTTTTAGATGGTGGTACACCTTGTAAACTTGATGAACTTGCTTCTCTTTTTCGTTCAGGTGCACCTAAAATTTAGTTATAAATAAATGCATTATTATAATTTGTTGTTGTACTTACTTTTGCTAGTACTGGGTTGCAAATGTGTCGTTGAAGGTTTCGCAAGGGAAACGGTACGTTTTACATCGGCATCTCTCGAAGTACCCTGTTTAGCTCCTAATGCTATGAATGTATCGGGAGGTTGTTGGGTTACTTTACTTTTAGGGCCTCTTGTGCCCGAACCTGCTTTATTACGCTCCATTCTTAACTACAAACATAACCTCACTTACTATTTAATAATTGTAAATGAATAATGTATCAATTTTGTTATTGAAAAAACTCTAAAAGCATTTTTCGTGTTAGCTAATATAATATTTATTATCAGTGACTTAAAAAGCAATGAAGCATGTTTATTTCAAATCTTAATACACTGAAAAAGAATGTGTAAAATTATGCTTTGTGTACCTTATTACCAAATTTCTTTGTATTTATTTGGGTTTTGTAGACAAGTTAATACAAGTTTACGATTATTCATGGATAATGATTATAACTGTATTTGCTACAATCATTAAAATTACCAAATATTGTGCAGAAATCAAAATATTATATGGTAAACATAACCCATGACATAACCTCACAATCAAGATGCATGGATAGCTAATATACAGGGTCGCTATTATGTATGGGACCAAAGTTCCCCTGGTCAAACGGTTTGAGATATGCGTTTCATATTTGGTATATGTTAATTTGAGGTTATTTTGCATATTCTAAAGTAAAAAAAAGCACTTCTTAATTTTCAAATTTATTTTAAAATAAAATTGATATTTACAGTTGCGCCATCTGTTGATAAAATTTACATGGAGCCCTGAGATCGTCAAAGTTTGGAGATGAAAACAATAGAATGTAGTGCAAACACCAGTCTTCATTACATCACTATTCTAACGCACATCACCAAGTATTAATAACATATTAATTAAAAACACTGCAAAACATTATTTATTTTGACTTGCTGGCCCCGCTAAACATTGGGCGCCCTGGGCGCTAGTCTAGTGCGCTTACGAACTAAAACACGCCATTGCTGTTGAAAATAGACATAACGTTATACAAAATTACTTTTGAAAATAAAATACATATGAAAGGTAAAAGTCGGAAAAAGTCCTGCACACTTTTTTTTGTAATTTTTCTGTTAATTCTCAATTGATCCAATAAAATATAGTAAAAGTAATGAGCTAGCAAAAAACAAAATTTAATACCTATCGAAAACATAAAGTTCAAAAAAAAATACAAATGATGTATGTAATCACTTAAATATGGCATAAAGATAATACCAGATACGAGAAAATAAAGAACCAAAAACTAGAATATTTATCAAAGCATATTCTATGAAGATCTAAATTCTAAATGATAACTAACTGAACTCGTCTACTACGCCTCACGCAAGCTTTTAAAATTAGGTGCCGCGTCGCATTTACTTCAAATACTGCAAACAAAATGAAAAATAACTAAGCTGTGTCGAGATGTAGGAGCATAGCTCGTCGTCACGCAAAGTTGAGAGAGTTCTAAATTTAGTATACAGGATGTATCAAATTGCGTGTTAACTATGGGGTTCTCGCTTATTTGAAGATATACGACGATGGTTAAATTAGAGGAAAGTTGTGGAATTTTATGCCCATTAATAATCTGAAACGAAATTAAAGCTATTTTGCTTAGTTTCTGAATAAACTAAAACAAACTGAAATTTTGGATTTTTTGTTTTCGGCTATAACTCATTTGTCATTTATATTACATATTTCTAGTTTACGCATTGTTAGGACACTTTTTATGCTGAATCTAAATTTTTGATCAGATTTGGTATAACTGTTACCATTGCTCATTTTCGACCCTCAACTTTTTTCTTTTATATGGTCGGCATTTAATTTTTTTTTTATATTTGAATAGAGTATTTAATTCTGATTTCGACGATGTGTAACACTTTGCATTTTGTTTGAGTTTTGAGCACTTTATTACAGAAAATAAAAATTTCATGCGAGTGCCATGGAAAGACCACGTCATTTAATTTATTTTGAAAAAATTCTAGTAGGCTATGAATTGATGGAAGGAAAGAAAACACTACTTTTACTTACCTTAGCTTTATATACATTAGGTACGCGAAACTTTCAGGAAACTTTGTTTTGACCGTAGACAGCAGCTTAAGTTATTTTTTACAAAAACAAACAAATGGCACAGTTACTAACACACAGGTTAGAGAGTATAGTTAGACGAGCTTCTGAGCATGTTTTACAAAGGTGTCAAATGTTTTGAACATTTATTTAATAATTTTTGTTTGTATTAGTGCAGTTCTAGTGTTATCTGTTGTATTTGTTTAACCTCTTATTCAAATTAGTTATGTCAGTTGCAAACATAACAACTGCAAGTGGAATTTTCAGTAAATTGTGTTTATTAGAAAATTTGTCATTTATTTGTTTTTATAAAAAATAATATAACCTGGTGCCTACGCTCAAAACAAAGTTTGCTGCAATTTTCGCGTACCTAATGTATCTAAAGACCAAAGTATATAAAAGTAGTGTTTTGTTTTACACACATCAGTTCATGGCCTTCTAGAATTTGTTTAAATAAATTAAATGACGTGGTCATTTCATCGCACTCTTATGAAGTTTCTATTTTCTATAATAAAATGCTCAAAACTTAAACAAAATGCAAAGTGTGACACATCGTTGAAATCAGAATTAAAAACTCTATTCAAATATGAAAAAAATTAAAATGACGACCATAAGAAAAGAAAAAGTTGCCAGTCGAAAATGAGTAATGTTAACAGTTATACCAAAACTGATTGAAGATTTAGATTTAGCATAAAAAGTGTCCTAATAATGCATTACCTAGAAATATGTCATATAAATGACAAATGAGTTATAGCCGAAAACAAAAAATACAAATGTTCAGTTTTTTTCAGAAACTAAGCAAGATAGCTCCAATTTCTTTTCAGATTATTAATGGGCATAAAATTCCACAACTTTTCTCTAATTTAACCATCGTCGTATCTCATCAAATAAGCGAGATCCCCATAGTTAACACGCATTTTGATACTTCATGTATAGATTCCTCATTTAACATGACCTTAGTAAATTTGACGTAAAGTGTTAAAGGCGGCTTTTTCTTTGACAGAAAATTAATTATATTATTACGGCCCGCTGCTTTAATGTTCACGAGATTTATAAAATAATTACAGTTTTTTATGTCGGCATCCGAAGCTTTAAAACGATGCTAAACTTGAGTGGATTGGAGTATAACTTTAAATTTTTGGGTTTTATTACTTTAAATTACCCAACGTCCATACCTGCAGTTAAAAGCTGATAATGATAAACTACACTTGATCAACAAAATTAAGTTATATTACGTGGTGTCCTAATTATATTAGGGACCCTCTGAAATTTGAATCAAATCAATCAAATCAAATTGAGACGGCCCTGATTCCTACAGTTAAAGCTTTAATAAATAATTCAATATATTTCGAAAGTAGGCTTTATATATGATACCAAATTCGATTGGCGAAATTAGGTAAAACATATTCGAGTCTCAAAACTGGATTTTTAGACCACAATAAGTAAAAAAGGCGTTTGAATTAAAATACATATAAATTTGCTATGCACATGTAAACGTGCTATTTTAAAACGTACCACATAAGTAATAAATCAGATAAAATTGAAGGTAGGTTTTTGTTTCTTAAATTTAGCAGGTGCATCACAGCCTTTTGGCGTAAACAACTTTTTTTACCTCGCTTTTACCGCATTTGATTGGATAATTCTGACAGTGTTACAGACATGTTGGTACTTGAAATTAATTTTACTTGATATCGCCACTACTTATCAGTTAGTATTAAGGTGGTTGAAGAATGCGGTTGTTCCATGTAACATATTTATTAGACATATTTCGTTGTTCTTTGTAAAGTGTTGAGGAAGGCTTGGTTAAATTTTAACATTTTCGCAAATATTTTTTGAACTTAGAAACAGGTAAAGATAAAAAAAATGTTTATTTTTATTAATTATTAATATCGGCGAGATTTCTTTAACCAATTTTTTTTAATTACATGGTTTTTAATATAACACTATAGTGATGTGTGAAAGTATCAAATAAGGAGTCCTTATTAAGGACTTTGTCTTTATTTGTAATAGTGTGATTGTGAAAATACACACTTTGTTGATTTTCACTAATTCCAATCTCTTTTATTACAGCTTCAATCGAAACAGAAGGGCATTCCTTCTTTTCTGCAAATGCCACAAGAAGTGCAGTCCATTATACTTCTGGGAAGAAGGAAGTCATGATCGTTTGGCAAACATGACTTCTTTTAAGGTAATGTGTTTGATTGGTTGGTTGTAAGGTTTTTTTAAAATACTTTTATAGATGCACAGTTTCAGTTCTGGCGTCGCAAAGCAAATGTAATGAATTTTTTTCTTTTTCTATTTTAGAAATTAACACAATAGCATTTTGATTGATTTTAAATTACGCAATTATAGGATACATACGCAAAAATAACGAATTATTCATAAATTAATGATATTAAAAATAAAATATTTCCATTTCCGTTTCAGGATATTAAAAGAAGGAATTATAAATTTATATAATCACATTTGAAAGTTATATGTTGTAAATACAGGGTGAGTCAATAGCGCGAGGGTGGTCGATATCTTCTTTACTACTTAAAATACAGAAAAATGTTTTGAATAAATGTTTTAGGGGACTAAAAGGACAACATTTTAAAATTATTTGAATTATACAAGGGGTTCCAATATAAGAGTGGCATACAAAACTTACGTTTTTTTAAATAGAACATTTTGTATATTTTTGTATATTATTATTAGCCTTTTAATGGTCTTTCTGATTTTTTTTGTTTTTTAAATTTCGTTGCGGCGTTGACAAGCTATTCCACTTTTTTTTTGAAAAATTTTGATATTTGCAGACCTCACTAATAAAACCTGGACGAGCTGTGATTCCCAAGATTAAACAAACTATTTCTGTTAAACTTTAGTTAAGACCATGTGCTATCATTCAGACATTTTAAAGTCGAATTTTGTTATATAGGGTGTTTGTTGCAGCAGTGCAAAAATTTCTAACTTTAATGGGCCACAACTCGATTTTTTTTAATGAATTACCTTTTATATTTTTTAATAGTTAGAGATCTCTTTGCTTTATAAATTTTATCAAATGATGTATACCTAAATCTAACGTTTTTCGAGAAAATGAGTAAGCTAAAAATCAGGTAATTTCTAAAAATCTAGACATCATGGAAGGCGGTGACACCGGTTTGTTTTTTGTTTTTCAAAGAAACAACTGTAAAGATTGTTTTAATTCATGTAAGAAATTTGTTTTTTTATAAATTTTACGACGTTGAAGTGTCTAATTTCCCATTCCATACAGTAAATCTTGAACCAAGATTGGTTTGGTTGACATTTGTTTAAAAATTATACGCGTTTCTATTCAAAGTAAAATAAGTTTTTTGAAGCAAAACACAGGAATCAATGTCTCTTAGGATTAGGTAATTTACCCAGGTATCATAGGTAAAGTACGTAGCATATTGATACCTGTATTTTGCGTAAAAACCTAGTATGACTACTTATTAAAAGTGTCTGAAATTTGTTTGAAATAAGTTTTAAACAAAGGTTAACCCAACCCCCTAGTTCAAATTTAAAGAAAAATGGAACGGTAAATTAGGCAATAATTACAAAATTTATAAACAACAAATTTCCTACGTGAAATAAAACAATTATCACAATTGTTTCTTGCAAAAACAAAAACCAAACTGGCGTCAATGCCTTCTATGATCTCTGGATTTTTAAAAATTACCTGATTTTTAGCTTAGATTCTAATTTTCTCAAAAAACGTTGGATTTAGGTATAAACATTATTTAAAAAAATTATAGAACGCAGAGATCTTTATCCAACTATCTAAAAATATACAGGATGTGATATTTAATAAAATCAAGTTAGGATCCACTAAACTTATAAATGTTTGCACTATGCTGCAACAAACAGCCTGTATAGCGAAATTCAACTTCAAAATATCTGGATGATAGCACATGGTCTTGACTAAGGTTTAACAGAAATCGTTTGTTTAATCGTAGAAAATACGGCTCGTATAGATTTTATTAGCGAGTTCTGCAAATGGCAAATGTTTAAAAAAAAAGTGGTTAACTTGGCAATTCCAAAACGAAATTTTAAAAACGAAATATATTTAAAAATGCAATTAAAAGTCAAATATGAATGTGCAAAAATATACAGGGTGTTCTATTTTAAAAAACGTAAGTTTTGTATGCCACTCGTATATGTATAATAGAAAATAATTTTAAAACGTGGTTCTCTTAGTCCCCTAAAACATTTATTCGAAACATTATTCTGTATTTTAAATAGTAAAGACGATATCAAACACCGTGGAGCTGTTGAGTGATTCACCCTCTATATAAAATTTTAAAAAACGTTCTTTGATTTTATGCTTGCAAATTTGTCGATTACTGCATCGAAATATTTTCTGAAAAGTTGCTTTATCATCATGCAACTTCCTAAGTAATTTTTAATTTCTTTTAACTTCGAAAATCAATTAAAAGAAGTTTCTATATCATTTTGCTGTTTTTTTTGGTAGATACAAAATTGTTTGCTTTTTTTATAAAGCCTCTTAGAGCAAAATAGCCTATAGTCAATGTTATACGCATCCACTTTTAGAAAATAACTCTTTCCCATTCTAAAAAGTTATGATTATAAAATATTTAATGCTAATATGCCAACTAATTTTTGAGTAAATACCATTTTGAAACCAGAGAGTCTGGAAAAAAGCATTCAGTTTGCTCAGACGTTCTTTAGTAATATAGCTCACTTCAGTATTTTTCATTGTATAAGTACATACTTACATGGAATTTTAAATGTTTTTTGTTGAATATAAAAATAAAGACTGTCGAAAATCAAAAATTTTTATTGGAAAAACTTCGTAATAGAGAAAAAAAAATAAAAACTCGTGGCTCGTGGGAGGGCCCCCTAAGCCATCGGGCCCGGGGGCCGTTGCCCCCTCAGCCCCATGGTAGTTTCGCAACTGTTAGTACACTTGGAACAATAAGAAAATTCGCTTTTAAGCCAAATTGTTCATTAAAGATAGTTTAGTAGAACCTAAGCTTATTTTCCGGATAAAAAAATATTTAAGTGGCTAAATTCTCCCCCCTTTCTCAACATTGGCATAATTATTTTCTATTTGCTTTCATTAATTCCAAGATATTATTTGGGAAATTAAAAACCAATATTTCCATTATAATGTTATTCGCTTCTAACTGCATTAAATTGTACTATTAAAGGCGGCCCAAACCTACACAAAGGTACCTATACCCCGACTTATAATAGTGTAGCTTGCTTGTGTAAGAATCAATGTCTTGTCGCCAGTTCGTCCCTGGTATTTCATATTTTGTAAAATTTTAAAAAAATTTCCGACAATTTCATAATTTGTGTTTTTGCTTTGTTTCAACATTCAAACAATTATTCCTATTCATCAATATAAAATAAATAAACAACAGACGTTCAAACTTCATTCACAGGTATTTCAAATTTCAGCAATTTGATAATAAAACATTTTTTTTATTTTTAGCTGTTTATAAATAAGATATTTTAATATAAATTCAATAATTTTTTTATCATTTGGAAATAGAGATTAAATGTGGATTGTATAGGTTTTACTTTTTTACAACGCGCGCCGTATTAAATATACAGGGTTATTCAAAAGTGAAGAATAAACTTCGTGTTTCTGTAGCGCGTTGGTTTTTGAAAAAATGCTCGGACACTTACTTAATTTGATTTTCACGCTACAGGCAAGGTAAATAGACGATACATCCATAGCTACAAAAGATGAAAATGGCCAATAACATTCGTTTACTTTTTGCCCTTGACTACGGAACTTAATAGCACAGATAAGGTTAACACTACAGATATACGGTAAATATGGGAGCTATTGGCAGCTTGTTTTATATGATTAATAATCTGCAAATAGATGGCGCTACAATGACAATTTATAATTAAGTCACAGATGACTGTAATTTAGCAGATTACTTAGCACATATTCAAACCAAAAAACATCTGTCATGCTTAAATAATTAATATTGACGCCAATTCTACTTAAACTATATTCATGATGTGTACCTAGTTTTTTAATTTATTGCAAATAAATTAATTTATCAAGCATTAATCAGACACATTTATTGCACAGTCTAATTTTAAAACTTTATTTTCTGTTTGTGGTGAATTAAATTTAATAATAATTCCAAAATCATCTACATATTTTTATAGGACTCATATAAATCATAATAATCGAGCACTTGCCACTAACAACAGTCGACATGTTGAATATTTATTATTTATCAGGAAAATATAAAATACGCGCTTTAACCAGATCCCAGACAAGGTCAGGTTTTTAACGTCATCTGTGACAGATACATTCAAATTCGCGATAAAACAGTTTCCAACACATTTCAACAGTAATAAACAAATAGCTATAGCAGCGCCCTAAAATTGGTCTGGTGCGTTGTATCCACACTAACGCTAATTACGTTTCCAAATCTGAGCGGACATTTTTTATAAGGGGTCGTATATCTGTAGTGTTAACCTTATCTGTGTTAATAGTATCATTTGCATTCCTACAGGATAATAATTAAAGCAACAAGGTATAGATTCTAATATTTTATTTCAAACAGAATACTAAAATGTTGATTTTAACTGTTCGTTGATATGACAACAAGCACAGGCAACTTAGAGTAATGGGGCTTTTAAAAAATAATTCCGATGACAGCAGTCAAAACGAACTTTTAAAAATATGATTAAATTTCTACCTGTAGCGTGAAATAGTTAGTTAAGTATCAAGGAATGTAAGGACGTAATAACATCCGAGGTAGGCGAATACGAGCTGAGGCGGAGCCGAAGGTTGTCGCCTGCCGAGGATGTTATTAGTCGATACATTCCGTGTTACTTATAACATTTTTTCCGCTACCGGTAATAAGTAGCTTAAAATAACAAGAAAATATTATTTGCAAAATACGAATCATGTGTCATTTGTCATCAGAATTTTTATAGTTAGCTGTCAAAATTCTTAAATTATAACCTTGCATTTCTGTTATTACTGTCAATTATTTTCCTGACACTATTAAGTTCCGTCGTCAAGGGTAACTAGTACACGAATGTTATCAGCCGGTTACAATCCCTGTAGCTATGGATGTAGGGCCTACTTACATTGCCCGTAGCGGAAAAAATTTAATAAGTAACACGGAATGTATCGACTATTAACATTATATTAACAACAAGTTACTTTAATAACTATTAAATATAACTGCATCTTTTTGCGATATTTTTGTTTTCCAACGTCAACCTCCGCACACACAGCCACCTTGACTTAATTTCTTGAAAAAGCGACCTATATTTTGTGTGGGCTCGTTGGAAAGCTTGCAAAAAAACGCCATTTAAATCTATTATCGTAAATGAACTGAGATCGTTGGTTTTTGAGTTTTAGCAAATGAAAGAAAAAAATGCACTTTTTTCAAATTTTTTGTAAGACGTTAATATCAAGTAACCAAAGACATAACAATTTATAACAAATGTTCAAAGAGTTTTCTTTTAGCATGACTGCTAGTTTTGTCACCACATTACAGCATCATCAAAATTGCAATTCTCTGTCTTTCTAATAATTGAGGCAATTTTTTTTCTGCCAAACTTTGCTAAATTGAAAAGCTACAACACGTCATGTTTGGCAAACTAGTGGCATTAAAAACAATTGAATAATAATTTATAAACAACATGACATGAGCCACCTTATAAATTATTGTTATGGCTTTGGTTACTTAATATTACGGTCTTAAAAAAAATATGAAAAACGTACTTTTTTTCTTTTAATCGCTATAACTTAAAAACCAACCATCTCAGTTCAATTATGATGGTAGATTTGAATGCAGTTTTTTTGCCAGCTTTCCAACGAGCCCACACAAAGTATAGGTCGCTTTTTAAATAAAATTAAGTTAAGGTGGCTGCACGTGCGGAGGTTGACGTTGAAAAACAAAAGATATCACATACAGATGCAGTTTTATTTAAATCAATTTAAGTGTTTGAGCATTTTTCCAAAAACCAACGCGCTGCAGAATTACGAATTTTATTCCTTACTCTTGAATAATCCTGTATGTAATTTAACAAGTAATAATAATCGTGCCTAAGCGAGTGTTACAAACAATGGCGTATCAGTTAAATTTGTTTTGGTGGACTGTCCTGCTTATTAATATTCAAAATATTACAAAAACTAAAACTATATTCCATTAACAGCACTATGATACAAATAAAACTGTTTTATTAAAAAAACTTTTATAAACTAGTTAATTAACTCATCCTAACCACCAATTAATATCGAAGGAACATCAATCAGTCTAAATTTTGAAATTGTTCTTAAATCATATTTTTAAAGATCTGTACCAATACTTTTTCATTATTTAAAAATATATCTTTTGCTTTAGATACTCTTTAGAAAGACCAGCTAAACTGTTAAAATAATTTCACAAACTTTCAGATTTAATATAGCTCTTTAGCATTTTTCAAATATAACACTTTTTATCTCAAATATTCATTTTTAAATATGACGTTAAAAAGTGGTAATTTAAATTTTTTCTCCGATAGTTTTTTAATAATTTAGTTTTGTTAATGTCTAATTTTGAATTTTCAGATGTTCATGAAGTCTGAAACTCGGAGGTAGTTTGCTGTGTTGAGATGCTGAACCACCGAATTCAGGATTGGATTATCAAGAAGCTGGATGGTCGAAGTTCAAGGAACGGGATTAACGGGGAGCTGGACAAAAGCGCCGGCTTATTAATGGACTGGACAACCGAGGGACTGGACCAGCGTGGGACTGGAAGCTGGAAATAGACAACGCCGACTTCTTAAAAGGTAGGTTCCACATCGGTGGAAGGCGTTCCAAGGACCCAAGACATCGTAATGTAAGTTTTTTTTAATTTTCCACAGCAGTATAGCCAGTAATGTTGAAACTCACATTAACAATTTACAAAATATAAAACTGTTAAATTTGAGAATATATACAATAAGATCAACAAGGCCGTAGTCCAGATATTAAGAATATTCTGCACAGTAATTAGATTAAAACAAGATAGATTTCAAAAGTCAAATTTATGTTTTAATTATTTTTTCACGCCCCCACCCCTGCGTCTTGTCTTCCAATTAACGTTAAGTAGGTGATGTTAATGCGGCTGCTATGAGAAATTTAAAAACGTCATTATTACTGTGGTAGCGAACTAGGTTGATAGTTAATTAACATTTGATCGGACTTGTCGGATTGCCATAATAAATATTCTCAAATTTGTACCCCCCTTGCATAGCAGGTTTCTAGATGGTTGTCATAATTATGCCATAATGCCATATAGAACCGTATAATTTTTGAAAATGCTTGTTATTGTTTTCAATGTATTCAAAATTCTAACCCGCATAACTAGTAGCAGATTTTATTTTGTAAATTGTAATGCTTCTTTTACGCTCGTAATATTATGCTCGTTTCGATTCCGGGAGTGCAAGTGTATACGTATAATGACGGCAGAATTTCGTTTTTATTAAAAAAAGTACATATACAACTACATACATCAATTTATTAACGGTTTTATTTAGATGTAGTATGCATGTAGGTATCTATATTTAATAGCGGTTATATTGCGGATGCGGAGTAGTTATACTGAGCATTTAGGAGCGGCCATTTGTAATAACTG
The DNA here is from genome assembly GCA_958336395.1 of Ctenicera cuprea. Taxonomy (NCBI): domain Eukaryota; kingdom Metazoa; phylum Arthropoda; class Insecta; order Coleoptera; family Elateridae; genus Ctenicera; species Ctenicera cuprea. The sequence goes on from OY284491.1 coordinate 13,199,444, forward strand.
TGGTATTGCTCATTACCTAAAAACGTATTAATCACATTTTTGAATTTATTTTGAATAATCCCATATGGAACAGTATATAGGGTAGCTTCTGCGGTTTGCCGTTTGAATTTTCGTGAAAATCGGAAAATTTTGTATGTATTACGAGTCTAAAAGAGCATAATCGCAGTTCTTGTATTAGTACATATATAATATTTATTGTTAAATATTTATATTATCATAAAATTTTATCCTATATATTAAATAATTGTTTCATTATCAAGATAATTCCCCCTTTTAAATTGATATGTAATATGGTAGTTCTAAATCATTTTTGTTGTTTGGTTGAAGTAACAAAACATTCGAAATTATAAAAATCATTAATCATCATCTACTAGTTTTGTTTTTACAAAATAAATACAATGAACTGCAGATGAGTTTTAACTAAATAGTTTCAAGGCATTCCAAATTTGTTGTAAAACTTATATAATTTGTTACTTTTGTTGAATTATTTATAAAATTCAAAAATACAAAACAAACCGAAAATTCAGAAATACGTTTTCGGAGTTTCACGTTTTTGTTTTGTATTTTACCTATCCTTAGACTACAACACTTGGCTCTGCTGCTGTGCACTCTAATAGGACCATTTTAAGAAGTTAAACAGTAGGAAAAGGAACTCTTTTTAGGTTTCAACGTTCTATGGTTTTCAAAATTTTCTGATACAATTTTCAGTTCAGAACGTGGATAGGTGCTTCGTTCTCAAATTTGTACAAGTACAGGATGCACAGAGCGTGATAAGTCAAGGGTGACTGATTAGCCTCGATTGGGTCGGTAATAGTAAATCTTTCCAATATTGGAACTGTGACGTGCGGGACTCCCGCAAATGGCCCGCTGGCAACGATAATTAATATAATTATTACATATCTTTGCTATGGGGTGGTCTACGCGGGTTACTACTGATTGGCTTGCGACTACCTGCGATACTATACCTATCACTGCTCTAACCGTTCATGGTGTGTTGAATGTGCTTGGCGATTTTGAGATTTCTCTTTGGCTCTGTAAGTTTGTTGCGGAAGGGGAGTTATGCCACGGTTTTCTATGGCTACTCAAATTTTCCTACGGGTACTTTTCTGAAAAGAGTTCTGCTTCCCTTTTTTAAATATTCTAAACTTTTAGAATTTGAATTCAAACATTTTCATATTTTAATATAAGTTTAAAATGGTCTGTTCTTTATAAACATTTTTGAATGTGCTGTGTTGAATTCGATAAGCCGCAAAAATGCCTGAACATTGGAAGGCATGATTTTTGCAATCGGAATTTGTTCTTCTTCCTGAGTTTTCATTATTTTTACGCTTATGATAGGTTTGTCCCCCTCCCCCTCTTCAGTAGTTACTAATTCTAGCTTTGTATGAAAACTCGGAAGAATGCACATTTCCGATTATCGAGTTTAGCTTATACAGTATTAAAGGATTAATTACTTAAATAATCAATTTTTGTGAATAGATTTGCCGTGAACTGTTTTATGTTAAGCAACATAGTAGAATTTCATTACTATATAGGTATTTTTCTATCATGTTAAATTAAATCAATTTTGGTATTTATGCTTGGAACGCTACATCTGTCAATGTGGCCATTTAAAGTCAGATTATTGCATTAATATTCAAATAGTTCTTTTAAACTAAATTAATCCTTTAAATCCTGTATAATAATTATTGCTTACTAATCATGTTTATGGCGCTGTGTTTCTGCTGGCGAGACATTAGTGCACCTTTCTTAATTGTTAACTGTTGCTTTAGAAGAAACATGTCAGTGGCACAACATTACATCATAAAGCAAGAAATGATATTTTTCTCTTGGAAGAAAAATGCATTCCTTACATTTGATTGATGTAGTTACATCGTGTTAAAAAAATGACACACCATAAAATTTTTGGACTTTTGTGTCATCTGGAGTGACAGGAGGGGGGGCGAAAATATTTTGCAGCTATATATTATGTACTTCTATTTTATAATATTCTGTTTGAGAAGTATTTTTCTTTCAGGTCTTTAAAAGGTGTTTTTTTTTAAATAGTTTCTGGATATTTCTTGCGCAGTTTTGTCTCACATTTTAACATTCAGCCGTATTATCGAATACTTACTTGTTTCACATTACTATTTTAGATAGGTTAAATAATTATTTTTTTGCGAATATGTTAAATGCGTAATACTGTTTTTTACTTTACCATTTCTGGTTCGTCGCGGTCGTATTTTATTCGTCTGAACGTGGTGTAGTTATGAGTGGTGTTACTGTTAACAAATTTGAAATACTTTTGTTTGTTATGGTAAGTATTAATTGAATATTACATTTTATAATTTGTGAGTACTATTCCATACCTATTTCTTAAACAATTTTTTTAAATTTATTGTTTAGATTAAGTACTTATTAATACTTATTTTATTAAATTATCACATTAGGTGAGTAATTAATACCAATTTCTTTTCAAAATGATAGTTTAGGTGCTTAATACTGATTTTTTTTACTTTACTACTTTAGGTGGGTAAGTTAATACTAATTTTCTAAAAATGTTACTTACGTAATACTTTTTATTTACTACTTTACCATTTTTTGTTCGTCACGGTCGTATTTTATTCGTTTGGCGGTAGTGTAGTTATGACTTATGAGTGGTGTTAACAAATATAAAATATTTTTGTTTTTATGGTAAGTATTAATTGAATATTACATTCTATAATTGGTAAGTACTATTACATACCCATTTGTAAAACGATTTTTTAAAATTTATTATTTAGGTTAAATACTTTATCAATACTGATTTTTTTGCAGATTAGGTGAGTACTTAATACTGATTTTTTTTAAATTGGTACTTTAGGTGTTAATACTGATTTTTTTACATTACTATTTTAGGTGGGTAAGTTAATGCCAATTTTCAAAAATATGTTAGTTACGTAATACTATTTTTGTACTACTTTACCATTTTTTGTTCGTCACGGTCGTATTTTATTCGTTTGGCGGTAGTGTAGTTATGACTTATGAGTGGTGTTACAGGCTGTTAACAAATATAAAATATTTTTGTTTTTATGGTAAGTATTAATTGAATATTACATTTTATAATTGGTAGGTACTATTACATACCCATTTGTTGAACGATTTTTTAAAATTTATTATTTAGATTAAATACTTTATCAATACTAATTTTTTTTCAGATTAGGTAAGTACTTAATACTGACTGATTTCTTTTCAAATTGGTACTTTAGGTGGTAATACTGATTTTTTTTACATTACTGTTTTAGGTGGGTAAGTTAATGCTAATTTTCAAAAATATGTTAGTTACGTAATCTGTTTTTTTTTACTGATTTAGGAAAAGTACTTATTAATACTGATTTTTTACAGATTTTCTATTAGGTGAGTACTTAATACCGATTTCTTTTCAAATTGATACTTTAGGTGCTTAATACTGATTTTTTTTACTTTACTATTTTAGGCGGGTAAGTTAATACTAATTTTCTAAAATATGTTAATTACGTTATACTGTTTTTTACTACTTAGTTAGGTTAAGTACTTATTGATACTGATTTTTTTTTTCATATTTCACATTTGGTGAATACTTAAGAGTACTTAATACCGATTTCTTTTCAAATTGTTACGTTAGGTGCTTAATACTGATGTTTTTACATTACTATTTTTGGTTGTTTGGTTGTATTTGCTTCAGAAATTTAAAGTAAATTTTGATTTTTCTAACACTCGTGTATTTTATAAAATTGTAATATTTACACAGGCCATTGGATACAGGTTTGAAACCTCATTTTAATTTTTACTTAGTACTTGATCTTGACATTTTTTTTGAGTAACAAAATTTCTAGTTTCACACGAAGCAAAAAAATTGTCCAATTCCCGTGTGTTAGATAAAAAGATCTAGAATACCAAATTCTGCTATCTAACATAGGTACCATTTTTGTTAAAGTAATAATTTTGATTCCACGTTTAGGTAAAATAAAAAATTGTTTACTTACTATTTGGAAAAATAAAGTAATAATTTATAATGTAACTAATTCTTAAAATATTCAATCATCTCCAAGCTCTACTTTTATTTTCACGTTTTCAATGTTTGTAATACAGATAAATCACTTACAGTTGAATGTTTTGGCTGCTTCTGCTGCAACCCCTATGTTCTTTGCTTCTGCTGCCGCCCCTATGTTCTCTACTTCTGCTGCCTTGTCGCCCCTATGTTCTCTGCTTCCGCTGCCGTGCCGCCCCTATGTTCTCTGCTTCTGCTACAGCCCCTATGCTCTCAGCTTATTGAGGAATCTGACTGCACCCTAACATTGCAATTATTTTTCAAGGCGGGCAGTCTAGGTAAGAATGTTTTACTTATATTTATATATTTAAATAATTTAGAAATGCGATATTTAGTTATATTATGGTGTCTCAACAAATCAATCTCTGAAAAAAGGCATTGTTTTACTTTAATCTTCTAATATTGCTGTTGCGAAATGTTACGATTAGAATTTATGACATTTCCTAAGTCATCGACGTAATATTTTAATTTTATTGCAGGTTCCAAATAACAATCATTTTACTATTCATAACAAAGGGTTGGGAAATATAAAGTGGGTGTAGCAGTGGTTTACTAGTAGTTAAGCTTTTGGAGTTGGTTTAGTTATTGGAAGTAATATAATTAAAATAGGTAAATTTAGTTTTTTCGTCGATTTTTATTGAACAGTATTTTTGTTTCATTGTTGCTTGTCAGAGATGATTTGTAAAAACGGATAGATTGTCATTTTAAGTATACGTTCCGTATATATTGCTATTCAAACATAGCGCAGCAAGTCCTAAGCCCTGTACATAATTTAAGTAGAATAGAAAGGTATACATAAAACTTAATTTTTAAATTTTTGAAATAGCACTTTCAACATGCATAAGGAGTCGTACACTAAATATAATCTAAGTATTTAAAAGCGCGCATTGAATACTCAGGTTGCTTTAGTAAGTATGCATTTCTTTTGTGTGATAAAAGTTGTAGCAATCCCTTTATTGTTAAAATTAATTTGTAAATTTTTATTCTTAATCAAACCGTAAAATCCAGATTTTGATAGTTTTGTGATTAGGTTTCCATAGATGTCATTATTTTTAATTAATGAATAAATAGTAGTTTTACAACAACAGGCTGTGAATTTTTGTTTGATGGCGATTTAATAATGAATTACAGGGATTATTTTGTACTAGGATGAGGAGTAGAACTTTTATGGCTAAATTAAATGAAAACTTTTGTTTAACCATGCAAATAAGAAATACTAAGAGTCCATAGTAAGAAATACAATTTAATTTCATGAGGGGTTGTGAACTTATTTGTTAGATTATGATAAAAAATTAAGCAATTTCTGTTTCTTTGCATACAAAAATGATTAAGGGAATTAGAAATTTAAATAGGGTTGCAAATAAATGGGGTGAGAAGACACGACACATTCATTCGATGAACTGCTGAATTTGCAAACCAGCTACTAGAAACCGTCAATATGGATTTTTAGGAAACTCTTTTTTATAATAATTGGTAAGTTCAATGTAATGCATTAATGATAAGATTTCTTTTTTTTTGTTGTAGTTTACAAATTTTAAACTTCAGTTTTCATGTGTTTGTGTATTATTTCTATTTCCTTGTTCGTTACAATTTTCATTTTTCTTACTTTTCTTTCTGTTACTTCCTTGTAATTATTATTTTATCAAAAACTTAGAAAGCGTGGTATGACTTAAACATTCAAGGCCCTTTGTAATCTGTATTGAAATTTAATACACCTTTTCTTCTATTGTTAAATATTAAACTATTTTTAATTCTATTCTAAATTGGTTTCTGATAACTTGATTTCAATAATGATTATGAAACTTAACGTTGCTTCTCTTGGATAGATATTCCACGATGACTGGATCTGCCATGAAGCCATCGAGAAATTAATCTGATATAATTATTTTTAAATCAAAAATGTTAATAATTTTTTCACAATAGTTTGATGTTATTTATTGTTTTAATTTTATTATACTAGAAATGTACTTTCTTACAGTAGGTAATTAAAATGTTCTCTTAGAAGTTATTATTTTTGTGTAATTTATATTAGCTTTCATAAAAATTGGCTAAAAAATAATAATTAGCCTGAAGACACAATAAAAAAAACTAAAAAGAAACGAATACACAAAACATTTAATACAAAATAAAATACACTACAAAAAATGAAAACATACATTTCACTTTCATATACAGAATGTTTCCTAAGTACGTGTAGAAAATTCACTGACAGACAAAACGTATATCAACATGTGTCTGCAAGTCCTCCGTTTTCGAAAAATAGGGTGTTGAAATTGAGCGAAAAAATCGTAAATTTTTAAAACCCGCTGAAATATTAATTTCTAATTTGATGAACACACACAGAGCTAAGGACTATTGAAAAATGTTTCACCAACACAGAAAAACAGTCGTTGGCGCTGCATGTGCTCACACCAAATTAGAAATTAATATTCCAGCGGGTTTTCAAAATTTCAATATTTACGAAGTTTTTCTCTCAACTTTATCACTCTGTATTTAAAAGACAAACGACTTGCGGACACATGTTGATGGAAACTTTTTGTCTAAAAAATAAGCCAAAGGAAATGCCAGTGAATTTTCTACACGTACTTAGACAATATAAAACATCTGCTTTGAAAATTTATCTAAAAGTTTAACGCATTATAATATAAAAGTGGACCACAAAAAATAATAACTAAAAGCACTTACAACAAAAGACAAACAAATAAATACAATTTTTAAAATACATTGTAAAGATTGCCCTGCTCGGGGCACCTGAATTGCGGACGGAATAATCCACTACTGTAATCCCACATCCGAATTGCGGACCAAAAATTTAAGGTAAATTCCTAGTCCTAATTGCCACCTGAACTGCGCATCAGCGTAGAGGATTAAAATACAGGGTGTCTTAGATAAGGAGTGCATGCATGGGGATCAAATTGCTTTACAGAACCAATTTTGTTTTCGTTTTTTTTCGTGTTTTTGCTTTGCAATAAGCCTTTTGGGGGCCTTATCGATGTCAAAACTGAAAGCATCGAAATCTGCTTTTTTTTCGAATTTCCCAAGAAAATCAAAAGCAAGTTTTACCGCTTCGTCGCATTATCGGTCGTTTTCCCGAAGTTGAATTCCATAACTACAGTGCTCGCTACAGTGATAATCAGTGTGAAGATATAAATTTTCAGGCTATATTAAATATTAACCTTTTCAATATTGCAATAAATAATGAATTATAGGAAAATATTATCGAGAATAGTTGTCACTATAATGTTCTTATAATTCTTGAGTTATGACAGTATATCAGAGTATAAGCAAAGTAAGGTTAGTAGTAAGGCATTGCGTGCGGATTTCAAATTTGCGTGCAGATTTCAAATTTGCGTGCAAATCTTATTTTTTCAGTAACTACGATCTGCTGCGCCATCTCTCCGCCAAACATTTCGTGACGCCCATATCAAACTCGAGTGACAACACCATACCCTTCCAGTCATCTTGCTCACAATAACATGTACATCCAGGGTGTTCGAAATTATTGGGAATCATTGCCAACTTCGTTAATATTAGAGCTAGGAGAAGTCAGTTCAATTAACAAAGTGTTGCAGTGTTTGCGCTGATTCGATGCTGTATTCAAAGAAACAATTGAACATCGCGTTTATGAGTTATTCATGAAAACAACATTTTTGAATGGAACACCCTGTATAATTGTATTTATTTGTTTGTCTTTTGTTGTAAGTGCTTTTAGTTATTATTTTTTGTGGTGCACTTTTATATTATAATGCGTTAAACTTTTAGATAAATTTTCAAGGCAGATGTTTTATATAGGGTTTCCTAAGTACGTGTAGAAAATTCACTGGCATTTCCCTTGGCTTATTTTTTTAGACAAAAAGTTTCCATCAACATGTGTCCGCAAGTCCTTCGTCTTTTAAATACAGGGTGATAAAGTTGAGAGAAAAACTTCGTAAATTAGCGATAAAAGAATTTTATCGCCAACCGTCAATAAAGCCATGCATTACCATAGCGATTTTCGGAAGTAAACAAACACTTTATCTTACTGTAAAATCAAACACTTTTTTTCGCGAATTGTTTATAGAAAATGATGAATGAAAACATTTTTACGGTTGGCGATAAAAGTTTGTATGCACCACCTCAGTAAAGTGTCTTTATCGAACTCGTCTCGCTCGCTCGGCTCATAATCTCAGACTCTTTGGATAAAGAATCACTTTACTGACTTGGTACATAAATATTACCAATAACTGTTTTATTATTCACTTTAGGTTACTATTGCATTAGAACTTTTGTATTCAGAATTAAATTAAGTTTTAAATATATTAAATATAATTTTAAACAAAACCATTTTATGGAATATTTAAAAAGGAAGACGTTAAATTGTTTTTTGGATACAGCATCGTAATCAGCCCAAAAAAACTGGAATACTATAGTAATTTAACCAACTTCATAGCTCCAATAATAACGAAGTTAGCAATGGTACCCCGATTATTTCGAACAGCCTGTAAATCTTATCAAAAAGAAAGCGACTACTGCACGGTCCGACCGCACTGCAATTTTTTCTTTGTGCACGGTCGGACTGTGCAGCAACAAAAGCACAGTCAGAATGTATACATTACGTGTTTTAGCTTTGCCTGCAAGTTCTTTGTGGCAGACATTGAAATAAAAGTTTACAGCCTTTTGCTGTATAAATGGTTGAGGGGTCGAATCCCGGCTTAACGATTTTATTTATACTGCTTTTATTAAAACAATACTGTTGGTCCATGTGGTCTACCCGAGGTTATGTTTAGGAGCAGCTATATTTTTAAAGAAAAAATATGAAAACAAAGTTGCATACGCATCATGGTTTGAATTATAAAGTAGCATTTTTAAAATAGTACTTTAATATATATTGAGGTACTTAAACATAATAAAACTATTTACATCGAGCATATCAACATTACGAAACACCAGAAGTGGGGAAATACCTAAATAAAACATTAATTTTTCAATAAAACTCTATTAATGTTACTCTTTCAGTGTACTTATACTAATACAAAAGAAAACAAACGTTAGAAATGCACATTTAAACAAGATTCTTAATGAACTATTTACAACAAATAAAACTTGCTTATGCAGTTACAGTATCTGTATCACTCGGAGGCAGCGAGTATGGTTTCTGTTTACGTTGACGTCTACGCTCGCGTCTTTCACCCATAACTAAACGTAGGTGCTCCAATTTACCACGTGTGCGCGAATTTTGATCTTCACTGATCGAAGTGGGAGTTGGTTCATCCAACTGCTGCGGTGCAGCTTCTGTTTGCTCCTCTCCTTGTCTAGTGACACGTCTCAATTCTGGAGCTGAACACAAAAGATCATTTAATATATGAACTATTGTTGCCACATCTCTGCGTGGTCGCCCTTTTGGATCCTGAAGTGCTGGATTTAGAGCTCCACTAAATGTGCCGGAATATACGCTTCCTCGACGACCTAAACATTATAAATTACACTTACAAAAATTCTACATTAAAATCTAAAGTAATTAAGAACATAAGTTCCAGCTTTACTTTGTTGAAGTTTACATTATTTACATAAAATAATTACTAACTTCAACAATTTTTGTTTATTTTAACCTTATATGTATTTCGACAGGTTTACATGTTATTATCAAAGATAAGTTTTAAAGTAAACAGTTGGTGTTGCTATAAGAACAACAGAACTTGATGACTTGATCTTGGTTATCTATGTCTGCAGATGACTTGATTTTTTAATCCAAAACGTACAATAATGGTGAATTTAAGAGATTAATTTGCTCATACAGAGGTATGGCTTTTAAATGTTAGTACACCTAATTTACGTTTATCATGGCAAAAGTGTAAAAATGTTATAGTGCTGTTAGAAGTCATATTAAATAATTGTGTTCTAGTAAGTGTTTAGCGGTGTTTTTGTTTGTAACAATGTACGCAAAACTAATGAAAACTGGTGGTAAAATGTCCACCTGTATCAAGAAATTGTTATAGAAAAATACCTATGGGAAAAAAACGGTATTTTACAAAAACTGTGTCCCCTTATGCCAACAGTCTGTTGGAAAATGACGTTCAAGATTTAAATGAAGTCCATGATAGGAGATGTGTCTTTTTCGTATTTTCAGATGTGGAAAATTATTTTCGATAAATTTTCAATAAACATTTAATCTCCCAACCTAATTAGAAGTGTGTATTACATATAGCGCAAAATTGGCTTAAGCTTTCACTCTTCCTCAGTCTTCTCGAAACTTGTGTAAGTGTAGTTACTCCTACATTCCTTAGTACGACGGTATACAATTTGTTTAATAATTGAAATTTCTCTATCTATATATCGATGGCTTCCTGCTAAAAAGGCGTATAAACCAAACTTCAGTTTTGCAGGAGGCGCACTTGAAGATTTATTTCTTAACGACTCAAATGTGAATGTAGATTCCAACACGCACCAGCGGATTACTATGGCGAGAAAAACCCTACTTCGCTAAAATGATTGATACGCCCTTTTGGCAGGAAGCCCTCTATATTAAACGGCGAGGTTAAAATAAATAAGTATTGTTGAAGTTATAAATTATTTCAATTATAGACTAATTAAGAAAAAAACTAATTACTAACTTGTTCCTTCTCCTCTCCCAGAGAAGACGTCGGCAGAAAGACGACGTAGGGTGTGTTGTAGATTACGTGAAGCTTGTGTGAGACTTGGTGGACGTGCAGGTGGAGATGGGTTTGAGGTAGGTGGTGGTTTTGCTCCTGACACTGTGCTTAATTGAAGCTGGATCAGCATCATGTGGTCTCCTAAGCGCATGCTTAAGTTTAAGGGGGCCTTTCCACACAAAAATTCATTTACTTGAGTGTCATTGAGCGACTCTAATGCTTGCATTATTCCTATTTCTGGCCGCTGTTGCTGTCAAGAAAAGTTGGTTTACAAAATAATATTTAAAATATTTTAAGATACCTAATTAATTTTAGTATAATACCTAGAACTTTATCAAATATTTAACCATAATATAATCTTATCTTCTCTTTCGGGGTAACCAAGAAAAAGATGAAGAAAATTTGGATATTAACGATTTTACAAATATTGACCCCCAACAGTGACATACTTTGATTCTTAACACAAAAGATTTTAATCGAAATTTTATAATCACGTTAACCCTCAGCAGAGATAATTTACAGATATTAACATAACAATGATTTCACTAGCCTTAGTCTTTGTTTCTTCTGTAAGTTATCATTTTAACATGTGATTAATAAACAAAAGAGCATAGAAAATCAACAACATACAACCAGTCCTGTTTCAACATTGGGTAACAGGGTAACTTTGGATCCGTCTGTGATTCCATGTTGTAAAAGGTTCCCTTCTTGGAGTTGTCTGGAAAAAAAAGAAATTTAACCCTAGCAAACGTTCGGGGGTGGTTCAAAACCCACTTATCACGAAAGAGTAAACATATCCGATCTCTGGGCACTTTGAGCCTTTTGGATATGAGTTTCTTGAGGTTCTCAACTGTAATGTCTGGATCCACAGTTAGGTGGAAATCTCCGCCTGTGGTGGGACTTATCTGGATGGAAATTTGTGAATGTGGGCCACACCCCTGAGAAATGGGGTTAAAGTTAGATTCTGCACTATCTTCCATGTCTGCACAGCCTGTTTATGGTATTTAAAGTCTTTTGGAGGTCACTTAACAACTTTACTAATCCGTTTTTCACCAAAATCTATTCCAGACACCATTTCCAAACTCACGACCACACAAAAAAAACAATAGACTTACGGTACTGTGAGCTCTGGATTGTGACAAGTTTAATTATCTCGATTACACCCATAGAGGGCGCAACAAATTACAATTAAAGTATTTTTGGTTGCATAACCAGTCATATTTTCAGATAATTTATGAAATAATAATTCTGAAATACACAATAATGACTGACTATACAAAATGAAAACAAGCAAACATTTTTTATTATAAATTTATTAAAAAAAAACTGTACCTATGAGGCAAACTCCTTAAATTGTATACAAGTATAAATTAGAAATAATAATTGGGTATATTTAATATACCTACATAAGTAATTCAATTAAAAGTAATTAATAAAATTTAGATGTTTCGGTGCTATGCAAACCTTCACTCCTTAGTCTTTGCAAAATTGGTCTGTAAATTTCGGGTGCGAATGGCAAAATAACTCCACGTTCTTGAATTTCACCTGAAAATCCAAAATTTATAAAATTTATTTTATAAAAATTATAATAGACTTACCATCCAACACCATTTTTGTTGCAATTGCAGCTGGATATCCTACAGTTTTAGCCATTGCAGAATGCCCATTTACGTCTCCATAAACAACAAAGTTAATACCTCTCATTTCTCTCCTATTATCAGGCCAAGAAATTCCAATTTCATGCCTTAAAATAACCAAATCCCTCTCGTCTTTGCCTGAAAAACCAGAAATTTTAAATAAATAAAATTTTGTCAAAAATTTAAGTATCCTCACCTAGATTTAGTTTAGTGGAAAGATAGTGTGTTAAAGTATCCAAAGGAGATCCACATTTAACAACACCAACATCATCTAAAAGTCCTAATTCTTCCAAAAGCTCAACTGCATATTCAGACCCGGTGTGTTCAGTAATTTTTGATTTCAAGTTCTCGTACATAATATTGCTATCTTGTAATCCTAAAATATTGCACACCAACTGCCTCCAGGTAATTTCAGGTCCTTTGTTGTGAAGAGCAGGATGGTTTTCTGGATCAAGTATTCCAAGAAGTTGTAAAGTTCGAGTGGCTTCGGTAAATCCTTTATAACGAATTGTGCCTCGTAGAATAGTAGTGGCTTCAGGAATTCCATAATATTTTGCATAGTTTGTGCTGTCTCCGTTGGGGTAACCTTCCAGGTTAAATCCAGGGAGGAAGTCAAGTGATTTTGTAGCTCCCATTAGATCACCCCCTTCTTTTATTTCGACAAGTTGTCCTTTGCTTAAGTATTTTGCTGATGATATGGTATTAATTAAAGAACTACGTGGGGACCAAGAAAATTTATAACGCAAGGGATTGTTACTGAATTCTGGTGCAGGAAGACCTCCACAGAAGGATGTGAATGAATTTATTCTTGCTCCAAGGGCTTTTACATCTTGCATGCATTCAAGAGCTAGGAGGTGATCAATTCCAGGATCTAAACCAACTTCGTTCAGGATCGTTACTCCAGCAGCCATGGCTTCTTGATGAAGAATCTTAAGATTTTCTTTGGCATAACTTGCTGTTACCATGTGAGTACCCTCACGAATACAAGCTTTAGCTACAATTGGGTGGAGATCTCTTGGTAATATTGATACAGCCACGTCGGCTTTGGCTGCAAGTTCTTGGACACCAGAAGGATTGTCAACAGCGTTTAAATAAACGCTTTGAATTCCTGGATACTCTCTGGCCAAATTGTCAGCCAAATCTTTCTGTTCACAGGCAACTGTGATGCCGATGTTTGGATATCGGTGTAAGTATTCTACAAGGGGTGCAGCTACACGTCCTGCTCCAAAAATTACTACTTCTTTTTCTACTTGCCCTGGACCTGTTTCTTTTTGGCGACTTTTTCTAAAGAAATATTGGTTGTTAAATTTGTGTTATGAATGATGATATAACTTAAAGACTTACGTTGAAGCTAGCCGCAGTTCTTGAATATATTCGTAATTTTCTGTTAGTTGTCCATTACTGGCTATTATAGCCTAAAAAAGTACAATTAATTTTTGGTGGGCAGGGAAATACGAGTATAACGAGGCGCATTTACATTAATTCGATTAAGCTGAAGGGGCAGTTAAGGTAATTTTTTTACACCTCTTTTAAATCAAAACCGTATTGATAACATATGATGCATATAAGGTGAGTATAAATAACTTACCCCAAAAACAGTAGGTTGAAAAGTATGTTCTTCTAGTGGTTTTGTAGCAACAGATTGTAGAATATCAGAGGTGAAAGGATAAAGTAAATCGCCAAAGAAATCAGTACTTTCTCTAGGTATTTGGGTGGGCATATTATCAATACTGCAAACTAATACTCCTGGCCCCTTAAAGCTTTTGGTGTCTTTATTACGGTCCGCATCATACAGACAGAATGGGGTATCAATGGTGGTGCATTCATTCATAAACTCAATAGAACCTCCTGGATCGGCTGAGATATCACAGATAGCTAACATGCGATGTGGCAAAGCGGGAGCACCTACGGAAGTTGGCAACCAAGGGGTGTAAGCAGGCCTTAGAAGATGCTTAGCATCCGGAATTGTCAAAAGTTTCGGGCTGTTAACTGCCCAGTAAATTCCATTAACAAGTACGGAAGCATATGGAGCAATTAATTTGCTGAAGGTGGATATGTACCGCTCAGGGTGTTCTTCATACTCGACGCGATCGAATCCTCCTCCTTCAGCGCGTTCAAGATAATGCCGCCTCCTGACTTCGCAACCATAAACTTTATTAGGGTTGCCGTGTTCGGCGGCTTTTTTGAGTAACTCAGGAGGTACGTATTCGTGTGGAAGTTCCTGGAACACTTCCTGGGAACCCTGCGATACATTTCCCGAGCCCGTAAAGACAAAAGTAAGAGGTCCGACGGATTTGGGCATCAGCCCTAAGGCAATTTCATAACCAGCATCACGTACCGCTTGCCTCGCCATGCTGGAATTACGGTAATTGTGCGCTGGACCAATGTGCATGAATGGTGTGTGATGACCCAGTGCAAGAAGACGCAAGCCTATACCGTGAAGAATGTTAACTGTTCCTGCGACTCCAGCCATCTTACCGAAAGCAACGACACGTTGACCTGTCTGATCTACCAACTTTTCGTAGTCCATCAAGCGGATGTTTTTTTCCAGGATGGCATCCAAAAGAGGCATGTTGCTCTCTTGAGCTTTAATGGTATGAGAGAATAAACAGTACGTTTTATCAGGGATGAGCTGATCGACGGGAACCTGTTTTACTCCAAATATGACACTGGCTTCGGAGATGTCCTCCTGTACGACAGCTCCTGCGTTTAAGTAAGCTTGCATGGGGTATGCCCGTCGGTTACTTGGTTGGACTATTACTTTGACACCATTTTTTACGAGTTTGCGGACATGGGATGGGGAAAATGGAGCTCTTCGCTCCCATACACTTTGATCTTCTCTTCTGATGGCAATGACCTTTTTAGTTCCCTATAATAAAAAACAAAAGAAAAAAAATAAGTTTTCTTTTATCGGATGCGTTGTACATTACGTATCATTTGCGATAACGATAGCTAATAAGTGATCTTTTAGCTAATGCGCGATTAGATTTTTTAAGTTTAAACATAAATAGAACGCTCATATATGGCAGAGTTGTTATGAAATTTTATCTCAATTTTTGCTGCTTTGATATGATAAACTTTAATAAAGGTTTTGATATAAAGTCTTAGTTACCTAGCACTATGATTACGTTGGAGCAATAAAATTTGTAATTACATCACAGTTAACAAAAGTAAAAAAAACGCGATAAAGTTTGATAAATATATATCTTTTTTCGATATTTAATTTTTTAAAGCAATTTTAGTGTAAATTAGATTTCATCTATGCCTATTTAGTGTGTCTAACCCTATTATTAAATTCAATTTTTTATCTAATTGAATTTCTTAATCTTGATGTAATCAGAAAGATTGAATCTAAAAAAAATAATGTTTGTTTATAGCCATCAGGATTATACTGAGTGGTGTGAAATAAAAAACAGTAATGCCCAATAATTGCGGCTTCTTCGTGATTTTCTTAAACAAAGTTCGTTACATCCGGAATTTTGTAAATTCGTACCCGTTAAAAGCAAATTTATTGATTTGTTATACTCTGAATTGTATTGCGAGTAAAACAATTATAGGTGTCAATTAATTACGGTTCCGTAATAATCTTCTTTAAAAAATTGTCTAGGGATTTCGTAGTAACCGTGTTTTCTAGGAAATTTATCGTTCGTTTGTTTGCAAAATGTATTAAGCAGTGAAAAACAAAAAAATATGCAAAATAATTAGAAATTCTTAAAAAAGGTTTGTAAGGTACGAGTGATTGTGATAGGCACTCGTTATAAGCGAATTTATAGCTCGCTATTTGCGGAATCGTATTGAGTGCGCTGCACAGTGATAAGATAATGCTAAATTGGTAAACTTTAAATTATTGTGGAATTCTGCAGTAGGCGTCTTAGTTATAAACGAGCCGATTGCTTATTATTTCCCAAACTGTATGGCGGGGTGAAAATTAAAAAAAAATGTTTTCGTCATGATTATGGTTTCGTAACAAATTTCTTACAAAAACTTTTTATATACGGGATCTAATAATACTCGTAACAATAATAATAAGCCAATTTATTGTTCGTTATTTTCTTAATAATGAATAAAAAATAAATACTGTTTTTAATGTTTTTTATTGTGTTATAAGAAATTTAAAAAAAAAAAAGATAAAGCCAAGCAATCACGGATTCCTAACTTTCTTTAAATAAAGATTTGTTATATCCGGGATGTAATAACAACTGTGCCCATATAAGCCAATTTTTGTAATAAAACCAAATTATCACGGATTCTTAATTTTATTTGAATAAATATTTGTTATATTTTAGATCTCGCAGTAACCATACTCACTGTTACCGAGTTTACTGAATATTTAATTTCGTAGATATTTACAATATTCCTCTATCCCATCGCGACTGATCAGGAATTTTCACTAATTTTAACATTCATTCTATAAAATTTCTAACTTCGCTTAATTTCTAAAAACATTTAAACATTTGCATTATTTTTGTACGTAGTACTGTTTTTAACCGATGCCTACAAAATCGCTTCTGATTATGACTAGACCCGCTCTTAATAAGCATTTTACAATGTGCAATCAAATGTGGGAGTGTTGTGTATATGGCAACCGTGCTGGTTTTAAGCGAGTTTATTGTTTAGCAGTAAATAGGCCAAATAATTACGAATTTTTAATGATTTTTAATGTCTATATGATTGCTTGTAACGATGTTTGTTATAAGAGAATTTATTGTTCGTTATTTGTGGAATCTTATTAAACGCTGAAATATAAAACAAAGAAGGCTAACAATTACAGTTTTTTGATAATTTTCATATCCGGAATCTCGTTGTAGGGGTGCGAATTTATTGTTCATTATTTCCAAAACTGTATTGAGCGGTGAAAAATTAAATGCGAAATAATTATGGTTTTTAAATACATTTCTTAACAAAATTGTTATACGCGGGATCTAATGATAACCAAGCCAATTTATTGTTCGTTATTTTCTAAATTGCACATGCCATAAAAATTTAAAAAAATAGTGATTGTTTCTTAATGATTCTTTTTTAATTTTTAATACTCTACAGCTGGTAGTATTTTTACTTGCAATAAGCGAATTTAATGTCGAAATTTTTGAAACCAGATTCAGTGATAGAACAAATTAACAAAAATAAGCTATTTTAAAATTTTCTCTAAATAAAGATTTGTTATACCCGGGATTTCGTACTAACCGTTCTCACTTTAACCGAGTTTACTGAATATTTTAGATACTTACGATATTCCTCTGTCCCATCGCAGCTTTAACCGGAATTTTCGCTAATTTCAACATTTTGTTTATAAAATTTCTAACTCCGTTTGACTTATTAAAATATTTAAGCATTCACATTATTTTTGCACGCAATACTGTTGGTTTAACCGATACCTACGGAATCGCTTTTGATTATGACTAGATCCGCTCTTAATAAGCATTTTACAAATTGTAATCAAAAGTGGGAGGAAAAATCTTTTTATCTTTCGTAAGTGACATACACGACAACAAGCTATCATCAACCCTTGACCTCCCTGTATCAATTGAAACATAAATAGCGCAATTAAATAAAACATGAATTAAATGCTGTTTTAAAATAGCCCTAAAACTAGACCAGAAAAAAATAAAGTTTTGACATTCATAAAAGTTATTATTAAATATGCAGCAGGAAACTTTTACCAGTTAAAATTTCTTTTTAATAACATACATTTTTCTATCCTCCTAGTAACTAATCAATCAATCAATCAATCAATCTTTAAATTATTAAGTGTTTGTTTCATTATAAAAGGCTCTCGAGTACTACAAAGATCTAGAAAACGTGCTTTCGAGTACTTATTATCAAAATGCAGCAAATATTTTTAGCTTTTGTAATCATTTGTTGCTCTGTTGATTTTGCAACAAGCCACAGCATTGAATCGCTTGCGAAATTAAATAAAAAAACATCAACGATGATGAAAACGTTTGTGAAGATATCCGCGGAATCGCTGCCAGAAGTTCCTACGACACTAAAAAGCGGTGACGAAATACTTGATAACAATTTTGATGCGGATAAGAAAACCGAAATTCCTCTAGTAATAATTTCAAATTCAAGATTAGTGGAAAAAAACGAAATTGATCCAGAAACGTCATCAGTGGAAAAATTAGAATTATCAGCTGGTACCAAAACTGAACAAAATTCTCCAACAACTACAACGGCTTTAACACCACCAACTAAACGCCAAATAAAACTAAACGCGAGGCAAAATCTGATCATGAATCAAATCATAGGGGTTTATGCGTTGAGTGGAATTGAAGACCCTCTATGTAAAAATCACACCTTGGAATATAAGCGAGCTCTACGTGATTTTGAACCTTGGGCTTTGAAAAGTATGCAGTTTTTTCCTAATTTTCGGGATTACAAAATTGAAATTTTCAGTGTTCGATTCTTCCTCAAAATTACAAGCTGGAATATTTATGGGTAACTTGATGGAATACGGATCTTTTAGGCAATGCATTGAGATTTATACCGAATCAAATTCTGGGCCAATCAGGGGGCAGCATTGTACTTTGAAACTTACACCCAATGATCAGCTTTTGCAATATATTATGTCGTATAGAAATATTTCGCAAAAGGTAAGAATTTTGTATATTAGTAGCCCTAAAAATAAAAAAAAGTTTCTCTATTAAAATAGTTGTTTCCCAAGGGTTATTAAAAAATCTAAATTTAACTACAATTTTACCGAGCATACTCCAGCTAGAATGCAATACAAAATTGCATTTTAACTTATTTTTAACATTAAAAATTCTTATCTAATTTTTGATTAAACAGGATTCAAATACAAATGTTAATTTTTGAGTAAAAGATTGCCGAAACACGTCGCTGGTACTCATACTTTTTACGTTTTAAATGTTCCCGCGCCAATAAATGACTGAATAACATTGCTTGACCAAAAATTAACGAACGAAAAATGATTTGGAAAAGGTAACGCCCCAGCGGCAAGTTAAACTTGCAATAGGATGTCGTGCCGTAGCTGTAAGCATGTTAGGCAGCGATAACTTCGACTAAACCGCAGGGAACGCGAAAGCAAGGTAACCACTCTACCGCTAATTAGATATATAGCGCTTCAGACATTGAACCAAAAATGAGCGAAGCGCTTTGCCTGGACTTTCCTATACTTTTATACAAAGTAATTACTTTTATACATCTAATCACAACAACTACAGCACATCTAACTAAGAACTGTTTTCAGTTGTAAACTATATAAATATAAAACCTTGTTAATCCCCCATTGCAACAAGAACAACTAAACGACCTGCTGGGTAGAAATTTTAGACTTATGCAGTACAGAGGTGCAAAGTTAGCTTTTGACTTTAGTTTAACAATTTAAAAAGATAATTTCTGACAAAAATTAATTCCTCATGCAAATCTGCCATATAGCAATTTATAAAGGAATTTATATATCTTCACAATTTGTTGCACATACTTCTAACTCACTTTACCAAAGTTCAAAAAGATTCAGCAAAATTGGTAAACTTAATTACACCATTAAGCTGACTCCAAATACCTAAGCAAGCATGTTGAAATATATGACACAAACTATGCTATTGCACAATAATGAAATATGTAAATTATTTAAATACTAGATAAAGAAATGATTTTTGAATTTCCAATAATATATCAAAATACTCTAATTAAGGGCTAGGGTTACATCACGGGATTATACTATGTTACTATTGATGCTCATATGCTGACTATGTTATAACGGAAAATTAACAAAATTGACAATGAAAAACGGAAAGAAACATTTGTTTTCCAACATTAGTGAAGGAGGGGATAAATTAATAAATAATAATATTGCTGTACCTAAAAATTAAGTACTGAATGTGACTCTACTATTACTCATGAGCAACTTAGCTCACACAGAATTTTCGGTTTTCAAAAATTCATAGAAGGCGTCACAGAAATATTAGTGGACTTGTACATGAACCAAATTGTAGCTCATTTGCAGCCCTATTCGCCTATAAATATAAAAAAAAATTGAACAGTATTTTTTTGAAAATGTCAAAATTTTGATATTGTTTTTATTTCACAGTTTTAGTGGTGCTAATAGTTCTAGAAACTTGTAACATTGTGTACCCTTACAGCATTTCCAATATAAAATTTCATCCCGATCTTATAACTCGTTTTTGAGTAAATAGCCTTTAAAACTCAAATTTTCAAAAATTCATAGAAGGCGCCAGAGAGATATCTACGAGATGGGACGCAAACCCAATTATAGCATATTTTTAGCTCTATAAGCTAACAACATTAAAAAAAATAGTTTTCAGTTTTTGAGTGATATTGTTTTGAAAATTTTGGAAATTTATTTCGCTTCATAGCTTTAAGTTTGCAAAATTTTTTGTACACAGTAACATTGTGTTTTTACAGAGCTATTACGATAAAATATTTGAAACCGATCTGTCAATCCGTTTTCGAGTAATGAGTTAAAGTCAAAATTTTCAAAAACTTGTAGCGGCCGCCATTTTATAGCTAGAAAGTTTGAAAAACAAACGTTAGATTTGTTTTAAAGTCCTCTATTGGATTCCGTTTTTAATTTAGAAAATTTAAATTAAGAAAAAATGCCACCAAAAAACATGTCTTACTTTCGCTTTTGGTTTCTGATTTTTTTAAAAGCTTATTTTGTTGGAGAATTTTTGATAAATTGCAAAATCCGACCATCCGTTCGATAGTTATGATGCACCAAACAAATACATACATATAATTTTTGGGGGATGGTAATCGATAAGCGATAATCGTTTAATAATGTAAAGCACCGAATTGTTGCAGTATTTTAATTGAAAAAAAATATTTTTTATAGACAGTACTTTATTCCCAAAAATAGCTCCAGTTTTTTAAACCAATTTTTGAATAAACTGGCATCAAAAAATGTTTTTTCCAGTAATTGTAGCTAAGGTATCAAGTATTGTGTACTTAAAGTTGTAACTTACCACTTTAGTTCTTGATTTTTTTTAAATAGACGTCCATGTTCTAGATTACATAACCTAAATTACAAAGAGGTTAGAATATGCCCATGAAATTGTTACAGAATTTTTTTTTAATCATCACAGGAAAAATTACGCTATCATGTTTTTTCTTATCAGAAAAACTTTTGTTGCTGCACCTTTAGTTTGTAACTGTTTTACTAATATAAAGCTAGCTATTTTTGTATTATATATCATTATACAGGGTGAAAGAAGAGTCACGAAATCCATTCCTGATGCATATGTTTTAGTTGTCAAAAAATAATTATGTTGACATCAAAAATGTGCACCGCGTTCAGCAATGCATGTATTCAGTATTTTCCTCACGTTGGATACAGCCCAGCCCGTTGAAAAACGTCTGCAGTAACGTTTGAAATGCACAATCCATACATAGCTATATAAAAGCTCAAAGGGTATTTTTCTCCGGTTCCTCAAGCGGCTACCGCTTCACCAATTTGGACCATTTCTTTTTTCAATGAAAGGTCTCTATCCTCAGATGGAACATGAAACATTTTTATATTTTCATTCTACGTCGATTTTTCTATAATAATTATTTTAATTTATATATGAATGACAGAAGACGCCATTGACACCATTAGCGCCACCAACATGTTCGTTACTGACCCGTCGGTAAATGTTCGTTACAGAAACATAAGGTTGTAAGCTACTGCAAATTATTTTGCAGGGGGACCCACTAGTATTTATAAGTAGGGTTATAATGTTAGTTCCCTCTCTCCTCCTCAAAAGAGCGGGAACATTCAAATAATATTATCTCAAAAGTCTTTAATACAACGAGGGGTCAAGTATTACCTTATTTTAAGGTCCTAATAAACTGAACAATTTTTCTATTTAAAGTTGTTCACTGTTACAAAATGGCGGCTCAATTTATTAAAATTTACTTTCTATTATCGGATGAATCCCTCTTCCGCATCTAAGGCAGCGAAACAAAAAAATTTTTGCTGATTTATAAAGTCTATTCACATAACATTTAAATTGACGTGCGAGTTGGAGTTGAACAACTCAACATCGCACTCGCCCTAAACCTTTGTGTCATTTTCAGCGGCCATGTTAAATAAGAAGTGATCGGTTTCTATGACAAAAGTTATATATTGTTACCTGTTTAGTACAGTACGTTAAGTAATTTGCATAACAAATAATTGCACGAATCACTGAATTCACTTGTCACTTCAAATTCCGGTTGTCGCGTGAACTACGCTCGTATTAAACGACCATATTTTGTTGGTTTGGAATCACCAGAGAGCAGCACATTAATTGATAAATGTGTTTTTGAAGATCTTTACAGTGTGACCCTTTAACATATAGGATATGTTTAGTCTGTTGATATAAAATCAATGGTATTGGTAGTAATAATGTTTTTGTTTTGAATTATTTATTTAGTTTGTTTCAATATTTCAGAGGTTTCAAAAAGTGCGCAAGTTAATGTTAGGAGCTGGTTTATCCTGGTCGGTTTGTATACCAGATTCCTGTTCACGCAAAGAAGTTCTTCATCATTTCAACAAAACGATTTTGTCGGTAACGGAGGGTTTAACCCTAAATGTTTCAATAGGTGATTATGATTGTTACACAATCAAAGACGAGCCAGCTTTAACTCAAATAGAATGGATGGTGATGTAAGTTTTCAAAACAATTTTTTTGGTTCCTTATATTGCTAATATTTTAATTTTCAGATTTGGATTTGTCGGTCTTTTGGTAATCACATCTATTTGTACTACCATAGATATTAAAACAAAAAATTCAGACGGTAAAGTATAAAAGTAGAACCTGAAATAAAATTATTATCTTAACAAATTAAATTTTTCAGCTCCAAAAAATCAACTGGTGCTAGTATTCTCCGCGTTTTCAAATGTAAAAAAATTGTTAGCGGTTAGGACCGAAAAACAACCGCTGGATTGTTTAAATGGAATCAGATTTTTGAGCATGTGTTACGTTGTTGTGGGACATACGTACGTTATGTCAATGTTCTTCCCACTTATCAATGCTTTGGACATCATGGACGTAAGTACCAAATTTTAACTCATATTAGGATAAGCATGTTTCCTTTGATAATAATTAAAGATAAGAGATACACGTGAAAACTCTGTGTGTAGTTGCCAGTTGGAGATCAAGGTAACAACCACTTCTTAAACAGTAAACCACGTTTTATCAGTTGAGTGTTTATTGTATTGCGATGTTTTATCGCAGAATTTGCGGAATTAAGCTTTTAAATGATTGAAGTAGGAGTAGGTACTTTTATTGTTATTATATTTGATAAAGATTACCCCCTGTAGAGTATCATACTTCTTATTATAAAATGAAAAAAAATAATAACGGAACCTTCAATTCTACACTTATAATCTGATTATAAAAGCATGTACTTAAATCATTGTATGTACCTGTAAAATTCTTACATTATCGATGACTTAAGGTGCTTGCGCGCTCATATAAGCAGTTGAGCCGAGATATTCTCTGTAATGCGGTATATAGCGTAATACCAGTGGCGTAACGCAAACCGTAAGCCCTCCTCCGCAGACTTTTATAATAGCTTCCCGCCCCCCAAGAGAAGCTAAAATAGACTAGCGTCTAGCCCCTTGGACTAACAGCCGATCCTACCTCACATGACTTGCGCACTTCCTCTGCATGCAGCTGGAATGTGTGTAAACCACAAGTTCGTAGTGGCACAGATAAATATGCGGGTGTGTTCGGGTGTACTACTTTTTTACTGCATAAGTAGTTGTGGGGTCGAATCTCGGTTGGAACCAAAATTGTTATTTTATAGTTTTTTTAAAACACTGTTGTTGCGTTTTGCTGTTTACGCTAGGTTATTTGTTAAGAGCAGTTGTATTTATAAAGAAAAAATACGAAGACAAATTTGCATTCACTCACTGATTGACGGCATACTAACACGCAAGTCTGGTAATAAATAAAAAAAAACGATTTGTTGTTTTCTATTGAATGCAATTTATTAGCAATGAAAAAATCGGCTTTAACAATGCAAATCTCGATGTAAATATCACACTGGCACATATGCGAGCCAATATTAGATGATATTGCGCAATTCAGGATCGGCTATGGCCAATGGGCTAGACGCTAGTCTAAAATAGCTTCCACAAACTCTAAGAGTTAGTTGTACACATTAAAGCAATGAAAATAGTTCCTATAAGCATGTGTTCGGAAACGCTTCCCTACGGAGTTACAGCGTTTGGAAGAAGTAATACTGTTTCTATTTCCGTATGCTGCAAGTGCCATAGAATTCACGAATTCCGAATTCACAAGAGGGGCTCGAATGCAGTACTTTTATGAATTTAGGCTTTATTTAGTAAGTGTTGTTTGCAAAGTATGGAATCATGCATTTTCCAGGTTCATTTATTTGAATTTTGTAATGACACTGACGGATTCCAAAGAGTTCTTGTAGATTTAAATGTGAAATTCAAGGTCAAATTGAATGTTTACTTCAACATCTTATGGCGGCTAACACTTTAACGTTTTGAGTAACTTTTATACATGTTAAATCGAAATTAAATAATTTTTTAGGCAAGTACCATAAAAATATGTAAAACAAAAATGTACATTTTTCAAAAATAATTAAAATTTTAGCTTCGGACAATTAGGCTCAATCACCTGATATATTATGTATTTTTTATTTTTTGCTAATTGTATACAACTAGAATAGCGTCTAGTCTCTTCGAGAACAATCGATCCCACCAAGGTCAGACTTATTAATGGTGCATTTCTATTGCGCACGCATTCAATATGCACTTTTTTAGCGATAACCGCCATGTTCGTAGTGGCACAAATGGATATGCGGGTGTGTTCGGGTGTACTGCTTTTTTACTGCATAAGTCGTTGTGGGGTCGAATCTCGTTTGACCCAAAGTTTTTTTATTTTAGTTTTTTAAAAACACTGTTGTTGCGTTTTGCTGTTTACCCGAGGTTATTTGTTAAGGGCAGTTATATTTTTAAAGAAAAAATACGAAGACAAATTTGCATTCACTCACTGATTGACGGCATACTAACACCACAGATAATATTTGGAGACGAAATTAGCGTTAGTTTGGCTACAACGCACCAGACCAATTTTAGGGCGCTGCTATCGTTATTTGTTTATTACTGTTGAAATGTGTTGGAAACTGTTTTTTCGGGGATTTGAGTGCATCTGTCACATCATGAATATAATTTAAGTAGAATTGGCTTCGATATTAATTATTAACGAAAAATTGCGATTTGACAATTAAACATGGCAGATGGCTGTCTAACTTTTGGTTTGAACATGTGCTAAGTAATCTGCTCAATTACAGTCATCTGTCACTTAATTATAAATTGTCATTATAGCGCCATCTTTTTGCAGATTATTAATCATATAAAACAAGCTGCCGATAGCTCACATATTTACCGTATATCTGTAGTGTTAACCTTATCTGTGCTAACACGCAAGTCTGACCTTAATGAGGTAGGATCGATTGTTATCGAAGCGACTAGATGCTAGTTACAACTAGAACCTCGATTTAAAAAAAATATTCTCGCAAAGGCTGTGGTTTACCAAAGCTAGTGTTGACTGTGTTGCCATTGTTTTCAGGTATTTTTCGTCTTCGCTCACACTTCGTCACTCGGTGAGCTGGTACCATTACGATATCATCGAAATGTTTTTTATACTTCTCAGGGAGCTCAGCAACTCGGTGCTTTTGTTATACGATTTTTTTTTAATTTTAAATACCACGTATTATGAATTCCCCTGTATATTTGAAATTTTTTTTCCTGCCAAACTTACATATTTGGTACTAAAATTACTCTGTTTTTATTTTAGTGGGTCATGTACTATACAAGCACTACAATAATAGGTGGTACCATATGCGTCGATACTTTTTTTATGATCACAGGTCTGTTGGTGACCTACACATTTTTCGGCCAAATGTCCAAAGGGGTAAAATTTAATTTGCCCCTTTTTTATCTTCATCGTTACTTACGTATTACTCCGACCTTAATGGTGGTAGCTCTTGTGCATGCTACTTTGATTCAACACCTCGGATCTGGACCTTTGTGGAAGAAAACGGTCAGGTCTGTGCAAAAACCTTGCCAGTATTTTTGGTGGGCCACTATGTTGCATATTCAAAATTATGTTAACGCACCCTACATTGTAAGTTATTGCAAAGTTTACGATCGCGCTACAGCAAAATATGTTAATATTGAATTACAGTGCGTCTTGCCAACTTGGTACTTAACTTGTGACACCCAGTACTATTTTATTTCCCCTTTGATTGTTTACCCATTATGGAAGTGGCCAGTTTTTGGATACATGGTTTTGGTACTGTCTTATATTTTATCTGTGGCAATAAATTTTTATGTGGCTTGGGTTAACGAATATGATGCAATGGGTTTGCTGAGGTAAGGTTTCTACAAATAATATCAAATTAATACCAAAATTTTTTTAGTAATCAATTCCTGCGTTCTGATTATTTTAAGTACCATTACATAGCTCCTCATACTAGAGCTTCGCCATTTATAATCGGAATAGGTTTGGGTTACCTTCTGTTTAAGACAAGAAATGTGAAGATAACCATGGGTCCGTTTTTGGTTTTGGCGGGATGGATATGCTCTTTCGCTTTGTTGTCGGTTTCTGTTTTAGGAACACGTCCTTTTCAACTTGAAGGGCACGACTACAATCGCATGGAGCATTCTCTTTTCCTTTCTTGCTCACGATCTGCCTGGACCTTGGGAGTTGCTTGGATAGTTTGGGCCTGTAGGCATGGATATGGCGGTAAGATAACTTGAAGCCAAAAGTATTTGGTTTGGATGAGTTTTAATGTTGAAGGGCCAGCGGGTGGTTTAGTGGTTAAAGTCTCAGGCTTTGAAACTAGACTCCCAACGGCAGTAGGTTCGAGTCTTCTGCCCATCGGAAATTTTTCTGAATAAATTAAATCCGGCGTGTCCATGGATGGTGTGTATGTTGGGTTGCATGTCTTTCAGGGGTGGGGCATGTTAGACCGGCGAATAGCGCTGAAGTGCGCTGAGCCCTGGTAATGGGGTGGGATGGGAATCATGGAGTCGTGCTCACGCACGGCCTCATGATTTAAAAAAAATGTTGAAAACTTGTTTCTTCTGGAGAAAGAAGCTACTTGCAAATAGACACAAAATGTTTTAGGTCCAGTCGATTACTTTCTTTCTTTTCCGACATACCAAATTCTGGCAAGAATTTCCTACTCAGTTTTTCTCACTCACATGGGAACACAATTTATGATGCATGGCGCGTCAAAAGCTCCTGGATACTTTTCTGATTTTAATTTGGTAAGGTTGATTTAAATTTTAATGTCCAAAACTGAAGTTTTTTAAATTGTAGATTTATAAGTTTTTTGGAGATATTTTGGTCAGCTTACCTTTGGCATTCTTTTTTACTCTTTTTATCGAATCACCTGTTATAAAAGCTGAAGGACTACTGATGAAGAAAGGTATGGTTTTTTGAATATCGTATGAAGAAGTTAATAATTGATTTGTGTTTCAGTTTCGGCACGAAAAGATAAGGTTGAACCTATAGGAAAAATTCGTGTGAAAACTGGCAAGGAAAAACTGTAGCTTGAGTGGTTTTTATCAATTTATGGTTAGACCCACTACCCACAACAGTAAACAATTTAAAAAAAATAGCAGTATTTGTGTCACAAATTCATATTAAACTGATGTAGTTCCTGTTGATTATTTTGGCTAAAACCAGATAATTTTTTGAGTGTGAAATGCATACATTTTGTGACATGCTTTAAATAAACACAAATCCATTAGATTTCTTTGTGTATATAAGTTGCAGGATGTGGACCACACACATGCTTGTGGAAGTAGGATTGGATAATTGATCGTGGCAATTAAAAACATACAGGGTGCTTACAATTGTCTATTTTTATTTTGGTTATGACTTCAGTTAGTGCTTGACTCTAAAAATTTGTCAATTACTGAAATTTAGTTCTCAATTTTGCCAAATGTTTCATACATGCATGCAAAATAACGATAACAATAATGAAAATTAACAGCCAATCTATTGCTTGATGTTTCATTGGCATTTCGATGATTATAACCCGTAACTCCTAGCAACTGGCTAATTTTAGTTTATTTTTGAAATAATCGTTGCAAATGTAACGCGAACTCTATTTAATAATTATAAAATAAGTCGCTTTTTCCTCAAGGCTGCTAAACAATTAACTCGTTATGTTAACATTTTTAAGTAATTGGCCTTGTGCCTTTGGTGCCAGGCCATTAACCAAATGTCGACGTGGCTTTTTTCATAGCAACCGGTTTTCGGAAAAATTAAATCATTTAGCAATAATTACATGAGTTCTTGTTATATTACTACTGAAAATGTTGGCAACGTGATTACGAGCTTTAACATTGGTCACTTGAACGATTGTACAACTAACGTATTTAAGATTACCGAAACTAAATGTTGCATTAACGCCATCAGATTTTTCCCCCTAGCTTACTTTCGATTTTTAGTTTGTTTTTGCAACCGTGTGACATACACAGTGATAAGGGATATACAGGGATAAATAGATTAATCGGTAGAATACGAGTCTATTTGGCGGCGGACCAACCTCGTTTTGTCGAAACACTACTTAGGTACAGATTTAATGATATATACCTGCAGTATGTTGTCCATGTTATTATTTTTTTTATTATAAAATATAATAAAAGGTAGTTACAATAAAATTACTTAAGTTTTGTAATAATTATTGGACTACCAATTAAGTATATGCGGTAAATTATTGCTTTGTACTAGTGCAAGCATGGCTTTTATTGTGATCTCATATGTAGGACATGTTTTGACATGATCAAAGTTTGGTGCCTGCGACGCAACAAAACACCAGAAGCAGCGTTAAATGTACGCGCGACGAATTTCTTGAAAACGGAGAACTTCTTTGTTCTCGCACACAGCCAATCAGCGTTAAGGAGGGCGTGATCTTAAGCAACTACAAATTAGACTTTATGGAAAGGCGGTATCCCGCCTTTTCTTTCATTCTCCTTTTTACCACCATAACCGCGGTTTGTCTCACTCTCGCTATTGTATAATATAAAAAGAAAACGTTTGGTTTGTGTTGTCAGGCATTTGTTGAATTGAGTACGTATTTTTTCGCAACAAAAGTGTAAAAGCAAAGGCATTGCCACTAACAGTAAAAAATGAGTTTATCTTTAAGACCGATCAGAACGGTCGTAAGACAAAACGCTTGAAGATAAGCTTCCGGTTCTAAACCAACCCCCCAGATCAGTCATTATCTTTCGGTCTCGAAAACCATTCTCGTGGGCACCTGCTAGAGGTGTACCTTTTACATCGAGCACTAGCTACCGGTCACAAGAAAGAGGCTCATCGTCACGAGTACACAATCCCTTTATTCTTCAAAATTCTTTTGGCTACAACCATCCCTAGTCCTCTAGGTAAAATCGCGTCGGAGTTGACCATTTCTCCCCAGGAAGAAAAATCAATTCTACAAGCAAGTCGGGAGCCACCGTTACCACCCGGATTGGGATCAGCGGTTTGGAGTCATTTGAGGCCAACCAACAACTAACCCTGTTAAACGTAGATCTGAGGTACGTAAAGAAGAGCAGCCGGACCTAGTATAGGTGCTTAAGATCAATTCCGTCTAAAAGTCTCTGTCTCCGGGTGCTTAATTTCCCATCCGTATAAAAACCAGTGCCAGGCTTGAACAGTCCACTGCTCCCGACACTATTTTGCTGGGACGCCAAACAAACGTCGCGATCCGGTAGATCAGCCAGCCACCAGACACCAACGTAGACTTTGACTACCTGGAGCTGCACCCAGTGCTCTAAGAGTACCAACAATTTATCAAACAGGGGTTCCTCTGGTTCCTTCCAGTAGTCAGGATTGCTTGCCCTTGATTTCGGAAGGATTTCGAGCTCTCGCAGCAGTTTCCGCGTGGCCCCAAGAAGCAGCGTACGCAACAATAGCTCATTTACATGTAGGGGCGCTAGCTAGCATCACAGATTGGTATAGAAACTTAACCTCACTTATTATTAACATATTAGTGTAACCATTTTTTTTAACGAATCATGAAGCCGTGCGTGAGCACGACCCCATGATTCCCATCCCACCCCCTTACCCGGGCTCGGCACACTAAGTGCTCTTCACCGGTCTAACATGCCCCACCCCTGACAGACATGCAACCCAACATACACACCTACATACACCATCCATGGACCAGTCGGATTAAACTTATTCAGAAAAATTACCGACGAGCAGTGGACTCAAACCAACTGCCATGCCATTGGGAGTCTAGTTTCAAAGCCTGGGACTTTAGCCACTAGACCACCCGCCAACCATTAAATTTTGCCTTACAACTGTTGTGTTCATGTGTATCAAACAAAAACCGTATTATAAACTAGCGCCTAGTCGGTCAATTTAACAACCGTTCCTGCGCGATCGGACTTGCGCAGTTAGTTAATTTTAAAAGATGTTCGTCTGATATTATGTTCCGTGAGTTCCTGTTTTTTTAATATAGAAAACAGTTAAAAAAATTTGGATTAAAAAAATTCATGTGGAAATTTTGATATAAAAAGGTCAAAGTATCGACCTTCGAATATTATAGAAAAAATTATCAATAATCATTTACAAATAATAATTTATTCAAACACGGTTGCGCATCTGTACACTTCACACAATGATATATCAATGCATGTATGATACATTCTCCATTCCATTGTGTGAATAATTAGAGGCGATTCCAAATTATTCTTTCAATAAAAATACATTCATAACACAATGCAGTAAACTACAGATCCTTCAACGATTATTTTTCAATTGTCCGCAAGTCATCAAAAATTTACATATGAAAGTTATCAAGCTTCACGTAACAATGTTGTATTCATTTCTCAGTTAGCTCTCGAAATAAGTGTTGGTATCTTCTGTAATTTCTTGATGCGTTAATGTCTGAACAAACTCCCGAAGAGATATCTGACCCCACAGATGGGGTGTCGGCATCTTTTCTGGATACTTTGGGATTTAAACGCAAAAATGACAAACCTAAGCCTAAAAAAGAAGAGCAGCCGGAAAAAGTCGAACCAAAACTACCCATTTTGGAAATTTTATCCTCCTTTATTACCCTTTTCCTTTCAGTAAGCACAATTCATGGGTTTGCCCACTTAACTGCTGAAAAGAGGCATCCAGTGGAAATTCTGATCTGGTTTTCTTTAATGGCTGGAGGAGCTTATGGTGCTTTTATTCTTAGCGGCGCAACGTGGACTCGGTACCAAGAAAATCCAACGGTAGTGTCTATGGAACGAGATCGTTTTGCTTGGAATACTTCGTTTCCGGCGGCAACCATTTGCCCATCTTTCAAAGTTAACGATGACTTGCTAAATAATTTTCTATCAAGAACAGAATCTCGGAATAAAACTGCTATGAGTCTTTTTTTGAGGTCGTTGGCTCAAGCTAGCTACAGAAACTTTGAAACGGTGTTGCCTTATGATGAGATACCTAGCGAAAAGTTCATGGAAATACTATTACAGCTTCAGTTTGATTTCACTCCTTCCGTTTCCAATTCGGGCATTCATGGATATAAATATTATTTGGAGAAAACTATCACCGAAATGGGAATTTGCTATACTTTTAATTCTAATTTGGCCCTCTATAATTCACCAGCGTAAGTATTTTTGGTTGGACGAACTGTTTCGAATTTTCTATACCAATAAACTATACCAATTTTAATTAATACTTACCATAGATTATGTCTTTTAAGTTACTGGCTAAACAATAGATGGTCGCTTCTTCCCGAAAACCGAACCTTCTATGTCCATCCTTTAGATGGAGAAGTGTTTGCAAACGTCGTTAATATGTCCACTGGTTTTGATGTAAGTTCCTACTTATCCATTTCTCATTGTAACATTTTTCCCTTTCCCTTTCATTCCCAAATTTTTTTCAGATTTACTTACATGGACCATATGAAGTGGTAGATGTAGCAAGCAAAGGGGTGTATTCGCCCAACGGTCATTTCCTCCAGGTATACCTGTCTGGTTTAACAATTTTTACCACCGACAGTGCTCGCGCACTTGGCGTTTCTCAAAGAAAGTGCCGCTTTTTCGATGAAAGTGATCTTAGACACTCTCCAGTTTACTCTTACGTCCTATGCAGAATGGAATGCAGAGCGACCCTTTCTAAGCGTCTTTGTAATTGTATTCCACATTTTTACAGACATTTGGGTAAGTAAAATTACAAGGTTAAATAAAAAGTTGTAAGAAAACCTGGTAGTTATTAAACAATCAGCAACAATTTGTAATCAAAAAATATAAACAGAAATAAAATCATATAGTTGTTTATAACTGGCTTTGCATGTTAAACCAAGGTCTGTTTAGAAGCGACACTTAGAACTAGCCTTGGATTAGCCGTAAATGATCTGTGCTAAGTCCAGCCGTGTATAGAAAAGCTTCTCCGCTTGCAACATTTAGAACTGGCCTTGGGTATCTACCATGTGTTTAAAAATTAATTACATAAGGGTTGGCCATGGAAAATAAAATTTCTGTCTTTGCATGCTTTAGAATTTAACTGTCATCACTCTGTTAGTGTTACTACAAATAACAAATTACAAGCTTAACCTAAAAATTTTAAGTGACATCATGTTTTGTTTGTTTAAATTCTAAAGCATGCAAAGACAGAAATTTTATTTTCCATGGCTAACCCTTACGTAATTACTTTTTGAACACATGGTATATTAAACAAAAGTATATTTGGAACGTTGTCTGAATTTTAAGCAGCGTTTGAAACTGACCGTGGGTAAGCTTTAAATGCGTTATGCTAAACCAAGGCCCGTTGGAAACATTTTCTAAATCCCAATCAATATTCGGAATTGGTTTTGGTTTAACTTTGAATGATCTATGCTAAACCAACGTACGCTTCTGAATTGTAAGCATAATTTGAAGCTAACCATGTGTTAGCTTTAAATGATCTTTACTAAAGCAAAAGATCTGTTTGGAGTCTTTTGTAAACCTTAAACCGCATTAGGAACTGGCCTTCCTTGAGTTAACTTTAAATGATCTAAGGTCTGTTCGAGACCTCTTCTGAATCTCATGCAGCAATTTAATCTGTCCTTGGAATAACTTTAAATGATCTATACTAAACCAAGCCCTGCTTGGAACATTTTCTATACCTCAAGCAGCACTCGTGGTTGGTCTTGGGTTAACTTTGAATTATCTATGTTATACCAACGCGTATTTGGAACGACTTCTGAATTCCAAGCCGCATTTTTAACTGATCATGAGTTAGCTTTAAATAATTCGTACTAAACCAAACTATATTATAACATTTTCTAAACCTGAAGCGTTCGAAACTGGCCTTTGGTTAACTTTAAATGATTCATACTAAACCAAGGCCTGTTTTGAACATTTGCTAGAGCCAGGGAATATTTGGAAGCAAAACTACTTCTGATTTCCAAACAAAATTTTAAACTGATCATGGGTTAGCTTTAAATGATTTGTACTAAACCAAGGCCTGTTTGAAACATTTTCGAAACCTAAAGCCTTCGAAACTGGCCTTGGGTTAACTTTAAATGATTCATACTAAACCAAGGCCTGGTTTGAACATTTGCTAGGGCCAAGGCATATTTGGAAGTATAAACTCCTTCTGAATTTTTAGCAGAATTTTAAACTGATCATTAAATGATTTGTGTTAAACCAACGCCTGTTTGGAACATTATTTAGGTCCCAAGCAGCATTCAGAACTGGGTATAACTTTAAATGATCTATGCTAAACCAAATCGTATTTGAAACGTTTTGTGAATTCTAAGCATTATTTAAAACTGGCCTTGGGTTAGCTTTACATGATCAAAGTTAAACCAAGGTCTGCTTGGAACATTTTCTAGACCTCAAGTCGGATTCGGGATTGGCTTTGGGTTAACTTTAAAATTCTTTATGCTAAACCAAGGCTTCTGAATTACAAGCTGTATTAGAAACCGATCAA
This sequence comes from Ctenicera cuprea, assembly GCA_958336395.1. NCBI lineage: Eukaryota > Metazoa > Arthropoda > Insecta > Coleoptera > Elateridae > Ctenicera > Ctenicera cuprea. The sequence goes on from OY284491.1 coordinate 13,233,675, forward strand.
TGGATTAATTTTAAATGATCTATACCAAACCAAGGCCTGTATGGAACATTTTCTGAACCACAGGCGACTTTAATAATTGATTTAGGGTTAGCATTAAATAATTCATGCTAATATAATTCAAGCCTTTTTTGACTTCGGGCTGGTTTAAAGTAATTTATATGGTAAACCACTGCCAAAATGATTGTTTTCGGATTTAATTAGTCATGTACTGTCTTTTAGCATTTCGGATGTAATACCGCTGATTAAAAAAAAAAGAACTAGAAAAGTGCTGAACGTGATTTAAATTTTCAGATGGAGAACGAGTTTGCGATTCTGCTGGACTGCACTGCTTATCAAAATATTCAGGTACAAATTACGTCTAGGATATAAAATATTTAGGTATTCGGGTATTTCCCCGATTATTTTCAAATTTACAGCTTACGCCATAGTACCTTTTATTCCAATTTTAAAAGAATTCGTTTTAATGACTTTTTAGTTTATTTCAATGAATTTCTGGAACGATAATAAAAGCAACAAATTGCAGAGCGTTTAATAACTTTGAAACGAGAATGTTCGTGTTATCCCAACTGCAACGAAGTTAATTATGTCGTAGAAGATCTAGACACCAGGGAATGGTTTTTGGGATCAAATTTGCAGTGGGGTCTAAAGGAGTATCCCAGAATGCGACTAAGACGCGACGTTATTTTTGGATTCACTGATGTATTAGGTGAGAAGACAATAATAAAATTATTTAAATTTTATTCGTTAATTTTTTCATAATATTTTTAGTGTACGTCGGAGGTATGGCTGGCTTGTTTTTGGGTTGCAGTGTATTGAGTTTTATAGAAATTCTGTACTTTTTCACAATTCGATTGTTTTGGTATGTGACCAAATATGGAAAAGATACCAGGGAAATTTACAATGCTGTTCAGTGAAAAAAGCACCATAAGAGCACATATAAGCTATAATTAAGTTGCAAAAACTTTAAAAAATTGTACAAGGAAAAGCTATAAAACAACTAGACGTAGTAAAAATGTTCTAAAAAACTAGCATGTTAGTCTTTAACAATATACGTTTTTGCTGTAAAAGTTTTATGAAAAATGTTAAATATTAGCACAATTTTTATGCACCTGAAGAGCATTTATAAACAAATAAACTTGAGCAAATTAATTCTACGCGTTATGTATGTTTTTTGCGTGTGTGTTTTTTAAAATTTCGTTGGGTGTCATATGAACTTAGAGTGCTAATGTATACTGGGTGGTCTTTCAAGATGACATATGTGATGCAACAATCTAATGGACTCGTGTTTATTTAACAAACTGACAGTAATACGTCACACATCGCATACTGAGACCTCATTTTGGGGAATCTGCTTCTACAAACCAATTACATACTTAACATTTTGTTACAAAGACTAGTTTCAGTTCATTCATCATCAATTAATTACTATATGAATTAAGAATTCATTTTGGATATATTAAAAAAATATTTTAATTGTTTTAATCTGTAAAATATAAACGAGTGAAATTAATTAAAATTTTTAAGAGGATTGAGATGTCGATGTTGTGATTGGTTATAACAAGCACGGTTACTGCGAACTTCGGATATAAAAAATTTTTTGGGATGTGTGAGATCACTTGTAATAAGCTCAATTATTACGAAATTTGAATAGGACGTCGAACTTGCTTACAAGCAGCATTACAATGATATACCTATATCCTATATAACGAGCAACGGATATAACGAGCAAAAGATGTATGGCTGGTGAACTTGTTACTACGACTAATTTAAATTGCAGATTTTTTTAAGTTTTAACATTCATTAAAAAAAGCTTTAAAAAATGTCTTTCAAAACTTAACAACTCGCGTATAACGCTATAACACTTATTGATACGCATATGGGATTGCGGATCCAACAAGTAGGAGCATATTACGATCAAAAGAATGAAAGATCAAGTCGTGAACTTCCAGATCTCGTTCTAGCTAATTTAAAATTTAAACCGGCGTTTTCCAATCATTGTCGATATCAAGTTAAAAAGTGGTTAAGAAATGCTGAGGCAAAACACAAGATCTTGAAAGTCAGTTTGTTTGTAAGTTGATATTTTCTACCAATAGTGTTTTCAAAAATATTGCTACGAATCCCGGACATAACGGGCTTTTTTTTACTAAAACCTGTACATAACTGGAAATTTCGGATAAAACGGTTGCGGATAAAACAAGCACAATATGCGACTTTAATGTGTAGCGGGTATTACGAGCAAAAAATAAAATATGTGATCTTCCATAACTCGTTATACATAATGAATTTAATTTAAATCGCCGTTTTCTATACATTGTGGGTATACAGAGCCAATGTTAGGCGGCCATTACAGCCTACTTGTTTAGTTTAACGTGGCGGCACCTAGCGTGAGCCTTATCCGCCACGTCTCTCTTCGGGCCGGATTGAGATGCGCTCAATCAGCGCGCCTGCTCAAGTTAACAACGGTTCAACAAGAACAAGCTACCAGTCTTGACATCAGGCTGCGAGCCCTAAGTCCCCACTGATCAGTGAAGATTACGTAAATCTCTACTGATTCGGCAGATCAATGCCGGAGCTAAAAACGCGGCTCACCCTTTGAACCGCCCCAAGACGGTCTTAGCCTGCATAGGCTTACCACTGCACCGTGACTAAGACGAAGGCTCGGACTTGGTCTCCGTGGTACCAGTCAAAGTCACTGGTTGGAATTTTCGGAGCAAGCATTGCCGAAAGCATTGCCACCCCTACCAGCTTAAGCTACTTGCAGTTCTTAGTATTGGTCTACTACGCACCGCCCAGATTAGTCGGTAGCCGGTCTGATAGTGACCGGTACCTTAACAGCGTCGGGTGTGCATAAGCACCAACCATCTGGGTCGACACTTTGTCATTGGGCGTGAGCAGGCAAAGTGCACCTCGCCTCCTAGGGTCCAAGTCCCTAATGCCAGCAGCCACGCCACTTCTTCCTGGAGCTCACCTTTACCTGCCTAAAACAGTCGGCCTTGAGCCACTCAATATATCACTTAGGCAAATTTATAACCCTCAGGGGTCACCTCGTGTAGTGACCGTGACGCAGGCAAATTTATAACCACCGCCAGATACCGGGGATCTCGTTACGGAGGACGCGCTGCCTCTAAGGTGTTAGGTATTGTGGGTATACAGTGAGTTTTTCTTTTTTGTATACATACCAGCTATGTATACTTTTATAAAAAAACATGTCAATGCATTGTTTTACAGTAATCTGTAGGCAACCAACTATACACTACATTTCAAAGCTTCAATTTTTGAAAAAATAGTCTGCTGTGGAAACAGTAATCAAATTGCTTAATATCAAATTATTAGCAATTAGTATTGATTTTTTGAATTTAGCATAAAATTTGTGTATTCTTGATATTTTATGTTGTTTTTAAAATAATAGTTTTATTAAAAAAAATTTGATATTCAAATAAGTTTGCGTTTTATTCACAAACATACTCATTGAACATAACCTCACACTATGAGGAATAACCTTTCTCTGTGTATTATTTTCTGTACAGCTGGTTGCCTACAGATTGCAGTAAAACAATGCATTGACGTGTTTTTTTTCTAAGTATGCATAGCTGATACGTATACATAAAAGAAAAACTCACAAATTTCGTTCCTTATTGCTAAGCAGGTTTTTCGGCAACCTACAGTAATCGCACTGCTTCATCAACTAAAAGTAACATAATCGGGTTCCTTAAATTAGACCGATTTATTTGTAGTAACTTATACAGTCATTTAAAAGTTATAACACATCACACAGGCACGGAATCGTCAATTTTTCGCCTCACAGCAAACTCCCACCAACATACCGAACATTTCTCCGCGTTATTTTCGTTCTTGTATTTTTTTCCTGTCACTAATGAAATAACTAGCAGGATAATTAAGTATCATATTAGAGGCGGTGCGAAGTTAAACCCGTTCCCTGCTATTGGACGCTCCAAATTCTGTGTTAAGAGATAGGAGCACCTTCGGGATCCTATTGGCTGGACCGGGACGCTGTATCTATGCGTTATCCTGAAAATCTCTGATGCGAAACTTTTACATTGTATTCTTTTGAAGAATGTTGTTATATTGACTGCAAGTGCATGTGTCTTTTCTTCATTTTGAATTTGCAAACTTTGAAATGTTGGCAAACAATCGTTCATCGAGAGTCCCGAAATGTGCAAGGTGCAGAAATCACGGCATGATTTCGACTTTAAGGGGACACAAGAAGCAATGTGTTTATAAAAATTGTAATTGTGCCAAATGTGGGCTTATTAAAGAAAGACAACGGATTATGGCCGCACAGGTAGGTTTTTGCAATATAATTTTTGTTTAACTAAAAAGTAAAACGGATATTTTGTCATTGTCATTTTAAATACATGAGTGGTATTAACCAAGAGTTTCGTGTTTTCCCGACAAAAAAAATTCGAGCGAGTTCAAGAAACTCCCCAAAAATAAATAAATAGCAAAGGCAATATTTGTGATTGGGAACTAATTTCAGTTAAAAATTTGCATTAGCTTCTAAAAGCTTTCTACACCCTTGTATAATACAAAGCTTATTCAAAGGGTAATTCGAGAAAATGACAGATTGAAGCATCACATGATCGATATTCCATTAGAAAAGTATCGCGTATCCTTTCGGTAAATATTAGTTCATTGATAGTCACTAGCCTAAATCCGATATGTTTGAAGATTTTTTCCTAATGCTATTTATCGACGTGGAATATGTTAAAATGTTTGCAGTACGTACATTTTTGATTCAAAGAAAAAATTTTAAAATATAAATCATGTACCTACGCATGTTATACTGTTTTGCTGTCACTCAGTTACGCGAGTGCTCTTTACGACACGAATTTACATCGATTGTTAAATCAAGTTACCTTATAGTGCTGCTGTACCCAAACATCCTTACTTCTTGTAGCACGCAATTCACTTAAAGCTGTAGGTCCCCTATAACTAGATATAGAAACGCAACCGGTAGCAATAGAGCTTCCAGTAGTACGCAATTTAACTTAAGCTGTAAGTCCTCTATATTTAGATATGAAAACGCTACCGGTAGCAGTGGAGCTTCCAGTAGTACGCAATCCGCCTTAAGCTGTAGGTTCTCTATATCTAGATATGGAAGCGCTAGCGGTAGCAGTAGAGCTTCCAACGGTACGCAATGCAACTAAAGCTGTAGGTTCCTTATATCTACATACTACGATTATGTACAAATTATAAAAGCTCACAGATTTTTATATTCTGACCAAAACAAACGTTTTATACTCTTAGAAACCTAAAAAATTGGTTTGTGAAAAATGTTTGTCTGACTGCATGTGTATCTGTGTGACGCAAAAACATCTCAGAACTATAGTAAACCATTGTTACTCAAACTGCGGCACGAAAAAAATTAAGTGGTACGTCGTTGGAAAATTTTGTTCGACACACGTAAGACACTACCTACAATTTGTATTTTTTTGCATTTTTTTTTGTGTTGCTTTAATTAAATTACGATATTTTGCTTGGCAACGATAAATTCAAATACAGCAGTTAAAAATGTATTACAATGCTGCTTATAAATTACATATGGGTCGATAAATTTGAGTTATACAAGGAGTTTTGAAACCATGAGTCTGAAGACGCTTCCTTACAGAAGTTAAAAGTTAAAAATTGTTTTATTTACAATAAATCAAAAGTACCTTTTTTGTGTGTTTTTGCATGAATATTTTGAAGTCAAAACTTAAAAAATCTTAAATGAGGGAAAATATGTTAAGAGATACGTGAATCACCTCTTCACATCTACGCCCCGGGTTAATGGAGTTAAACGAAAACCAGTGAAAATAATAATCATCAACAACAAAATAGTCATAGGCAGTTCGAATCTAATATCCTTACATATGGCAGAGATAATACTTAAAACGTGATTGGATTGTTTCATCTTCGGGTGGCTATAACTTCACAAAGAAGTGTTTCCGAATGCATGCTTATATGAACTTTTCCTACTGTTTTTGACCGGCTATCTGCCTTCAAAGTATGTAATATCATTTTGGAAGCAACCTGTATATAAAAATTGTTCAACTATAAAATTTAACTCCGCTTGTATGTCCATAAAATTGTATTGGGGTATTTTAAACTATTAAAACAAAAGGGTATACTTTGTGACAAAATTTTTAGAAACACTGTATTAGACCGATGTGAATGAAATTTGAAAATTTTAACACCCTATTCAAAAATGAGTTAACAGATCGAGAGCGTCCGCTGTAGAAACAGAGCACTTATATAAGTACATGCATGCATGTTACAAACTTGACAAGAAATAATACAATAATTTTCAGGTAGCTCTCAAAAGGCAGCAAGCAGCAGAAGACGCCATTGCTCTTCACCTTGCATCAGCTGAAAGCGGTACCACTTATGAGTACCTTCCTCCAGGTCGCATTTTCGGTATGCAAGTAACATCTCCAGAAACTGACTCCGAAACCGATCCTGAAAAGCTTTCGAGCACTCCTGAACAACCCAGCGATGAAGTGGTGGTTAGTCCAGCTTCCGTAGATATGCTCAGCAAATTATTTCCGAACAAGAAAAGGGCCGTTTTAGAGTTGGTTTTGAGACGTTGCAACCACGACCTACTGAAGGCCATCGAGCATTTCAATTTGAGCCACAGCAAACAAGACTTATCAACGGATGAGGCCAAAAAGGACGACTACAGTTCTGCATTCAAACCGGTGCATACTAATAAGGGCGTTAAGAGTTTTACCAGCGGTCATCAAAGTGGGGTTCCTTTGTTAACAGGCAGTAAAGTGTTCATGCATAGTTTGTATCCGTTTTTGCCGTTTTTTAATACGCAGCCTGTTTTGCCCAGCCCTGTATATGTTCCTGGGTTTTGTGAATGTGATCAGTGCAAGCATGGGTTGTATACAAGAATTGAACCTCGTTTATAAATTGTGCTTAATTTTCAATGTACCTAAGATATGCGAGGGTGTATCAACTAAAAATCGGAAAAGTTTATATTGAGTTTGGTTACTTTCTAGTGCTGGTAGTGGCAATACTGTCTATAACGTTGTATGGTAAGTCGTTTGTTTAATACAACACGTCAAAATGGCAACTCCGCGTTGTATACAATTTGAACGTTTTTTTTTTAATTTACTGACCTATTCATATACACTTAAATTACGGATTTAACCATTCTGTAACAAATATTTGAAAGTTTTAGACCCTCTGAAATATAAAAACGGGTTACAGCGCTCTGCTCAGGTTAGGAAAAATTTGTGAGATGAGCCTCCGTTTTGATTCAGTTTTGTTAAATAAATGACTCAATATACAGCCTGAGTCAAAAGATGCAGGTTTGAATGTATTTGAAAAGATAGGTAAAAAAAGTTACTAATAAAACATGTGCAAACCGGTCTTGCCATTAAGATACAAAAATACGGGGCATTCCATTTAGGAAAAGTACTATGTTATAAAAATTTTTTATGGGAGACCTTGTATAAAATTTTCATATGTCAGTTTATAGTATATGTTGGTTCCCACAACTTTTAATACTTTTTTTTTACCTATCTTCTTACATAGCAGAAATATATTAAAACCTGTTTCTTGTGACTCAGGCTGTATACAATGTTTACTAACTGTGAAATTAGTCGTGGTCATTAACCCCCTCTAGTGTTACATAATACAACGAAACGTGTGTCAATACTAGCTCGTTAACCAACTACTACCAATTTTTCATTTGATACACCCTCGTAAGTTACCAGTTTACCTACAAAATAGAGCTTTGCCAAAGATACGCTTGTTTGCCAAATACATATACTTGTTAACTTTTTAAAATTAGTTATATTGCTTAGTTAAAAAGCCGGCTAATGTCACTCAAAAATTGTTTTCTAAAAGACGAAACGCATCTGGTAGTAGCTGTTAATTTCAATATATGTAGGTAGAAAAATGTAAAGAGTTCAAAAACATTTTTAGGATAACATTAAGTGTTTTTCTCCTAACAGAATACATTATTATTTAAAGGCTTTAGCCTAGAGGCGACGAGGTTTAGGGGCGCCCTAAATGTTTAAAGCAATTTATAGGTTACCAAGGAGAGAATAAAAATGTAGCAACTTTAATGCAAAATGGTCCAATTTAATGTAATCGATTTATTCTTCCAGTAACGTTTTGATTTTTTTATTCGATTAGGTAATACTTTTGTCACATTCTATTATAATGTTGACAGATTGATACCACGGTTGCCACGCTGTTTATCAAATCACGACAAATAATGAGCAAAGCCCTTCGCCTGGACTTTCCTGCACTTTAGAAATTGTTACTTATCATATTATCAGTCAACGATTTAGGCATCAACAGTGAGTTGATGTAGATATAGTAGTAGTTGTTCGAATTGCAATTGTTCGAAAAACTGTTGTCGACGTAGCAATTGTTCGAAACGACAATTTTTCGACGCAGCAATTGTTTGAAATAACAATATGCTATAATTGCGTTACTATTTTTTAACGATAATCAAACAGTTGAACTAGACAAAAGAAAACCATTCCATTTATAGATTCCGTCTTTCTAAACGTTTAAACAAACGAATTTGCAAATATATGAAACTAGAGAAATCGGAAAACGTTCAACTTTAATAAACAAAAAAATGCAATTCGATAAATACATCATCAATAAAGCTTTGAATTAAGTTAATTATGAGCAAAGTAATCCAGAAACTTTGTTTATATAGAACAAAATTTACAAAATGAAACAAGTAACAATTGCTGCGTTGTAAAACCATTTTTCTAACAATTCCTGTCGAACAATGGCTGTTCGAAAATTGCTATTAACAAATGTTCGTCGAAAAATTAGACGAGGACGCAAAAAAGAGCTTTTCAAAAATGCCTGTCTGTGGCTGGGTATGTTCATATGTAGGTATGTGTGTGGTGCATCATAACTACCGAACGGATGGTTGTATTTCGTTTAACTATAGAATCTGGGGGTTTCATAAAAAGATATAAGCATAAGCTTTAAAAAAAACCAAAACCTAAAGCAGAACTTAGACATGTTTTTCTGGTAGCACTTTTCTGCAAAACTAAATTTTAGAAATTACAAATCGGAATTTAATTTTTTTTAAATAACCAGTTTCACGAAACCGATTATGATAAAAATTACAGCGTATGTAGCAACCTATTAAGGATGAATTGATATCAAATTTGAAGTACCTAGCACAAATCGATCAAAAATTATCCAAGAAAAGCTGCATCTTTCAGGTAATCTTCAACCGCCCGTAACTCTTCAGGGAAGCATTTTTGGAAATGTTTATACGATCATTTTTTTCAAACGTGTAATATGTTTTTTTGTTAGGAGACAAGTAAATAAGTTATGACCGTGGGGAGTTTTAGGTGGCGGACCCATATAATATAATACCATGTGTTCAAAAAGTAATTACATAAGGGTTGGCCATGGAAAATAAAATTACTGTCGTTGCATGCTTTAGAATTTAAACAAACAAAACATGATGTTACTTAAAATTTTAGGTTAAGCTTGTAATTTGTTATTTGTAGTGACACTGACAGAGTGATGACAGTTAAATTCTAAAGCATGCAAAGACAGAAATTTTATTTTCCATGGCCAACCCTTATGTAATTACTTTTTGAACACACGGTATAAGCTAAAAATTAAAAAATCTTAAGTGTGCCACAAACTTCTCTTAAAAGCGCGCCGCCGTGGCACCTTTTTGTTTTTGACGCAAGAGGCGCTAGTCATTCTTAATTTGAATTTAATTACTGATGGTTCTATTAAACATAAACAGGTAGCGTCACATGCGTTCTGTTGACGTGCATATATTTTTCTTTACAGGACTGTACTAGCAGAATTATTGATTTCTGGCATAAAATCAATTCTCAGTATTACTTGCTCGTGGGTTTGTGTGCATTAATCTCTTATTTATGTGCGAAATTTGTTAAAAGTTTTAAATTAACGCGCCAAATGCCTATCGCCGTAGCGCCATCCGTGCTGATTGCTATGAACTTTTGTTCAAAAACATGGCTGACGTTCTCGCATCGAATTTTTAAATTTACTCAGCTAGCACATAGTTTAAATAATTGACAAAAATTTTAAATTGGTGTACCTATTATAACAGTATCTAGATGATCAGCTTAAATACAAATGAAGAATAGTGTTAAATTTATAGTTTTATGTTTGCTAAAAAAAGTAAGTTTTTTTAACTTATTAGCATGTTTCACAAGAAAATAATTATCTGAGCATCTAAGTTACTTTATTAAGTAACATCTATTAACTTGTTTCATTTCGTTTTCTTTTTAATTAAGTCGCTGAGTACATATAAAAATGCCTATATGATGATTATACTAGCGCCATCTGTGTCGTGTGCTACGGCGCGGCGCGCTCTTAATGTTTTTTTTTATTAACTGTTTATTTTAAATAATTTACCATGATTTTTAAAGCATCTTTTGTAACTCAAACTCATTGTCCACTACGAGTAGTAATTCAAAAAAATTTTGATCAAAAAATCACAAATCAAAAAGTGTTGTGTTTTCCTAATTTGCATGGAGTAAATATGAAATGAATTATCGTAATTTTATTATAACGACGTAAAAAAAAGTATACATTCAGTACCCCTGAAGTTGTTTGGCGTATCTCCGAGGTAACGCGTACCTCAGTTTCAGAAACCGTGCTGTAGCTAACCGAAGTTATTTTGTAAAAAAAGAAATCGATTTTTTTTATTTTCGTGGATTAAAAGAAAGCCAGATATTATAGAATAAATTAATCAACCAACATTTGGGTGGGAAAGGAAAAATTAACCCTCCTAAATATTGCTGCACCTAAGAATTAAATAATGAATCTTATTGTACTGTCCCGCATAAGCAGTTTAGTTTAAATAGAAATATTTTTTGTTTCCGTTTATTAAATAAAAGGGTTAAAATTTTCAATTTTGAGAATTCGTAGAAGATGTCATGGTCTATAAACTTAAAAAGAGAAATGGGCGAAACAGGTCGCTGGTACTTTCCCATATTTTTCACATTTCAAACATTCTGGCACAGGTAATTACCGAACAAGATTGTGTTAACGCTACCTAATTAAAGAAAAAATAATTTAGGAAAAGATATCTGTTGCAATAGATGCACTACCCATTACCCAACACTATGACCGCGGAGGCAAGCTGTAATTAGAAATTGGGCTTCGAATTTCAAACAAAAAATCGCTGTAAATCCGTTATTTGAAGAGTTATCAAAAATATTCTAAAAATGAAAAATATAATTAAAGCTAATTGATAGTCGTAGCTAAAATCACGTAACGTTCAGAAAACGATTTATTGATATTAAAAAGTATTGTTTTTTTTTCTTATTTTTTAAAACTACTTGAAAAGTCTTGTTTACAGGCTATTAAACTGCTTAAAGTTTAGCGTTTGCGTTTTTGAATAAACAATTATTAAATTTAAAACTTTTCAAACATTTTTGGAGTGCGTCAGAGAAAAATTTGGAAGAAGAATAAAAAGCAATATTGTAGTTCACTGCAAGTTCTATCGGCCCAGAAAATTAAAAAAAATGATGTGGACAATTTTAGAGGAATAATTTTTGAAAACGTCTAAAAATTTGAGCAACTACAGTTTTGACAATTTTTATATTTCGAAAAACGTGTATTTCCGTTAAAATCTGAAATTTGAAAATTTTGCATAAAATTATAACTTTCCTTACTTCAGTAGAATTATGGCAATGTAAAAATCGTACGATTAGTTTTTTTTGCAATCTTTGGATTTGCCCCAAGGTCGTTTATTAAAATCCGGTTATAATTTCACAAATACCAGTTATTGAAAAAAAATGTTACCAGGAAACATGTCCAACTGCCGCTTCCGGTTGCTGATCTTTTTCAAAAGCTTGTTTTTCGATGAATGTTTGATTAAAATCTGTATTCAAGAGTGCATCAAAGTCGGTCGAACTACAAACAGAAATTTTGAAAACAACTTTTTTGATTTCCAAACATGTATTTCTGTTAAAATTCTCCACCTGCATCTTTGGAAAACAGCTATATGTATAATTTTAACTTGAGAAAGCATTTCACACAACGAATTTTTCGTTTGAATGTGTAATAAACCATCATAACTACTACGTTTTGCTAACTTATGGAATTGCAATGTTGCAATATTTAGTTACAATAAATGTAGTGACAGATACCAAATAAAAGTGTAGACGCGACTCTTTGTTCAACCTTAGACAAAAAGACATACGATAGTAAGTCAGGTGAGTATGGTGGCCTTTGTACCTTTTTTTAAAAAATACTTTAAATTTTTTGTAATATTCTTGTTTTCATTGAATGAAAGAAACCGCCAGACAATTGAATTTAAAAAACAATTGGACCACCTTGTATTTCTAGCACGTTTCCAGGAAATTTCGATATATTTTTTAAGGTAGAACATGTAAGAATTAAAAATCAACATTTATCTGTACATAAATATAGCTAGTCGGTACAATCTTTGTTTTTGGTTAACAGGTTTATTCACAAATAATATTTTAAAATCCAATATGACAAAACAAAAGTTTATATATCCAATAACAACAATACGTTTCTTATGTCATAAGGTTTTAATTTAATTTTTATTTATCACCTACCATTATGTTTTATTCAACTAGAATTTGTTGCCACATCTGACTATCTGTATAAGCTTTAGCAGTGATGTTCGCCAAAATGTAAATAAATGTAATAGAAACTAACTCATGTGTATTTATTCCACAAGCGTAGGGCAAATACATGCCTAGCGAAAGCAGAAAATAACAAACAAACAGAACATTCTTCTTAACTTACTGTCCAAACAAAAAGATCAAGTTAACGGGGATCGGTGGAGGATTAATGAAGTTAGGCGCGTCGGGGCGCACTCGCGGGAAATAAAATTTCTCCTCGAATGCGGATAATCTGCTCTTATTACATCAGATTTATTTCAATATAAATTGAGTGAAAACATTTAGTGGTTACACTTTAGGGAAGGGTCGATACGGAATTCGTATCCAAGCTCGAATACGAATGCGGTGATCTACTATCCAACAAAGGCGAAGACTTGTTCTGTAAAAGAATTGAAAATATATGTTTTATTTACAATAATTTTGCTTACCTCTAACTCGAGTAAAAGTGGACAATACAATACGCTAAGAAACCCAACCAAACGCATCAACCAGGGGAAGCCTATGGAATGGACAGCCTGTCCGCCCAAAAGTGGTCCAAACGAATACGCCAAATTTACTGAAGTTTGCTGTAAGGCATAGACAGGCCCGTAATGAGAATTTCCTCGACTGTCCACCAAGTTTGCTAACATTGGCACCAAGGCAGCGTCAACAGCTCCAACACCTAAACCCAGGCCAAAATGAGGTAGAGCCAATTGGTTGATAGAAGTTGCCAAGGGAACGGCGCAGCAACTAAGTCCAGTAACCACCATGGCACTTAAAGAAATTCTCCAAGATTGTAACGGAATCAGTCCTGTAATATAACTTTTAATACCACACGAAAATTTGCTCGGATAAATCCATCGTATACCTGTAACATGTGAACCCAAAAAGTATCCCACACTATCAGGAATAAAAACTGCTCCAAGTTGCCATCGAGATGGAGGTGGACTTAATTTTGCCAGCAACCACAGAGGTAAACAAGGTTCCAAAATTGCCATCGAAGAAGTGCTCACGCAAATGGCGCAAGTGGCAATGATAGTTTGCTTGTCCTTCAAAAGACTTATCCAGTCGCTGGAACTAACAGCAGAATTTTCCTCAACATCGTCTTGTTCTCGAAGACACCACATTTGCAAAGCTTGGGAAAGAATTATTTATCATAGCACGGGATTATGTTGGAAACGAATCTTAAACTTACCAATGTTTAAAGAGATAAAGAAAGCGATGAGGAGGAAAGGTGCAGGTTTTCCCAAAAACTGATAAGCAGCTCCTCCAAGAGGATAACCTAAAAGAACTCCAAGGGCAATGCCACCGAAAGCTAAAGGCATCAACTTGGCTCTGGACTCTTTGGGAACCGTTTCTGCTAATAAACACATTCCGCTCACTGATATCGCTGCTGATGCACTTCCGTGTAGGGCTCTGGCAAGTACCAACACTCCATACGAATGTCCATACGCAAATACTGTAAATACAAACAAGGATTGGGTCTGGGGCACAACGGCCACTGGACACAACCGCTATGCCTGAACAAAACAGCCACTTAGTATTTCGCCTGTCCATGTCGAACACATTGGTCTAGTCGGCACAACGGCTATACCTTTACTTAGATACAACGGGCTATGTTGGACACAACGGCCGCATCGATCTAGTGCGCACAACGGCCACATTGGTCTAGTGGACACAACGGCCAACGACGCCTCAAGTGTCAGCGGTCGTTGGGTCTACTAGGTGTAATTGACGGTTGTATCCACTTCATCAATGTTGAATTTGTGTCCAGGTGGCCGTTGTGCCTAACGGAACCGCTGTGTTCACGGTAGCCGTTGTGTCCACGATGGCCGTTTTGTCTACTTGAAGGTGTGGCCGTTGCGTCTAAGGAGGTCATTGTGTGCGGTAGACCAATGTGGGCGATATGCGTAAGCGAATTACAAAGTGGCCGTTGTAGCCAGGTGGCGGCTGTGTCTGGTGGCCGTGTTCAGGTGCCTAAAGATTTATTTTCAATTATAATTTTAAATAGAACTCACGTAATGCTGCAATAAGCATATTGCAAGAACCCAAAAGCAGGGGTAAATTAAATCCGGTGGTTCCTGTAAGGTGTCCAATAAAAGGGGTGAAAGCAAGTTGAACAAATGCTTTAGACGCCAATAAAGCTCCAAGTGGCCCGTTGTCTTTTTCCAAATTTTCAAATTTTTGTTGCAAAGGGCTTAAAGACCTTATTCCGATATGGTTTTTGTTGTTTTGGGCAACATCGGAACTATTTGCATCGCTCGAGAATAAATAATCCGGAATTATTGGCACTACAAAATTAAGCTGTGTTAAATTTTGAAATTCAGCCTGTTTTGTGTACTTACCAACAACTGTTAGCAATACGTTATCCATCAGGAAGGATAAATACACAATAATAAACACAGAAATTTTTGAATGCTTTAGGACATGCAACACTGGCAACATCTTGAGCAAAACTAAGGGCAAAATGTTGTTAAGCTACAGGACGCATCTGGCTTCAAACCCGTTTCTAGGGGTGACAATAATTTGCGGTAAAGTAGTCTTCAATGAGAAATTTACCGCATCACTTGAATTCCATTTACTACTTTGTTATCGCGAGTTCACAGGTTGCAGTTTTCTGTGTAATAAAACACGACACAGTTTATAGCCGAACTTGGGGATTGCAATGTGGAGATTCTGTATTTTAGTAATCAACATCAAATTTATTGTAATAATCAATCGTGGGTAAAAACAAAATTGAGTTCTTAAATTTCATTATGCGTAAATTTTTTTTATTAAATTTTTATTATTACACAAAGTATAGGTACATATAATAAAAACACAAAAAGTTATATAAATAATGACCAGATGAAGCTCTAATTTAATTAAATGATAATTAAAATCTAGTGACTTTGTCTTGATTTGGTGTGATGCATCGTTCAAAATCAAATTCGTCGTCGAACGGTGGTGACAAACTGGAGTAAATTTTTGGTTGGGGCGGTGGTGGTGGAATACTACTCCTTGCGATTGTAGCCGCATTTATGGCGGCAACATTTATGCAGTCGTAAACTGGCTGTCATAAAAAAAGTAAGCATTAGATTCTAACATATACCGTCTGTCTATAAAGTAACCCCCCCCCCCCTAACTAACTTTTGAACGACTTGATATTTTACCACAATATTTGGTGTGCTTTAATGGGAAATTAAATACTATTTTTTAGCCAATAATTAAATTTTGTATCATTCAAAATGGCGACTGTGCGCCATTTTAAATTTTTCTTTTAATCGAAAGGGGGTCGAGTGACACCTCATTTGAAAGGTCTTTTAGCTTTGCGTCTGTAGTTCCAAAGAAAAATATTCAGCCATAACAAAATGGCGGATTTTAAACAAATGGACTCACTCAATTCAAAATTGTTTTGTTTTTTTTATCCAGTAGTCCACTTTTTTATTTGCAGTACAAAATTTTCCCAGAAATAACTCAGGTGGCTGGAAATAATATTAAAAACGTTATGTTCCAACAAGACGGTGCGCCGCCTCATTATTATAGGCCTGTTTCTGACTTTCTCAACGGATATTTTCTTGGAAGATGGATGGGTAGGCGGGGACCTGTAGAACAGCCGGCTCGCTCCCCAGATTTAACTTTCTTAGATTTTTTTTCTATGGGAATATCTGAAATCGAAAGTGTACAGAACCGGTCCAGAAACAATTGAAGAACTGGAGCAACGCATTACAGAAGTTTGCAGAAATATCACTCCCGAAACTTATGAAAATGTAAAGCAGGAATTTCAAAACCGACTTTTTATGTGCCAAGAAGTGAATAGTAAACATTTGGAACACTTAATTTAATTTCTTTTTGCTTTAATCCTTGGTTTTTTTTAATAGACTTCTTTATCTTCAAACATTGTCATTTTGTTATGGCTAAATATTTTTCTTTGAAACTCTAGGATCAGACGCATAACTAAAAGACCTTTCCAATGAGGTGTCATTCGACCTAGCTTTTCATTAAAATAAAATTCAAAATGGCGCCCAGTCGCCATTTTGGATGATACAGAATTTTAATATGGTCTGAAAGGTAGCATTTAATTTCCCATTACAGCACACCAAATTTTGTGGAAAAATATCAAGTCGTTCAAAAGTTGGTTGGGGGGGGGGGCGTTACTTTTCACTTTACTAGTCATTGCATGTTACTTATTAGCTGCATTTTGTCGTTTGTTGCATGGAACATCGTTTTACGTTTTATTCAACATTTAACAACGTCAAAAATAAAACTGTTCGGCGGCAAAAATGCTATAAGTTAATAATAGCGCTTCAATAATAGTGCCGCCAAAAATAGCGCCAGTTGAACGTCCAAAACGTCGCCGACAAAAATAGTACAGTCAAAAATGTCGACGGCAAAAACAGCGCCATCAAAAATAGCGCAGTCGAAAATAGCGCCGTCAAAAATAGCGCTTCCCAAAAATTGCGCCTGAGAAATAGCGCCGCCAAAGACAGTGCCGGTCAAAAATGTCGCCGGCAAAAAAATTACGGTCAAAAACAGCGTCGAACCAAAACGTCGCCGACAAAAATAGCGCGGGTCAATGATGTCGCCGGTTATATAGCGCCGGTCAAATATGTTGCCGGCAAAAACAGCGCCCCCACAAATGTCGACGGCAAAAACAGCGCCGACAAAATTTGCGCTGCCAAAAATTGCGCTGTCAAAAATAGGGCCGGTCAAAAACGTCGTCGACGAAAATAGCGCCGGTCAATGATGTCGCCAGCTAAATAGCGCCGAACCAAAACGTCGCCGACAAAAATAGCGCCGGTCAATGATGTCGCCGGCTATATAACACCGGTCAAATATGTTGCCGGCAAAAATAGCGCCCTCACAAATGTCGATAGCAAAAACAGCGCCGTCAAAATTAACGCTGTCAAAAATAGCGTCGGTCAAAAACGTCGTCGGCAAAAATAGCGCCGGTCAATGATGTTGCCAGCTAAATAGCGCCGGTTCAACATGTCGCCGACAAAAATAGCGCCTCAAATTAACGCCTTAAGAAACGTCGCCCAACAAATACTTTGCATTTTTGTAGAAGTTTGATTTAATTTGTGTAAACCTTAAATCAAACTTTTATAATCAAAATGCAAAGTATTTCCATAGCGATGTTTCTTATAGCATTATTTTCACTGATTGACATCAAGAAATCATTTATTTAAGTCAAAGCAGTTATTTGTGCGCGAAATGATACTTTATCGTACAAGAATAAAAGTTTTTTGACGAGGCGTTAGTCAAGTCAAAACATCATTCGAGGGCGCAAAAGGCATTTTTCGCACGAGCTGCTTATAAATTTTTTTTCTTAAACTGTATTCCAATAAATGAAGGCATTTTAATTGAATTGCAAAAGAAAATGGAATTATTGACGTTGCCCACAGCAGCGTGCGCTAAAGTACTTTAGCGCTCGCTGAATTTTTACTTTTACTAGCAGCTAACCTCATGACTATTTGGGTAACTTTTAAACATAGATAAATAGATAATTTAATGCTTTAACAGAAAAAATGATGTGCTATTTATGTAATACATTTTGTCACAAAACGCGCAGCTTCAAACAGTAGTTAAAGTAAAGACGTATTTTGACAAACAAAATCTGAAAAACTTTTTTAGACAGTTGTAGAAAAGTTCATTTTTTGCAATCTAAATATAATTTATTCGTAATTTAGAAATAATTTTTTCGTTCTTTTCTTATTTTATTATTAATTGTACGATACGTTTTCTTGACGTCATAAAAATTTAAGCGTCAACTAATTAATTGTGACGTTACAAATACAATTTTTAACTTCAGAAAATATTTAAGGTTTTTAGGAAAATGAAGTTTTAATTTTCATAATCCAGAATAAATAACAAGACGCTGTTTCGTAATGCTAGTTTTTTTAAACACTTTCGGTTACATTTAATACAAACTTTTACAGTGGCGTAACTACCGAGATTCGCGAGTTTCACGGTACCAGGACCCGTGAATCATGGAGTCCGCCGAGGGCCCATGAGTCGTGAGGGTCCGTATTTTTACAGATTTTATTCTCCATAAAATAAGCAAATATCAATGTTTTTTTGTTTCAAGCTAAACAGTTTTTTTTCAACGGCTGTCTTTCGACGAATATTTCGACATATGAGTAGGTGGAAAATGTTAGAGTACTGGTAAGTAATAAATTAGTCCCACATTTCTCTTTATATTTTAACTAGGAGATAATATGAGTAAGTTTCTTCTTTCGAGTAGCCGTGCTGAACACTCGGAAGCGGGCGGGGAGGTGCGTTACTATGGCAACCGCCAAGTACATGCATAAATCAAGTGCCGCAAAAAAAACAAAAATTAGAAAGTGCAGAGAGAGCAACAACTCTGTTAAAAAGTTTTTAAAATCGGAGGATTAAGTATGAGGAGCAGTGTGAAAGAATTTTTTGCAACAAAATAAGAAAAAACATTTTAATATGAAACTGGCGAAATATTTTTATTTTTTTTTTGAAAAATTTAAAAAATATTTCACGCTTGAAAAAAGTTCTCTCGTAAAAATATTTCTCTCTTGTAAAAAAACCTTTTCAAAAAATATTTTTCTTTTTGAAAATATTCTCCCTTCAAAAATATCTGTAACAAAACGTTCTTTTAAAAAAATTTGTCGCGTTGAAAATATTTCTTTAAAAAAAAGTTATATAAAAAATATTTTTCTGGCTACTAAAAATTTCTCTCAGAATCGCAGTTTGCGTGCGGACAAAATAGACGGCGCCACTACATTCCGCCGGTACTTTGGAACAGCGACATAATCAATTTAATGTAAAGCTGGAACGCCCACTTAGGTAAAGCAAGACACATACTGTAAAGGTAAAGAGAGAAACTTTTTTTGAGAGAACTTTTTTAGAAATATATATTTTTATGGGGGAACTTTTTTTAAGAAAGAATAAAAATAATTCTTAAAAAAAATTTCTTACTGAAATATTTTTCTTTTTTTGTTGAAAAAAGTTGTTTTTAAAAAAAGTTCATATTGAATGAATAATATTCAGACTAAGAAATGTAAGCTCTATTGGCTATTTTATTAAATTCAGTATTACATATTCTTTAGGTAATGATATTGTCAACATTTCAGAATTATTTAAGAAATTGTAAGACAGATTGTCGTCTTTAGCAATAATTTCGTTCGCGCTGCACAAAATCTGGAGTTGAATAAATTGATACAAAAATTTGCAAGTGCAAAAACCAGAGAAAGAAGTTTTGTTTAGTTTTTTTTTAAATATTTTCGTGACATATTATGTTTGTTTTTTGTTAAATCATGTACATATGACTTTGTCTGTTCGTAAATATTTGTAGTTATTATAGTGCTTAAGTTATACAGTGAGTCTTTCTTTTTTGTATACATACCAGCTATGTATACTTTTATAAAAAAACATGTCAATACATTGTTTTACTGCAATCTGTAGGCAACCAACTATACACTATATTTCAAAGCATCAATTTTTGAAAAGAATAGTCTGCTGTGGAAACAGTAATCAAATTGTTTAATCTCAAATTAATAGCAATTAGTTTTGATTTTTTGAATTCAGCATAAAATTTGTGTATTGTTGATATTTTATGTTATTAAAATTATAGTTTTATTAAAAAAATTTTGATATTCAAATAATTTTGCGTTTATTCATAAACATATTCATTGAACATAACCTCACACTATGAGGAATAACCTTTCTCTCTCTATTATTTTGTGTGCAGTTGGTTGCCTACAGATTGCAGTAAAACAATGCATTGACATGTTTTTTATAAAAGTATACATAGCTGGTATGTACACATAAAAGAAAAACTCACTGTATGTATGTACCTTTATTAGGTTTCTAGTTATTTTGATTGCAAATATTTTTTGCTTCTTAAAAATATATTTCAACCTTATTCAAGTATTCCTGTGACGAAAGGTTTTTTATCTCCTACTGGAAGGGGGGTGTTATAGAGGCCCAATCGGAATCTGGAACCTAGGCCCCACAAACTCTCGTTACGCCACTGAACGCTTAACCAAAGTTCAGCTTAATTTTAAGACTAAATAAAACAACAAAATTCTTTATAAGTTTACTAACCTGGGTGCTAGCTCGATACACATCCATAATACTAGAAGTAGACGGCAAAGACGGTAAAACATTGGTTAAGCTATTTCTTGCAGCGGAAATGGTCATCATATAAGTCCTTGGAATAAAAACTGCGCCCAAAAGTATGCTCGCAGTTGCAACTAATCCCAAACAAACAATTGGATCTTTCCATTCTTCCTCCATAACTGCGTATCCAGGAATCCAGCAAGACCAAGTGCAGGCCAGAAGCACAACCGCTACCATGAAGTGTTTTCCCTCTTTGTAATTCCGGTGGGTTCTTGTATTCAAGGGGCAAATAAACACCAGCAAAATCAAAAGAATTATGTTGTATGACATTAAGTAAACGAACGAAATTCCTCTGAAGATGTCTTCGCAGTGATTTAAGAATTGTAAACTTAAAGCTCCTTGAACGCCAAAAATGAAAAGGGTTAGGAAAGATTGGACCGGTCCGGGGATGTGAGACATAAAACCAACCTCTTTGGAAATGGTGGCTAAAAGAATACTTCTGGATAAAATCAAAGAGAAGGCAAATGCGTATACTAATGTGGTGGAGAGGGTTCGAGCTAAACAGATAAAATTTTTGAACTCCTTATCGCTGTCTAAAGTAAAGGGTATAATGGAAGAATACATTAGCATAACCGAAAGCAAAAGAAGTATGGTAAGAAACGGATTGCCTTCAAGAATATCCCTTTTGCAAAATCGCACTATCAAAAATATTAGAATTGCGACGCAAAAAAGCACGCCCAAAAGTGAAATTGCCAAAAAAGCGAAGACCCAAGATTCCGAACGTAAACCAAATCGGGCAAAAACGTATGATATTAAAACAGTTCTAGTGGAATTTTTTTGTTCGAAATTAATACACTTCAAAGCGCATTCAGAACTTGACGTTACGGGTGCAAAAATGTCTGTATCATTCACCTCGTTAATATCCGCTTCTAGATTTATCAAGGTTTTGTTAAAAATGCTGTACTCAAAAGCACTAACAAACGATTGATAAATATCAGCCTTTGGAAGACCAACAGTGTAATTCAAGGCAGTTAAATTTTCCACACGAAAAATTTTATACATAAAAGTATCAGCAAGAGGTTCAATTTTTAATAGGTTTAAGATTTGCTCTGGTGAAAATTTCAAGTGATGGTGGTTGGCAAAATTTGGATATTTATTGCGCAAGCAATTGAGTTTGTACAAAGTTTCGTTGCAATTTTCGCTAATGAAATGTGAAATGTTTATGGCGAAGTTAAGAATGGAGTTTGCCACGTCAAAAAGTAAAGGGCTTGGGGCAAAATGGGTAGAATTTTTGGTTTCGAAATCATTGTTGGAGTAAATGGGTTGGATTATGTAGCTTCCTTCAGGAAAATCTGAAAAAAACATAATTATATTAAGCAGTGATGTAATGAAGACTGGTGTTTCAACTCCCACTATTTGTCTATATAAAAAATTCATCCTCCGAGTTTGACAATCTCGGGGCTTTTTATAAGATTTTCACATAGATGGCGCTCTTAAAACTTCAAATTTAAGGTATATTTCAAATTTGGCGCGTTTTGAACATGTGCGCAACACTTATTTATTAAGGTTAGGTTAACTAGTAAATTTCGTTCTTACTTTTATTAATAAAATATGTAAGTAAGTGAAACATTTATTCAGCATTTTTACGTAATGTTTATGTTGTAGTTATTTTTGTGGTGGTTTTTAGTTGGTAAAAAAGGCATAACCCACAAAATACCAACAACCAACAATATGGGACAAACAAGTCACCACAATAAGCTGGTTCTATAGTGCAAAGCCCAAAAGGAAACTGTATTAACAATAGTTACTAGAATAATAGCATCTTAATTTATGATAATAGGTAAGTGAAATTAAATTTATATGATTGATGCTTAACAATTTATGAAATATTACTACTGCAGTTTTGCAAGCTTTGCATATTGCTTACATTTACGGGAACTATTTCGTTTCCTGCCTTCTTTTTGACATGTTAGTGTTAAACGCAGTATAATGAAATTGTGTAACATTTCTTGGGTAAGGTCTCTGCAGTAAACATTCTGAAATTTATTTGTAAATTAGTTTTTTCATAGAAGAATGCTGATAGTGATGGAAGTCGTACAAATTTTCTTTATTAAGGAGTATCCGCCTTTTATGTTTAATTTGAATGGTGTCATTAAAATGCCTATCACAAATAAAACCATTTTCGGGAATTTTCTTTTTAAAATTTCGACTTCATTCTCGCGTTCTGTTTTAGTCTGTAATTCTATCAAAATTAGCAATCATAGGTAAACAAAATAGCTAAATTCACTTTGGGAACAGCAAATAATAATACGTTTTTGTTATCGCCCTTTGATAGGCCGCAGAAACAACAGTATTTTGGTATTTTTTGCCTAGAATATTACCGTGATAATAAATAAATAAAAGCACTCCTTACTTTTCAAATTTATTTTAAAATAAAAATGACGTTTACAGTTGCGCCATCTGTTGATAAAATCTACAAGGAGCCCTGAAATTGTCAAAATTTGAGGAAGAAAACAATTGAATAGAGTGCAAACACCATACTCTTCTTTACATCACTTATTAAGCCTATAAGAAACACCAAAACTGAAGTTACAATTTTTAATCCGTAATTTAATATTTACTACAGAAAAAAATGTTTTTGGCATTATCGAAAATATAACTTTGCAAATCTTACCATTGGTTTCAGATCCATCGAAAGGAACAAAAATCATTGGAAGTTGTTCCTCTATTTCCTCTTCAAAGCTAAAATTTCCAAGCAAACTCCGAATATTTTCATGCCCTCCGAAAATCACAATTGGTCCATTTTCAGGTTTCACAAACTTCATCCGTTTTCTGCTAAAATCATCTCAATTTGTATCAATTTCCTGGAAATTTTAACACCAACACTTACTCTATCACAGCAGCTGTTTTGACACACATTGATTCCTCCCTAGTGGATTTAAAGAATTGCTGAAGAACGTCCTGACTTTCTGAGTAAACGGTGATATTTTCAATTAAATCTAAAGCTGAAAGTAGTTTTGTAGTGGCTGCTACAAGGGCTATTCGATATGGGTCAGTAACATCAAGATGCACTCCAAGTACTTCCGCAAATTGTCGAATTTTGGTTGGAAATGGGTTGTTGGAAACTGCACCTAAGAAGAAATCTCCGTTTTCCTGTTTAAAAGTTTTGTAAATGGGATCGTAGTAATCATGCTCGGTACACGTCTGAAAAATCGACAAGCCTAAACGTAAAGGGGTGGTAAAATTTAAGAAATTCAGTTTTTCTACGGTCCATATTGCCGAGTTAATATACGTTTTAGAATTTGGAGAAAACGCTGAGCATTCGTTTAAAATGATGATGATTTTTACATGTCCTTCGGTATTGTATAGTTGATTTGCATTGCACGCACTTGATTCACTATTGTTTAAAATTGCTCCACTTACAACTAATAACTTAATTGAAACTAAAATTATTAGGAACATTGTATTAGGCTTTAAAATTGCAACCAAACATAATTTTCCTCATTTTTAAAAATAGAACCGTTGGTAGTGTTCAAATCTCACAACTTTTTAAACAAAATTATAAACTGCACGTCGGCGTCAATTCAAACAATGTCACAGTACTTCCTGGGGTACTTCCGTTCAATGGTCCAATGCACAAGAGTGTGTGCAATCAAATATTTACTAATGAAGAACGTTCGCGACACGCAACTTAGAATTCAGGCCCTAAAAACAGTAAGTTATACAAACCAAGTCCACTGAGTCACTATTTTTATTCATTCTGTATTTGTTTGCCTTAGCAACGGATCAATATGGCAATACAAACTTATAATAACACGGTAAACTTTTATCGTTGACCTGCAGGTCTATGCGACACTAATACAATTTAAATAATATATAAATTCACCACGGCAACTGTTAGGCTAAGACATGAGAGATAAGAAACCTTATAAGTAGAAGGGAGCTCAAGTTACCTACGTATATGTGGGGTAAGGTTGAGCATTAGCTTGCCAATGGTCGAGCTATTGATTAAAATTACTAACTGCAAATTTGCAGAAAAACTCGTATGTAAATATTATTAAAATCAGCTAAACTATTACGCAAATGCGGAAAACATTATATAACTGTAAATTGGCTTTCCGAGGATGTTCTGTCCTTGAAGAGAAGTTTATATTCCCCTTGTTTCTCACTACTCTTACCAATCTCCTATTTTCAACCACCAATTAAACGGCCCATGACAGTGGGATGAGCAGGAAGGGGGAGCTTTCTTTTTGAATATACACTTATATTTCCTTCTCTTTTCACTACTCATATAGTACTATGGTTCATCTCTCTTTTTATCATTAATTAAATGATCAATGATAAATGAATCAAGGGTGTGCGAATGGAGAAGGAATTCAGATTCCGTTTGTATTCTCCTCCTTTGTCATTACTTTTACCTACCTCCCTTTCTTTTCCATATATAACTTAAGTTTAGTTAAGGGTGTGGCAAAGGGGAGGGGATTTAGCTTCTGTCTGAAACAGACGTTTATATTTCCCTCAATTCTCAATTATCTCACCCATTTCTCTTTCCTTTCTAAACGTAAGAGAGAAGCCAGGACCGCGTCTAAAGGTTTGAACGCTCGTATGCAAATCTTTTGTTTTGCGCCCTCATCGTAAGGGGGGTTTGGGAAAAATTGGAGAAAAAATACACAATTTTACGCTTATTTTTCTAATTTATTTATTGTGACTTCACCTTCATCTGGAGGACACAATTAATTAATAAAAATTAAAATGTTTTATAATATTAACTTAGGTTTGCGGTTGCACCGAAATGATCATAGCTAGTTTGTAATTAATTAAAAAAAAAAATAAAAAATACAGTGGGCTTTTATAGGAGGAGCCCGGACGGTTCCGGTTTTTTCTTCTAGGCTCGCTCGTGAGCGAAATTAGCAGTTCAGCGTTTTTCTCAAATAAACGAAAAGAATTCAGCTTCTTTTTAGACAGTCGTTTATGTTATCCGGTTTTCTCACTTTTCCCGCACATCTCCCTCTTTTTTCCATCTTTAATTGAACGTAACACTTCAAAGAAGGAAATTTCATCTATCTTCTTGTAAATACGTTTATATTTCCTTCCTTTTTCGTTGTTCACGCATTACTAAGAGCCATTTCTCTCTTTTCTCTATCATTAACAAAAACGACTCTTTTAGCCACTGGTAAGGGGATGGTAAGAAATTCAGCTTCTTTTCTAAATTCGTTTATATTCTTTTCCTTTCTCACTGACACATCTTCGTCTTTTTTGTATCATCAATAAATTAAATAACAGCTTTCGTTTTAAACAGACTTTCATATTTTTCCACTCGCTTCGCTGTCTTTTCCATCGCCAATTAAACGTAGCAAAGTAAGTGGGGTGGGAGGAAAAAGTTCAGCTTTCTTCTTGAATATACGTGTACATATATTTTCTTCCTTTTTCACTGCTCGCGTAGTATTATAACCCGGTTCCCTTTCTTGTCCACCGTTAATTAAACGACTAAGTTGTCAGGGCCTCGGAAATGTGGGATAAAGAAACGGAATTCAGCTTCTTTTTAGACAGTTTTTTTATAGTGTCCGCTTTTCTCATTTTTTTCCATTCCCAATAAACGTATCAATCTACAGGTGAAGAATTTCAGCTTTCTACTTGAAGAAACGTTATATTTCCTTCTTTTTTCACTGCTTACATATTACTATGGCCTATCTTCCTATCTTCATTATTACTTAAACGACTTAGCTCAGTTCGTGCTGCTCCCTCTCATTCTTATCTACCAATAAACGTGGGGCCAGCGGGTGGTCTAGTGGTTAAAGTCCCAGGCTTTGAAACTAGACTCTCAACGGCAGTAGGTTCGAGTCCTCTGCCCGCCGGAAATTTTTATGAATAAGTTAAATCCGGCGTGTCCATGGATGGTGTGCGCGGTGTGTATGTTGGGTTGCATGTCTTTCAGGGGTGGGGCATGTTAAACAGCTCACGCACGGCCTCATGCTTCTTTAAAAGAAACCAATAAACGTAACCGTTTTGAGGAGGGGAAGTATTTTCTCCTTTTTTCACTGCGCACACATTACTATGACCCGTCTCTCTCTCTGTAATTAATTAAACGACGTTTATATTCTCCTATTCTCTCACTACTTTCACCCCACTCCGTTTCCCAGTCACGGGTATAGGGGTAAGAGAAGAGGGTTATTAAGTTTTTGTGTATTTGCAAAATGTTTGGTTTTTAACTGTTATACAATTATATTCATATGAGCGTGTCAAGTTTAAGCAATTATTGCAAAGAATCGCAACCTGTTTTGCCTTTATTTTGTAAGTTAGAACATTACCAAGATGTACGCAATGATGTTGAGTCAGGACTTATTTACCTACTCTAATTTTGTAGTAACTGTTTGGGTTGGAACGTTCTTGCTCCTCAAAATCACGAATACGAACTTTTTTACAGATTCAATATTTCCTGTAAGTAAAAATAAAATAACATAGCTAGGCAACCAGTCGGTCGCAAGTGTTTTTAGTATTGCATTTAATAATTTTGGAAATATGAGTGGCATTTATAGAATCTTTTGCAGACAGCTCTTATTGACAAGAGCTACCAGAATGGGCTGCTGGTGGACACCGTCCGTCGACCTTCTTCGGGGACTGTCAAGCACATCAGCTTCGCGTCAGTGGGAATCCGCGCGCGCTTCTGTTACATCCACCTACCCCATTACTGCTCAACTATTTAAAATACCCAAGATAAGTAAGTAATTATTAGTTTGTAATTAATAGCTGTTGTTATTTTTAATTAGACGAAACATCATTGAATTTGCTGAAATATTTAATTTCATAACTGCTTTTCTTTATACAGGAAATTTTGAAAAATCATTTGTGATTGTGCGACATTTTGGTAGTATTTTTGAGAAAAAAAAATAAATTTTTAGAATACAAGGTAATACCAGTTAAGATCAAGTGGTTTTTAATGGTGCGAGAATTAATTATTTTTATTATTTTTACATTTACGTATCAGCAAGATATCATTAAATTTCACTTAGTTAAGGAAAGAAATTATTCTAGTGTAATTACAACTTTGATTTTTTTAAATTTAAATTTAGTTTGCATGTTCTTATATTTTCTTTTTAAATTGGAAACATATCAACTCTAGAGAGGGTTTATCAAATTATCTCGGCACTATTGTTCTTATTATTAAAGCCACTGATTTCGTTAAAGTAGAAAAGAAGTGTTTTTGTGCCGATTAATATGTTGTATGGTGAAAAACAATTTAATGTCACTGTTTCGATTTTTTTTAATGCAGCGCTTTGTATGTTTTTAATATTCCGAATGAAAATTAAATTCTGAATTAAAAATTGATATGCGGTAGTAACCTAAAGTGAATAATAAATAAGTTATTCATGATTATTTATGTTGTTTAACAACAAATTATGTCTGGCTATGAACGAATTATTTATTGGTGCTAACCATAAAAGTATTTCATCAATAACTTTTTATTATCCACCTTAGGTTACTGCTACATTTAAAGTTTTTTATTTGGAATTAAATTTTCTTTCAGAATATGCAAAAATATACAGGGTGTTCAATTTTAAGCAAAACTATTTTATGGAATAACTCGAAAAAGGGGGCGCTTAATTGTTTTTTATACATGGTATCTTAATCAGCATAAAATATCCATTTTTTTTCTTATTTAATTAAATCTGTAGCTCCAATAACTAGAAATAATAACAACAGTGCCGAAATAATTTGATACACCATGTACTTATTTAAAAAAATACGAATTCCAGATCTTTAAAGGTATTTACAGTAAAGAACCTTTTCTTAAATTATTAACCTGTGTTACAAGCCCATGTTACCTTAATTTCCTCCATAAGACAGTCCCAGTTTCTATTTCTGTACGATTATATTGTTTATTTCCCAGAATTTTCTACCTGCATCTTCGACATTTATCCGAATTTATTCCAAGTTTTTTTTGCATTCCAGAACATAAATTTTACCGATAAAGAGTAGGTTTGATTTAAATTCCTAGCAGAATCAAAATGATATATTTTACCGATTTTCATTTTAATGCAAATTTCAATTTAAACATCTGGAAGCAACAATATCCGTTTATAAATGGCAATTTAAATACTTTGCAATATTAAAATTCCAAACGAGTAAGCAGCAGGTACTTATTACTCCTACAAATTCAGGTTAACAATCATTACTTAAACCAGTTTAATCTTTAAACTTAAAATTTTAAAGATGCTTTTAATTAATATAAAGCGAAGCTTTTGTTACAAAACTTGTGTATTTGTCATACATACTTTGTGGTAAAATCAGAATATATTTCTTACCTCAAAATTCCCCAAAACCTCGTGTCCTAACGTAACTGGTATAATTATCTTAACCACTTTTGATAAGATAATTCGTCGTTAAGACAAAGAAAATAAATTATGCAGTTGTTTCTTTAGAAATGATGACTGGCAGTTTATTAAAAAAATTAACGAAAATATTAAAGTTTTGTGAATTTGGAAAAATGAGAAAAAGTTATCGAAAGCGAACTCGACATTGACACAGAATTTTGATAAACAACCCATTTAACAAGGGCACCTGGCTTGTGTAGTATAACAAATAAAAATTCAGTGGACGACACCGCAACTTGCAGATCTACAGAATAGCAAATAGAATTTTCATTGTTATTCTGAATAGTTGAGAAATCATTGTACTCATAAATGTACAAGTTAATGGTCTGCCAATTAAAACGTAAATTAATATGTGATTTGAAATAAATCTACAAAAAAAACACACGAACTTGCTTATAATGAGCACGGTTACTACGAAATCTTAGATATAGCAAACTTTTTCCGATATAAGAAACGAATTTTATTCCAATAAATCCGTTCAAAATTATACTAAAGAGAACTCGACGCTTAATTTACTAAAAAAATAAATTGAATAGAAAAAGTATTTTTATTTGCTTGCTTATATAACAAGTACGGTTACTGGGAGATCCTAGATATAACAAACTTTTCCAGGTATAACAAACGATTTTTTTTCAATGAATGGGTTTTAAATTATATTGAAAGGAGTTCGTGGCCTGATTTCTTTGAAAATTGCATTGATAGAGAATAAATTACACGTTTTGTCTATGAAGTCTAACGCAATTGCTTATAACGAGTACGGTTACTACGAGATCTTGGATATAACAAACTTTTCTCGATATAAGAAACGAATTTTATTCCAATAAATCCGTTCAAAATTATACTAAAGAGAACTCGACGCCTAATTTCTTGAAAAAATTAATTGTATAGAAAAAATATTTTTATTTGCTTGCTTGCATATAACAAAGACTGGGAGATCCTAGATATAACAAACTTTTCCAGGTATAACAAGCGATTTTTTCTTTCAATTTAAATTATATTGAAAGGAGTTCGAGGCCTGATTTCTTTGAAAATTGCATTGATTGAGTAAAAAATTACACGTTTTGTCCATGAAGTCTAACGCAATTGCTTATAACGAGTACGGTTACTACGGGATCTTGGATATAACAAACTTTTCCCGATATAAGAAACGAATTTTATTCCAATAAATCCGTTCAAAATTATACTAACGAGAACTCGACGCCTAATTTCTTAAAAAAATAAATTGTATAGAAAAAATATTTTTATTTGCTTGCTTGCATATAACAAAGACGGTTACTGGGAGATCCTAGATATAACAAACTTTTCCAGGTATAACAAGCGATTTTTTTTTCAATGAATGGGTTTTAAATTATATTGAAAGGAGTTCGAGGCCCGATTTCTTTAAAAATTGCATTGATAAAGAAAAGAATTACACATTTTGTCTATGAAGTCTAACGCACTTGCTTATAACGAGCACGGTTACTACGAGATCTTGGATATAACAAAATTTTCCGAATATAACAAACGATTTTGTTTCAATAACGAGGTGTAAAATTATACCAGACAAAGCCCGAGGCCCGATTTCTTTAAAAATTGCAGTGAAGAGAAAAATCTGATATTTACTTGTCTATGAAATCTAATCCACTTTACGTAGTAGGTACGAACTTGCTTATGACAGATACGGTTATTACAAGATCTCGGATATCACAAACAGTTTTGTTTTGATAAGTGGGTTTAACATTATTTGCAGGCAATCCGAAGTCTTCCATTAACTTAAAAATTGTATTGAAGAAAACAACCTATTTTGCATTAGCATGGTTACTACGATATCGTATATAACAAACTTTTACGGATATCACAAACAATTTTCGTGTCAGTAAATACGTTCAAAATTAAACGAAATTCGAAAATTGTATTAGGGTACAATCTTACATGCACATAACGTAGTACGCACGCTCTAGCTTATAACGAGTAGGGTTCTTAGGTATAACAAACCTTTTTGGATATCACAAACAATCTTTTTTTAATAACTGTGTTTAGTCCCAATTTTATTAAAAAGAAAAAAATCTTATGCTTTTTATCCATTAAATTTAATGTACATAACGTTGCACCCACGAACTAGCTTATAACGAGTACGGTTACTGCGAAATCTCGGATATAACAAACTTTTCCGGATAACAAACAATTTTTATATATTTTACATTTAAGAACTGTACCTTTAATACACAAGCAAGTTTATCTCTTGAAAACACAATTATTAGAAGTTTAGAAATAAGAAATCCAGTCTTCTGCAAACATAGACAACCAAGATCAAGTCATCAAGTTTTGTTATTCCTATAGCAACACCAACTGTTTACTTTAAATTTTACTTTTGATAACGACATGTAAACATGTCGAAAAACATATTCTGTTAAAATAAGTAAATATTGTTGAACTTATAAAGTTTTTTCTTTATACATTAATATGAACTTCAACGAAGTAAAATTGGAACTTAAGTTTTTGTTTCAATAAATGGGTTTAAAATATAGCAAAGAGCGTCCCCGCCTCTCCGGTTTAATTTTTTTGAAAAGATCAAAATATTTATATTTATTCCATGAAATTTAATGCACGTACCGCTGTATGAATGAACTTATTTATATCGAGTACGGTTACTGCGAGATCTCGAAAATAACAAACTTGTTTGGAAATAACGAACAAACGTTATTTTAATTAATAAATTTTGTGGTTTTAAAATTATAGAGAAAAATGAATCGTGAAGAAATTTCAGTTTTGGCAACTTAATTGTAATTTTGATTTGTTACATTTACCATTTTTAATAATACTTTATCAACTGATGTAACGTTTTAAGGTGTAACTAATTGGAAAGATCTATCACTAAAACTCGTTCCTTAAGTGTAAGAGCCTCCACAGATGAAAATATTCACGTAAATAACCCGTAAAAATCAAGATGGGATGCAAATTTGAACCCACGAGCCATTAATTTACATAAACAACTGCATTTTTTTTTAAATCTGAGGTCGACGAATTTTGGTATCAAAATATATTTTTCAAATACTTTAGGAATTAGCAGACGGCACTAAAAATTCCTTTTATTTAGCGGTTTTTATGCAGACAAGATATTTACCGTGTGTGGGAGGAAGATCAAAAATTGTTTTTGGTGAATCATTGCTTTGGTTTCTATTCTATTGTCTATCTCGTCAATTACTAGAAGGAATTAAAAGCAGTTTAGTCAACTTGAATAAAATCGGCTGGAACTTGCCAATGAAGAGGTGTGCCGGGTAATTATCTTAAGGTACAAATCTTAAGGTCAGGAAAAAAATCCCGGATCTTTTGTTACACATTTAGGTATTTGGTGATCGATGATTTGTGACAACGCAAAAATCCATTGTCGTTGTGGTTACGCGTCGTGGCTCGTGAGCGAACACTAAAAGATTAGGCGAAAACAAGCTCAATATTTTAAGATGAATTTTTTTGCAAAATACACCTACAGGTTATTGAACTGAAATGTCTCATCGAACAGGTAAATGAGCCCAGATATCAAGCTGCCAAAAAACAGTTATCACAAGAGTTATGTTTTTATTAGCGAGTTTTAAGGTGCCGTAAATGACAGAAACCTTTCGACTTTGCTAGATTATTTTATAACCTGTCTCGTTTTGTTTATCCCAAAAATTTAGTTTACAAAAAGTTGTTTTTCATAAATTATGGTACAACACTGTTGTTAATATTTATGATCGAAATTTGTTATTTTGAACTTCTGTATATCGAAATTTTCCTTTCAATTTAAACATTATGTCGATATTGATTTTAAATGCTGGTCCGTATGTATGTATGTGTGTGTGACAGCGTGGCACTCAAAGCTACTGCCGCATTAGACCAATTTTAATGAAATTTATTATAAACAAGTATCCATGGCATAACAAAAAATCAGTTAGATGTGTTATTTCAGTGTTATTATTTACACTCTTCAAATTCTGCAAATACACAAACATCTTCGAAACAAATAGAATGCCTTTTTCGAAATTTTCAAATTTGCGGCAGATACGAATTTTTGAAAATTTTGTTATAAACGCCTATTTACCCAAAAATGAATTGCTAAGTGTGCACAAAACTTAGCACTGTAATATGTCTTAGGAGGGAAACATTTTATGAAAAAGAAAAGTATTTTCAAAACGATGAAAGCTGCAAAACTCACTAAAATAGTCTCAGTTAGTGTAGCTATTAGGGATGGGTTAGATATAATTTTTTCTTAAGATTTCTATCAATGTAGCAATGTCCGTAAATAGATTACACTGTTAAGTCAAATCGTCGCAATCAGCAATTTTTCACTATTTAGGATCTTCAGCAGTGGCGTCGCTAGGAATATGTGAGAACGGCAAACTGATCTTTGGATTTTTAAAAGAATTTATGTGAGAATTGCAATATTCAGCTAAATTACATTTTGAAAACAGCGACAAATTGTTTTAATCTTTTTCATTTCCGTTCCCTACTCTACAAAAACAAATAATAAGCTATCAAAATCGACTAGTTACAATGAACGCCGACCTGGATCACAACGTCGACTGTGATCACAATGGCGACCAGTGTTAATCTCAACGTCGACTATCGCAACGTCGACCGCCATCATAACGTTGACCAGTGTTGACAACGTCGATGAGAAACGTAATAATATAGAAATTAATTATTAACTTTACGATATTTTTAATAAATAAAATTGTCTTGCCGTTATTCGCCAAATAATCAAAGAACCAGCAAAGGATTTTCATCTCTAGACACTTAAAAGCACCTATTTGTGTATAATACACGGAATGTTTAATTACATTTTCGCGGTCCGCGTCGACAATGTGATCAATTAGTCGACGCGGTAATCACGGTAATTTAGTCGACGTGAAAATCACGGTCGACGTTGTAGTCAAGGTCGGCGTTATTTTTATTGTTCGGCGTCGATGTTGTGATCGCTATAATCTAGTCGATGTTATAAAGACGGCCGACGATAGGAACATGCAAAATATTGGGTCGATTTTGTAATCAGTCGACGTTGTAATCAGTCGACGTTGTGATCCGACCTCTCAAAAAACAGTTTACCTATTTAACATTAGCATGTAGCAGAACTGGTTATTTTCTAATCTTGCAATTTTACTTCACTAATTAGGCACTAGACCTCAGAAGGAGAAGAGGTTTAAAAACACTTTTTAAAATCTAAGGTTGGCATTCTATAATCTTGTCCTGCTTGGTTTAGAACTTATTTTGACCAGTTTTGAGGTGATTCGAATGTAGGGGCGCTCGTAGCGAGGAAAAAAGTAAAATTAATGAGTCAAAATAAGTTTTAGGCCAAGGAGAGCAAAATTAAATAATACCATCTCACTTTTAGGCTTGCTACGAGCGCCTGTTTCCAAAATATCTTCCCTATATATAAAAAAAAGTAATTTTATATTTTATGTCCAGCCAATCTGAGAATACTCTATACAGGGTCGCTATTAAAGATTGAACAAAGCTCTCCTGCTAAAACGGTTTGAGATATAGATATGAAAATTGGAAGGCTTCCATTTGAAATTATTTCGCATATTTTGAGGTAAAAAAAAATTATTTTTATTTCATGATTTTTGAGCGCGGCCGCCATCTTGAATTTTTTTAAATGGCAACATGAGCTTTGTGATACATCGTTAGAAAGCTTATTTTTTTCTCTTTCTTACTACCTTAATTATGTATGGTGTTAAAGTAGAAAATAATGCAGTAAAATTAGAAAAACCTTTGCCGTATGCGTGGCTGGCGGGTAGTCTAGTGGTTAAAGTCCCAGGCTTTGAAACTAGATTCAACGGCAGTAGGTTCGAGTCCACTGCTCGTCGGAAATTTTTCTGAATAAGTTAAATTCGGCGTGTCTATGGTTAGTGTGTATGTTGGGTTGCATGTCTGTCAGGGGTGGGGTGCATGTTAGACCGGTGTATAGCACTTAGTGTGCTGAGCCCGGGTAAAGGTAGTAAGAAAGAGAAAAAAATAAGCTTTCTAATGATGTATCACAAAGTCCATGTAGCCATTTTAAAAAATTTAAGATGGCGGCCGCGCTCAAAAATCAAGTGTAAAAAAAAATTTTTTTAACCTCAAAATATGCGAAATAATTTCAAATGGAAGCCTTCCAATTTTCATATCTATATCTCAAACCGTTTTAGCAGGAGAGCTTTGGTTCCATCTTTAATAGCGACCCTGTATATGTACTCAAATAAGTTCTGGGAGAGAAGGCTTTAGCCTGATAGTTCCCTTGACTAACGTCACTGCCCCTTAGAGTTTGTGCAGTGGCGTAACTAGGAATGCGAAGGCCCGTGCCAAAAACTGTGTGATGGGCCCCCATATATTATATACAGGACGTACCAAATTGCCTGTCAAGCAGCGGAATGTTCCTGATTCAAAGAGACACGTAAACGTTTACATTAGAGCAAAGTTGCAAGTTTTGAAATAAGAAACGTATACAGGTTACTTCAAAAATAGTTCGTCCACCTCATTCACATCTGCTTAATTAGAATAGAGAGCCAACAGCAAGCAGCACAGGTACGCCAAAGCACATCACAAGCTACAGTACACAAATGATACATGGTTGCAATGTTTAGATTACGCGCACGCGTAACTTCTTTATTGTATTTTACAAAAAATACCTATGTTGCGTTCGGAACCCGCAGGAACCCCCACGCGCTTTGGAATCGCAGCATTTTGCCACTCACGCCGTCTTTTCGTTACGCCACTGTGCTTCTGTGATTTGGTAATGACAGTCAATTGGGAAATAAACTAAATTGAACGCGTTTCAAGATTAAAAAGGACCAGCTGTGACGATCTCTATGAATTTTTAAAATTTTGATATGAATTAGTCGCAATGAATCGATAAAGTAACCGTTTAAGTTAAATTAGCTAGCAATCAATGGCAGTAAATTCAGATCCTAAAACTATTTTTTTCTACTCCCATGTTTTAATTTACTTATTGAGTGTGCGCTGCCTGTAATATAATGATATCCATTTCGATACAGATTTTCATTATGAAATGACCCAAACTGACCAATAGCAGCAAAGCATTGTTTTTGGTAACCATGGTTGCAAGAGTTGTTGGCATTTCTCAGTTAACATCGCAAAACAGTTCGAGTTTTTTTTTAGTATATTGTTCTAAAACTTTAATTATAACTACGAGTTTGTTTTATTGTGAGCAACTCCAGACATCGAAAGATGTACAAATTTTTTTTTAAGTTTTGTGCACTAAAAATATCTGAAATCTAATTCCGATAATTTTTTGACCTTCATCCTTTGGATCTCATTTTAGACCTATCTGATCCACAATCTTGATAGCATTTTAAATCTTTGTTTATTCTCAGAAATGGCTATACATGCTCGCACAAAAACTAATTAATTAGTATTTTATTACCGCTCAGAAGAAAAATACTCCACTTATTTGGTAGGTTGGTTTTAACTGTCTTGTCTCTTGAACTTGACCGAGAAGGTCCCTGCCCATTAAAGACAAATGAGTTTGGATACCATTTGGTTTCACATGAAGATCACCTTGAAAGTTCAAATGCAACATTAAGTTTTTAGTTCTAAGGCCTGCACACAAAGTTTTTTCCATATCAAAATTTATTTAATTGGTTAATATTTGGATGTTTTAAAATTATTTTTAAGCAGAATTCTGTTACCATTCCACGTATTTAGTTGCTGCCTTCAATAATTAAATTTATGCACAACAAAAATAATTTAAAAAACAAAAAAAAAGGCACAAGTAAATGTAGTATAGTTAATGCCATTTGAAATTTTACGAGTTCAAAAATTACCTTGACATTTCAAGTAAGTTTAACATGTTTTAATGTATTGTTACATTAACATTTCTGAGCGATAATCCATTTCTTTAAATTGTTGTGCTACTAGCCTTAAAATAATTACGGAAGGAGCAAGTAGGTTTGATAATTTTGGTAATACTCAATGAGATAACAAAAATTACATTACAATTACTCCTAGTTTTGTTTCTGGTTTCTGAATTTTTTGCTTTTCAAAATTTCCCAACTTGAATTTCTTCCAACTGAAATTTGTACCAACCATTATCATTTTTCCATCCCTTAGAATTTACACCTAATTATTAAAAACAATTACAGATTAAAAACGTTTCCAACCTTTAGAATATATAATTTATAATTATTTAAAAAAAAACAAATTAAAAATGTTGGAGACTCAATAAGAGACTGTTTCGAACACTTAAAAGGCTTTTCCCCAGTCTCTTACCACTTCGACATACGAAAGTTTAACTATATTGTAACGACTGGCGTTCTCATTGTTATTACTTCTATGAATCAGTAATTATTGAAATGCTCCTACTGCTCATAGTATGCATATTGAATACCAAATATCTTTAGCAGTCGTTTTTAACACCAGACAGCACGAGCTGATGTTGTTTTACCCAAAATTAATACAAAACCTATATTTTACAGGCCCAAACCATGAAGATACTTTTAGGAATTATTTTGGTCATAACGCTTGTTCTATACGTGGAGGGCCATGGAAGGTTAATGGACCCCCCTGCTAGAAATTCCATGTGGCGATTTGGGTTCCCTAACCCCGTCAACTACAATGACAATGAGCTCTTTTGCGGCGGTTGGGCTGGTAAGCACACTATTTTTATTTCATTTATTACGTTTGTTAATTTTTTTAATTTTTAGTACAATGGGAGCAAAACAAGGGCAAATGTGGAATATGTGGGGATCCACATCAGGTTGAAGAACCTCGTCCTCATGAGGCTGGTGGTCTTTACGCTAAAGGGATAATAACGCGCCACTACAGCGTGGGTCAAGAAATAGACGTAGAAGTAGAACTAACAGCTAATCATTATGGGCATTTTGAAATCTACCTTTGTCCCAACAACAACCCTGCCCAGGAAGCGACCCAAGAATGCTTCGACCGTTTCCCTCTTTACGTTTCAGGAAGTAGAGATGTTAAGTACGTAATCCCTGAAGATGGCAAGAAAAAAGCTGTGTTTCAGTACAAGGTAGTGTTGCCCCCTTATCTGACATGTACTCAGTGCGTTATGCAATGGATCTATTACACTGGAAATCAGTGGGGAGAATGTACTAATGGGACTGAAGCTGTAGGATGTGGAAGATCCGAAATTTTCAAGAATTGCGCGGACGTCAGTATTGTGACCAGCGCTGGAGCTGCCATTCCACCATTGTTTGTTGGGTTGGACAACCCATATTTACTATTTTACAGAGACAGTTCGAAATCTGCACCTTATAATGTTTTCCCATTGGTTGTTCGTGATCAAGTCTGCGTTCCTACTTCTTCCTACAGGATTATTCCAGGAATGGATAATTGGTGTCAGACAAATTGTCTTAAGTATCCTCCCAATTGTCCACACCAAATTTGTAGATGCCCGTAAGTTTTTTACTGTTGTTGTTTAAAAAATGTAAACGGCTTAGAACAGTTATTACAGTAACTTTTTTTTTTTTTAGAACAACCTGTCAAGCTGTTGGAGAACTAGAAGGACGTGAAGGAGCAGATGTTTACTGTATGGATCAATGTATCGTTTATCCGCAGAAATGTCCTCTTCAGAAGTGCAGTTGTTACGAAGAACATAATTACTAAGTAACAACAGTAATTAAAGAGGAATATTCAAGATTGCCAGGAAAATGTTTAAAATACCTACATGCACATCGACAACAGCAATGTAAATGAAAAATCAGAGTGACGTCTTTACAACTTTGCTCAAGTTTTTCAACCTTGTTTGGTTTTTTATCATTGTACATATTATAATGGATAATTGCTGTGAATAGATGAAAATAATATAGAATTTTTATAAGCATTTTATTAAAATTAAACCATATTTATCATAAATATCCTTAAAAACTGTAGGAGTTAACAGGTAAAGCTCCACAAGACGTACCCTATGCACAAAATTTTCCATCACCACTGTACCATCATAAGTTGACAACCAATTTAGGTAGAGTTTATTGTAAAAACGGGTAATTTGGGTAAATGTTTTTTAATTTCAAATTTTTAATCAATTTTTTATTCTGTGTTTATAATATTATAATCGCATAAAACAGTAACTTAAAAATACTGTCTGGAAACACGTAAACAAAAAAATATCATTTTCTGTAAATACAATAATTCATTCCAGGTCAAAGCTAAGATGTCTGTAAAATAGCTTGTAAGTTATTAGGTATTGCAGTTTTTTGCGTATTTTAGTTAAAATGTTAAATTACTGTTAATATTTTGCATTGGCTTTTTGCTTTACCAAACTTTTACTTAAGTAAAGAAAGTTATGATTTCATGCAAAGTTACATATTTCAGATTTTAACGGAAATGTGCGTTTTGGGGTCCAAGGAAGCCATAACTAGGAGGTTTTTAAAAAATGTCTGTCTGTGGGTAGGTGCGTGCGTGGGTGGGTGCGTTCGTTTCTCTATATCACAGGAACCCCCTGCCTGATTTTGGCGTGTGGAAGTTTTTTAGTTGCAGGTAGTTCTTTGTAAGGTCGTTAATCAGCCGGAAACGTAAAATAGACCTGTTTTTTGTATAGATTTTTTTATAACCACTTTTTTTATTTTTGAATGCATAGCGCTGTAGTACATCTAAAGACAAATCAAAGGTTTTTTTTTGCAAATGCTAAATCTTCAAAATGAAGGCAGCTGTAAATTTTTGAAAATTTTTACTTTAATGCCCGATTAGTCAAAAACAAAATATCCAATCAATACAAATTATCATATTATTTGATAGCCCTTAATAAGTATAATCAAAATCAAGTGAAAAAAAACTTTTAGAAATTTGAAAATTGTAAATATAGTTTGCGGATCAATATTTTTGGACATTTTCAAAATATTATTTCTTAAAAACTGCCAACACCATTTTTTTAAAACCTATTGTGTCGATAGAGCTTGCAATGAACTACAAAATTTGTTTTTTTTTATTAATCTCTGACTATCCTCTAGGAATTTTTAAAAGTGTTGAAATTGAATATTTTTTTATTCAAAATCGTATCTGCACGCGTAGTAGCAGCAATTTAACCGCACGAAAGCACGGTAAGCGCTGCGCCCTACAAATTCCACTTCTGCCGTCGGACAAAAATTGCTACGTCATTATTTGAGGGCTCTCAGGCAAGTTAATTTTATTTCATCGTATGCTACCCACAAAAGGCTCTCAAACAAGTTGTAGCTGATCCTGATCAAACTACTTTTTGAGTAAATGGGCGTTAAAGTTGAGATTTTCAAAAAGTTGTAGAGGCCGAAATTTTAAAGCTAGATAGTTTAGTAAAAAAGTTGTCTGTTTGCCTTAAGTTCTTCTCTCAAATTTCGCAGTCAAATTTCTAAAGCTGTTTAAAAAAAATCGCAGCAAAAAAACTCGGTCTAGTACTTTCGCCTGTAGAGGCGTTGCACACCTCACACACCCACACACAGCCACATACAAACATTTTTTAAAAACTACTTTTTTTGCGTTCCTAGAGCCCCAAAACGGGTATTTCCCAATTTTAAAAGTTTTCATGAAATCAATACCGAAGGTATGCGAAAGTAAAAATCAATTCCCTCAATCTAGCGCGGGAAAAAAAATGTGGGTGACCAACTTAAATTAAAATAAGTAACCATTACGTGGCAAGGTTGGCCGCATGTGATATTGACAGCAAAAATGACGTGAGTCAGAAATTTCAATCAGCTGATAAGTTTTAGTAAATATTCGATATTTTTTTGTGTAAAATGGATAGGTTTAGGTAGTAAATATTCAAATGTCTGAAATGACACCAGCAGCGGAACGTTGGACTGTGTGGTCCTCCTCCCAAAATCTCCCGGCTGTTTTAAACGACCCAAATCGTGGGAAGCAAACCAATTTTTTTACAAGAACATGGGGCGACAGCTTCGTGGATGGTACAGATGCAGGCAAAAGTCCTTTTTTACCTGAAATAAATTACTCACACTTTGAGTCATACTTACGTAAATATGCTCGAAGACACCGCAGACACATACGACTTTCACAGACCAAACTCGATGGCTTAAGGCCTCGAAGTAGAAGCACCGAATTGGCTTCTAGCGATTCTAATCTTGACAGTGTTCCTAGTGTATTTTTGAAGCCGTCTCTGCCTCTTAATGACCCCTCTGTGTTCAATGCCATATTTACAAGCATAGGAAACTCCAAAGATGCCAAAAGCCAACAAAGTGGCCGGTTACTGCAAGAACAACTTAGTCACTATTTGGACTGCGTTGAGGAACAAATTGCCAAGCAGGTTTCACAGAAATCTGGTGCCTTTTTTCATGCTATGACATCCCACGATACCATCATGGAGCAGATGGGGTCGGCTTGCAAAGAGGTTCGTGCACTGCGCACGAAAATTCAAAATGTGGATAAAACATTGGCCAAAGATTCATTAAAGCTTGTAGGGTTGGCAAGATCTCAAACGAACCATATTCTGTTGTTGGATAAACTAAAGCTTATGGCTACGGTATTACAAACGCAACCAACCTTGCAGCTATTGTTGAGTTCTTCAGATTATGTAGCGGCTTTGGAACTTATAACGAGCACTCAGGAAGTCTTGGCTAAGGAACTTGCAGGTGTTACAAGTTTAAGACATTTACCCTCGCAATTGAAAGAGATGTCCCGTTTAATAGATAAAATGTTGAGTACGGAATTTGAAAGGTACGTTTTATGACATTTTTATTATAGTCGTTTAAAAATACTAAAGCATGTTAACTAATCTTTTTCTCAATTTCGAACAATAAAAGAGATACCAAAAATTTCCTCTATATTGACTCACCCTGTGTAAATAACATTACTATATTTATTTAGATATAAAAATCTTTTGGTTGCAATTTCTTTCCACATAAATGCTGTTTTTTTTTTAAATTTAGATACGCAGCAGCAGACTTGCACAGACCGTTAGAAGCTGCAATGGGGGTATTGGAACCAGAACGTTTAACTAGTTTGGTCGCTGGCTTATTAAGACAAAACCACCTACAATTCATAGAAACTTACAAACAAGAAGCTGTCACTGCATCCCAAGCCGTTTTAAAACAGCTTGTAATAGAACAATTAGCCGACGTTGAGGACGACATGGAACACTGTCTTACGGGCTCTGGGGAGGTACCTCCAACACTTGATGCATCCCAGTGGCTTAAAGTTATATCTTTAGCTAGTGCTGCTTTGGGAAAATTAGTTAAAAGGGTTGAGGCAGTTCATGATGTCATAAAACAAACTGCGGATGCAAGTGCAGGTTTATCGGGTGAGATGGAACTTGGAGAAAAATTCTTGAGCCTTGAGGAACACAAACGGGTGGAAGTCAAACTCCGGGACCTTCTTGTTTCAATAAGTGATTATTGCCACGAACGTTTGGCATCTCTGGTTAGCACCCAATCAGATAAACAACCTATAACTGCCTCCCAAATCACAGACTTGTCCGAGATTGTAGATAATTTTAGCGAATTATGTGAAAATGTTTGTAGCCGACAAAGTCCGGCTCTCCGGGCAGCCTTTAAAATTCAAGCAGGAAATTACGTGCACAAGTTTCATAGTCAACGAAAAAGTAAATTAACTTTACTGTTGGATGCAGAAAGATGGAAAACCGCAGAAGTGCCTCCGGAATTCCAAATTCTAGTCGAGAAAATATCATCCGGTAAACCCATGAAATCGGTCCCCAGCTCACCAACAGAGGAAAATGGTATCAAGTCGAATAACATTAACAAAGCAGCAGGTGCTTTGAAAATCGGATCTCAGGAATATGTGACCGTCGGGACAGTTTTAATGTTAATACGGTTGGTTAGTGAATATTGTGTGTGTGCTTATGATTTGCCCCTTTTAGC
This sequence comes from Ctenicera cuprea, assembly GCA_958336395.1. Lineage (NCBI taxonomy): Eukaryota > Metazoa > Arthropoda > Insecta > Coleoptera > Elateridae > Ctenicera > Ctenicera cuprea. Next base: position 13,276,506 of record OY284491.1, read on the forward strand.
CCCTGTTATAGGCCGAAATTTAGCCGAGTTGTTACGGACGTTTAATTCTAGATCGTGCCAATTAGTGCTGGGAGCTGGGGCGTTAAGGACTGCGGGACTTAAAACAATTACTAGTACTAATCTAGCACTGACGTCCCGAGCATTACAGTTGGTACTTTGGTTAATTCCCCATTTACGTGCCCATTTTAGTTTTACTTCTAGCGATTCATTGATAAGTATGGATAGTGTTGAACGAGATATTGGCCACCATATTCAGCAGCTTGAAACTAAAGTATTGTCCATCATGAATACTTTGTTGGGGGATCAGTTGAATGATTGGGATGCTAGACCGCCTGTCCCATCAAAAGCCTTTAGGAATGTTTCTAGACATTTGACTAAGTTACATGAGGCTGTTAGTTCTGTTTTACCTGAGGAACAGGTATGTATGTATTATGTACAGGGTGTCACAGACATCATTGCATGGTTAGATATCTCCTTTATTTATTATACATGGTGGAACAATTTTGATGGTTTTAAATGGTGCAAAAAAAAAACTAGGTGCGTATTCTTAACTTGATTTGAGTGCTGCAAACAAAAATTTAATATCTACTTTCGTTTCCAAGATACAGCGTGAAAACGAAAATTTCGACATTTTTGCGGGTAAAAACCATTCATTTATTTTTATAGATATTGAAAAACTAAAACCACCTTCTTACGGCACTTTTTCAAGTAAAATTTGAAATTTAAGTTCGATTTGTTCCATGAATTTTATTTCGAGCGCTGTGACGTAAAGATTAAATCGTAGTTGACCCTGGCATAATTACAAAGCTTATTTTGTACGCTTTTCATATATCTAGTAAGTGCTGGTTTTGATTTCTGGAAAATTACCACCTGGGCTGTCGGGCTGGGCTACGACAATCATGATTTTCCTGTAGCAAAAAGTAGCGAGACTTTCCAGAAGGCTAATTTCCTTATGAAAATCGAAACTGTAATCTTGTAATTGCTTAAAATTACATATATTAAATGATTAAATAATAAGCAGCGAGGTTTCGTTACTAGCTTCACTCCACCTTATTTGGGTCATGCTAACATCCAAGTGCCGATGTGTCCAGTCGCTTCTGGTTCTCCTAGAGTATTTATTCTGAAACAGCGCTCAAAATAAAATTCATCGAATAAATTCGACTTCAAAAATTTTGAATTGTAGTTGGAAAACTGCTGAATGTGTTTTCGGATTTTTAATAACTATATAAATAAACTAAATGCTGTAACTTGTTAAAAAGTCAATATTGATTTCTCTTTGCGGTATTCAAATCGCATTAAGACGTCAACTCAACAATGTTTTATAAGTTTGTTTCATAACAACTATGGAAATTGGACCACCCTGTACAGTGTGTCCCACAAATAAATTGCCAAGCCTGTAAATTCCAAAAAATAATGGAAACATAGAAAAATTTCTTTAACAAAAATTTAAACTGCATGAAATGATCTACAAAAGTGGTAATATAATGACTTCCGGTTTTACCGGAATTCACATTAACTTTTGTTTTTTAAATGGAATGACATACAGCTTTTATCACCATTTTTGTAGGACTTTTCATGCCCAATAATAATGTTTTTCTATATTTCCGTTACTTATGAAGTTATAGGTTTGTCTATTAATTAATGGGAAACGCTGTATAGGGTTTATTCTGCTCATTTTCAAAAATACAGATATTTGGCCTGACCTTGTATTTATGTAGTTTATTATTTTTTACATTGTATTCTTTTAGGTGTCTGATATCTATGAAGTGATTCACAAAAATTTTAAAAGTAGACTGAGAGACGAAATAATAAAAATGAATATTCAAAATAACGGAGGGCCCCAGCATGGAGTGGTTACATCGGAAATTTTGTTTTATTTGGAAACGATGAAGACTTTGAAAGTTTTACCTGAAAAATACATTTCTAATAAAGCCATGGAGGATATTTGGAATAGATAATGGTTTAGAAAAAAATTAGATAGGTTGTTTAAAAATAATATATTAAATATTACACAATTACGGTGGTAGTGATTAAAATAGTACTTTAACTACTGTGAAATTAATTTATTAAGCAAATGTAGGTATTGTTATTGTTATGTTGCAATGGAGATTTAAATGTGAAAGATAATATATAGTAGTTTTTATTTATTAAGTGCAAAATCAAATTTATGTTTTTTTGAACACTGGCTTTTATTAATAATTAAAAAGATTATCGTTTTTATCTTTGTATTTTCTAATGTAGCAATTTTGTCAAGAAAAATTAAAAGAGAAATATTGAGAAAATTAGAAGTTCAATAAGGACCGGATTAAGTTTGTTTATTGCAGAGGTACTGTAATTTAATTTAAAATTTGTCTAAAGTATAATTTGCATAAATAAACTGCCATTGTGGAAATGCAAAATATTTTGGATTGACGCTGCTTCAATAAATAATATCATTCGTATTAATTCATGTGCATCATATACTTGTTGGATTTTGTACATGCATGTAGACTATGCAGCAGTTTTGATAGCACATCATGTTATAGCTTATTTATTGAATGATCAGTTGATTAAATAATTCTTTTTTTACTATATGTTATGAGCAATTTAAAGCTTAGCTATGCAGGGTGTTTTGAAAAGATATAATACTGCAGAAACTAGAAGCAAAAATAGGACAACCTTCTAAAGGGTTTTAAGACAAAATGTTTAAATTTGTTATATAGGATTATTCAAATTCGACACACCATTGGGATCTTGCTCATTTCAAAAGATAGAGATTCGGGTAAATTGCGGCAAAAATGCGGAATTTTATGCTGATGAACAATTTAAAAAGGAAATGTTCCACTTTTGGAGTGTACCGTTTGCTCCATCTCTCTCTAAACTGCTGCGCGAGGTTCAAATTTTTCTGACTGTCATTTTACAAAAATAACAATAGGAAACTTTTTTGTTTTCTGTTACTTAATATCAAATAGATTATTTATTGGAATAATAATAATAATCACTTTATTTATACAGAAAAATACAAAATTAGATTTTTACAAATAAGGGCGAGGTTCATCGGAGGGGCTAAGCCCAACCTGTTGTTCTACCACTTAACCCTAGAAAAAATTGATACAATAAAATTATTTAGGTTAGCGGCCTGGATAGACTTCTGAAGTGCACACAAGCCAAATCAGCGTTAATATTAATATGATGTTTACTGGAAACTTTAAAGACTCTTTCTAGATTTGTCCATAAATTCAGACATTTGACCATTACAAATTACGTGTAAATAACTTTTGACAAGGGAGGTAGCCATGCTGCTAAGCCCTACTTAATGTTATATAGTTATATACACTGAATTGGGGAATGTGAGTGGCGGGTTGCGGCGTAGATTTTTATTGCTGCATGGTTTCGGCGGCGAATCGAACCCCAGACCTTAAGCGCCCAACCTCTAAGCTACCGCCACTGGTAGTAACGTTGATCAATTTTTGTTACAATAGAATTTTATTAGGACTGTACCATCGACAGCTATTGAAAGTTAACGACAAATATGTTCGATTTTGGCTATATTTGAATGTTGTAAAACGGGATTTTTAACAAAGTTTGCATGTGTGTGTTATCACAGATAGGTATGTCAAAAGTGGTCAAAATCAATTAGTTGCAGTGAACGCCATATAAACATACATTTGAAAAATCCGGTTTACAGAGCCACTATTTAAGTGTTATCTTTTAATTACTCTCGATAGCACAAAGTGGGTCCGGGTAGGTACTTGTGGAAGACGAACACCGTAGTCGATGCATATTATTTCTTGTTGTGAGGGTAGTTCACAAAATGGTTAATTTTAGATGTAGATTTACTACTATACTTTTGGTTTATTTTTGTGCCAATTTTAATATTTATTTAACATCTGCGTATGTTTGCTGCTAAGGCTTAATACCGACGCCAGCGAATAAGCACCTAATTAAATTTTCGACATCTACGTCTATTAATATAGAAATTTGTGGTGATCAATCACAATTAAATATTTTTGGTCAGAGTTTGCTGGTTTTATTTTATTATCAAACACTGTCAAAATATCACAAAATTGTGAGCGTTTCCATCTTGACTAAAATACACATTGTTCACATTTAAACTAATATGCAGGGTTGTAAATCATTGATACTTTCTCAGGAAGAACAAGAAAAGAAGGAGATATGGAAAAACCGTCCCATGTATGCTCTCCCTGTCCGCATAGCTAACTGGAACGAGGACCTCTTCCTTTCAGAAGAACAATTAAGAGTAGCAGGTTACAAACGTGACCATTGCCAGCTCTTAGTGCAAAAAACTCGTAAAATGTTTAAAAATTTGCTAACCCCTGTCAATTTAGCCAGTGAATCACCATTTGTCTTGTATGGTTCGTATTATCAACTGAAAGCTTGTGATTTACCTAACAAACTAGTTCCCGAAACGGGTTACAAGGCAACTTATGGTTTATATTTATCTGGGTTGATGAATGAAGCAGATATAGAACTCGGTCAGCATTTTATTCATGGTTGCGGTTTAACTGCATCTCCAGATAAAGCGCCTTGCGTTAGAAACGTTTTCGTTTTTGTGGGTTGTGACGGACAGACAGATGGCCAATCAATTTATTATGGGGATGATGTTTATATAAGGATATACGAATCCGGAACCGATGGTCATCTTTATGTTCAATGTGAGAATTCAACCTTCGATGATTTTGGGGGGCACCTACAATTGCGTTTAACTCAAAGTCCCGATTTTTACTGCCGGTTTAAAGTGAATCATTGGAATCCCGAATGGCGGGAAGAAACATCTGGTGCGGGTTTTGCTCCCAACGCAAGAGTAACCATACAACATACTGCTTCAGGACGAAATTTAGCTGCCGAATATGGAAAGTGGGTTCCTACATTTTTCGGTGCTGAATGTGTGGTATCGTGTCACACGTTTAGAGACAGTCATAAAATGGAAACAGCCGAGAATATGTGGAAAATTGTGAGCCACGTAAGACCTGACTTGAATTTGTATGTACGTGCAGCAAAAGGAGAAGAGATACCTCTGGATCTACTTAATTGATTTTGCGATTTGGTAGTGTATGAAATAAAAATGTAATCCAATAAAACATTATGAAATTTTCAAAACCTGCGTATACGAAATAAATTATTAACTGTGCAAGCTGATGGGGCGGGAAATTTAAAATCGTGTACTAGGGGCTGTCCTGAATTGTATAGAGTAGCATTGAAATAGAGTACTTTACTTTCCCTAACATAGTTTGGCTAGTAATTTATAGATGGCGCCTAGTTCTCTATTTTTAAAATTGCGTAAACTTGGAAATACCTTGTTATCACAAATCTTCCACTCTCTTTCATTTCAACACGGGGAGCACGTATACGACAAAGATGCAGATAGCCCCAAATCCTTTCGTTTCACTTCGGGGGAGTCAATACTGAACAGAGTGTCACGTCGACATAGCTGTTTCACTTTGTCGTATTGGTTACGGCGGAATCTGTCCCTTTTTTAAATCCCGTTTGGTGCTTTTATTTGATAATGGTACAGAATTTATCTCCTCCTGTATCTAGTGCAGACAGAATCGCGAAAATGGTCTGTTTTTCCAGCGCGGGCGGGTTAGCAATGTGAAATATTTGAGGCAAAACGCCGAAATATTCGTGCTCGTATTGTAAATATGAATGCGAATTAGTGTTAATTGTATTAAAAGTGTATTTATGAACGGCTGTAGCGCCGATTTTTGCCCAGTATGTGAACACGATCGGATTTCGAAATCGAGGTGAGTTGAAACATTTACAGGTGCAAGGGATTTCACCTGAATTATTTACTTTATTAGGTGTAATATTTGGATTAGACTTGATCCGTTTCATTTTCATGATAAACACGGTGTGCCTTAATGATTTTTGGCGATTTTGCACCTTGGGTCTGGCCTATAAAATTAGTAAAAGTTTTTCGCCTTTTAACCTATCGGTATACCTGTTCATTAGCATCATTACTTTCCACAAGGACGAATAATGTACGTAAACCTGATTACAGACAACAAAAATACACCGTAACAGAAGTTAATTTACGCAAATTCTTATTAGCTCATTGTTTCATTGAAATGTAGGCAGAGAATCGTAAATAAACTTAACAAACTGACGCTTTTAATATTTGTGCGGCGAGACATGATTTAAGTAAATTGAATATGCAAATGTAACGTAATTGACGTATTTATTTCTGTATAGTCCGTTTCAAATACTTTCACCGTTATGCAAAGCTTAAGAGTCGTGAAATTTAATTTCTTAATCCGTCTCTCTACCTTGAATGCTAATCGGTGAAATTCATTGTACGTGTGCGAGTGAAATAATAGATTTGGGGAGGTCGGATATTTGATCCGATATCTTACCAGCGCTCGGTTATTGATCTATGTTTGTCTCACTTTAGCTTGTTCGATGTAGGACATCTGTCCTCGTCGCACCGAACCCACGTGGTTCGCGCTCCTGCTGATGTAGTCCATTGCAGTTGGATAAATGTATAAATTTTTTTTAACGAAGCACCAGTCGCTGACACTTGGTGTAAATTTTTTTCAGACCTTGGGAGTGCACCTTTTTAGTGCCAGAAATATTTAGCATACGGTTCCCATTCTTTGACTCTCATTTTTGTTTAAACAGATTATCTAAATCTCGATTTAAATGGCTAAAATTTTGCTCATAAAATTGTATTTCATATCTTAGTTGTCACTTCCAAGTTTTAACTAAAATGCAATAATATGTGAACGTCAGTAGTTATTAGGAAATTGTATTTAGAAATAGTTTCTACAACTGTCAAAAAAAGCAACTTTTTCAGGTTAGCTTTTGTTTGTTAAAATACCTTTTTTTTGGTGGTTGTTTTTTTTTAACGTTGCCCACAACAGCGTGAAAAAAGTAGCTTTTTTTAACGTTGCCCACAGCAGCGTGAAAAAAGCAGCTTTTTTTAAACGTTGCCCACGGCAGCGTGCGTTAATAGTTATTTGTTTAACTAGGCAGAAAGCAGCAAATTTACTGCTGCGGCTGGCATTTCATAGTCGAGGCGCAGCCGAGGCCATAAATCCAGGCAAGACAGTAAATCTGAATTTTTGCCGTATTGAACATATAATTTTTTCACCGATTTGTTAGAATTAACATTATTTTTCTGGTTATTTTTAATGTTATTGCCGTCATCGTAGCCACCAGGTTTTTATGTTTATGCGGTTGCTATGTAAAAACAAATTTGACGTTTATAATTTCAATAATGTCATTCTGCTTGTTTTGGATGGCAACAGTTTTTTTATTCTTAAGCAGTAAAAGTGGTCTTTTACTGCTTAGGCATTGACGCATTCATGACTGCCAAACGTTAACAAAATCAAACTTTTAATGTCAATCGGCGAAACAGTACTCTGTGCGATTTTACCCCGATTTCTTTTGTTGGAATAAAGTTGTAGAAAAAATACTGTGTGCAAATCCTGCGAGAAAAGCCTTTAGCGCACTCGAATAATTTTTTGTCGGCTAACGCCTCGTCAAAACTTTCATTCTCGTGCGCTAAAGTATCATTTCGCGCACTAGTTGCACAAATAACTATTTTATTCAAAGTTGGCCGGTACCGACAGGCTCACCGCATGCGTAAACTCTGTAAAGGACTTCTCCACTTCCTTCGGACTTGCTTTGGGTTTTTTGTACTTCTCCCGGACTTTCTTTGGGCTTTCCCAGGACTTTCTTTATAGTTGCTTTATTTTCCTCGGACTTCCTTAAAGCTTTCTTTTGACCCTCCTGACTTTTCCTACTTTCCCCTACTCCTTTCGATGATTTGTCTTTGGGTTTGTCTATTTCAGTAGACTTGACTCCTGACTTCTTTTGGAATTTTCCTACTTTCTTCTGACTTCTTTTGGACTTTTCCTACTTCTTCCGGTATTTTTCGGAGTTTGTCTACTTCTAGATATGCGCACACTAGAGATTTCTTTAAAATGCCTCTTTTCTGACACTTCTTCGACTTCCCTAGGATTTATCCGAACTCGTGCTTTCCTCGTTTTCCCCGGACTTTCTTCGAGCTGTCTCTACTTCCCCCTAACTTCTTTTGGACTTTTTCTACTTCTACTTGAATTTTTTTGGACTTTTCTTACTTCCACCGGTACTTTTTTGAGTTTGTCTACTTCTGGATATGCCCAGACTAGAGATTTGTTTTAAATGCTTTTTTCTGACACTTTTTCGACTTCCGTAGAATTTGTCTAAACTTATCGTACACCCCAGACTTCCTTTGTGCTTTCCCCAATTTGCCCCGGGCTTCTTTCAAGGTTTCCCTATATCATCTCGCACTTCCTCTGAGCTTTTCCTATTTACCCCTGACTTCCTTGGGACTACTCTTATTTTTTTTTATTTCTCCCAGTCTTCCGTTGAGTTTCTCTATTTTTAGCCATGGGCAGACTAAAGATTTCTTGAAAATGCTTCTTTTCTGGCACTTCTTCGACTTTCCTAGCATTTATCCGAACTTACCCTACACCGCGGACGTTCTTTGAGCTTTCCCCATTTACCCCGGACTTACTTTGAACATCCTCCATTTTCCCCGGACTTCCTTCGAGTTTTCCCCATATTATCTCGCACTTCCTCTGAGCTTTTCCTATTTACCCCTTACTCCCTTCGGACTACTCCTATTTTCCTGTACTTATCTCGGTCTTCCTTTGAGTTTCTCATTTTTAGCCATGCGCAGACTAAAGATTTCTTGAAAATGCGTTTTTTCTGGCACTTCTTTGAGCTTTCCCCATTAACCCCGGACTTACTTTGTGCTGTCCACATTTCCCCGGACTTCTTGCGAGCTTTCCCCATATTATGTCGGACTTCCTTTGAGCTTTTCCTATTTACTCCTGACTTACTTGGGACTATTTTCCTTTACTTCTCCCGGTCTTCCTTTGAGTTTCTATTTTTCTATTTTTCTAGCTCTATTTTTAGCCATGCGCAGACTAAAGATTTCTAGAAAATGGTTCTTTTCTGACACTTATTCGACTTTCCTAGCATTTATCTGAACATACCCTACACCGCAGACGTCCTTTGAGCTTTCTCCATGTACCCCGGACTTACTTTGAGCTTTCTCCATTTCCCTCGGGCTGCCTTTAAGCTCCCCCTCCCCGACTTTCTTTGGAGTTTTCTCATTTCCGTGTACTTCCCGATCTTCTTTTGGAGTTTCGCGCATTCGCAACTCCAGAATTTTTTTAAATGCCCTTTTTCTGGAATTTTCTTCCGTCTTTCCGTGAATTTCCTCAACTTTTTTAGAAACTTGCCCTACTTCTCCGGACTGCCTTTGAACTTGCCCTACTACTGGTGTACGCCGACTTTGTAAATTTGCAAAGGGTCTCCCGCTACGTTAAAAATTGGGCGATTGTTGCCGAAATTATAGTTACTGCCGATATTAGCGTTTTATTGCCGTTATTGCCCATTGCTACTTCTAATATTGCTGAAATTGCTTCTATACATAATGCCTAATATTGTTACGTATTGCCGAGTAGCAGAGTATTATGGCTCATTCTCACATAACGGGAGAATTGTTGTCCCGGCTGAATTGCAATTTGATGCTTTTGAATTTCAAAAAAATTATGCCAATACTAATTGCAGAGCTAGTTTATCTGTTACAAAATGCATTAACTTTATATATTATGTGACTTTATTGGCATTTTCCAGCATCGTTAGTAACCATAATATCATTTCGGTAACGTGTCCCAAACAGGATTTTCGATATTTGAAGGTCAAATACTTTTATTGTGCTGCTTGTAAAAACTGCACATGGGAATAATCATGATTTCACATCTATCTTCTGTCCTCCATACAAATAGAAACACGTTAATACATTAATATAAATTAATAATTAGCGATTCTTTCTTGTCCCAAGGTTTGTTGTCACTTGGGTAGTGTTCAGTGTCAATTAGCCTACCGGCTTTATTAAACCTTGTATCGAGTGCTACTTTGTTGTGTATTCATTGTGAGACAGTGTTGAATGTATCGCGAGTATGTCGTTTTGCTTTTATTGCATGACTTTTTTCTAATTGTAATTTGAATGACATAAATTACGAGCGTACCTTTAATACATGTCAATTCGGTAACACTAGTCATGATAGAATAATAAATTAATTTCAAAAATTTACTATTATCGTTAACTTGCTCGGTGTTCCTTTACATAACCTCAAAATTATTTTCACCAAACTGCTAAAACAGAGGTGAATTCATTCGATTTAATGTGAAAATGTCAGTTCGGTACTGGTCATTTCGGTAACGGTCAGATATCTTTTGTGGTGTTAACGGAATGATTCAGACGTTACCGAAATGACGTTAACAGTAAAAGAACTAATACGTACTAAAAATATCACTTCTGGCAGGTAACAAAAATGGATAAAAAAAAAATTCGCAGATTTGAAAATTAAATCTAAAAAAGACAGAGAACTATGAAATATGAAAAATTTCATCAAAAGAAGCTTAAAGAAAAACAAATAAAGATAGATAAAAAATTATTTTCCAATATTATATTAAACCAAAAACTAACGTCAGAATATACTGGTATTTTGGCAGGTGCATCGAAAGAAACAGAGGAAGTCTCACAACTTAAGATTAAAAATCCATTGCTATCTTCTGGAATATGTTTTCTCTGTACTTATGGTTTTAGTATGCAAAATATGGGAACTAAATGCACGACTTGTAGAAGAACTTTTCATACAAACTGTATTTTAAGAAACAAATTACACATAAGTGGTAAAAATATAGTTAAATGCAAATCTTGTATGAAAATTGCTTGATTTTATAAATTTTTGTTTGCTACTGCAAATTTTGTTTGAATATTGCTTAATTTTATAAACTTTTGTCTTGCTACATTTATTTCAATAAATACTTTTCAATTAAACTAGTTGCATATTTATTAACACTGCATGAAAACCTAACAAGATCATTGCGGTAACATCCTCATCATTTCGATACAGAATGTCATTTCGGTAACGCACCTCATTCATGCAAAAATATTAAAGTAATTATGAAGTATAGCAGAATTAAGGCAGCAATTAAATTCTTGCATATGAAAACTGTTAAAAACATTTGAAATTCTATTGAAAACTTCAAAATGTTTGCTGATACCAAAATAAACACATTGGTTTTCCTCAAAAATATGTATTATGCGGCTTTATGGAAGAAAGGAAACCAAATAACTGTAAATTGAAGCAACCTATAAAGTTATAACAGAACTAATATGCTTTGGTTAGAGTTTTAATGCATTTTATAATGATTTCCGCAATTCTTCTGATTTTGAGGTGGCTTGAAAGATACGTTACGGAATTGACGATTTTCCAAATATCTTTTTGAAAAACATATATCTATGACTTATAGAAGCAGTATCTTTCGTGGCCAATATAAAAATAATATACTTTGAGGTTTTGGCCAGCCAATCAGGCCAAAAAATACAGTGGGAAAGCACTTTTTTTTTTTTTAATTTTTACAAGTGTAATTCTCCCGTTATGTGAGAATGAGCCTTATCGATCGAGTATTGTCTTTCGCCTTCTATTGCCGAGATTGTGTACAAGTATTGCCGATAGTTGGAAACCCTTCGGAAAATTCTTTAAATTACCTCCTTTTTTGACTATCCTTACATTTCTCCCGTACTTCCTCGATTTCGCTTGAACTTCCCCGAATTCTCTAGGGCTTCTCAACTTCCCCCGGACTCACCTCTGATTTTTGCGGGGGCTTCCTGTACCTGTACACCAAACTTCCCCGCCAGTTTATCTCTCGACCGGTACCAAATCAATATTATCAATATGTGATAGGCATTTTAAGTAGGTACCTCTAGAATTCCCAGCAGATATCACTATCAGTATGAATCAATACTTTTAAGTATTACGTCTGTTATTATTGAGTGTATTAGTATCTGTTAGTGTTTTGCCATCTGTCGGTGGGAATACCCAAAATGTAAAAAAATTAAACCAGCGTTTTTTTCTTTAATTAATGGGTTTAACACAATAGCTTAAGATGAGTTTGGTTTTATTTCTTACACAATTTTCAAAAAGAATTATGGAGCAGCTATTTGAGTTTGATAAAATGCAATTCACGATTATCTGATTAAATAGTTAGAAGCTTCATTGTTCGATTTAACATTTCGCACGCTGTTGTCCACGTAACAATTATTATTACAACACGAGGGGGACTGTGATGCGACTTCACTTCCTAATCAGACAGCTGACAAACCATATCTACATTATTACTATAATAGGTAGCAATATGGCATGTATGAAAATGTCAGAAATTCGTTGCAACTGAACAATGTAATTTTAAATGTATTATTTCAAAGTTCAGGGTTAAATACATAATGTTAGGTGGTGAGGTAAGTCTTCTGGGTTTATTTTTACTTTCCCATACCTTCGGTATAGGGAAGTATTGATTTCATGAAAATTATCGAAATCTAGATTTTTACGGAAATACACGTTTTGGGGCTCAAGGAACCCAAAAAAGTAGTTTTTAAAAAATGTCTGTCTGTGGCTGTGGATGACTTTTTTACCGAACTCTAGCTTCAAAATGGCGGCGGCTACAAGCTTTTGAAAATCTCGACTTTAACGCCCATTTACTCAAAAAGTAGTTGTCTGATCGGGATCAGCTACAACTTGTTTGAAAGCCCTTTGTGGGTAGCATACGATGAAATAAAATTAACTTGTTTGAGAGCCCTCAAATAATGCTGTTATAGCAGTTTTTGTTCGACATCAGAAGCGGATTTGTAGGGCGCAGCGCTTACCCACCATAGGTAGTATACAATAAAATTAAATTAATTTAGAAAATCCGAAAACAATCGCAATGGTGCCGCTTCAAAATTATGATAATTTTCAAAAAAATTTTTCAAAAACCGCCTACACCATTTTCTGTTGAACATTCTGAGCCGATGGAGCTTGCATTGAACTAGAATTTTTTTGACGCTTTCCAGGAATTTTTGAAAATTTTGAAATTGATTAATTATTTATTCAAAAACGCAAACGCCGATTGTTATAAACTTTTATTAGTTTGATAGACTATTTAAAGTACTTTATTAGGATTCGCTAGAATTTTCAACTATTTTAAAAATTGAGAAAAATAAACGATACTTTTTAGTATCAACTACGGTTTTCCGGCAGTTAGGTGATTTTAACTACGCCTATCAGTTAGCTCTAGTTAAAAAATATATTATTCATTCCCCGCATATGTTTAATAACTTCTCAAATAAAGCTATTATAGCCATTTTTGTCCGACATCCGAAGCGGAATTTGTAATTCGCCGCAGCGTTTCGGCGGCGGCTTACCTTGCTTTCGTGCAGTAGTCGCTGCTTTTATGGGTAGAATTAGGATACCAATTGAACAGGCTATCGCTAATTAAATTCCCGCTGCTTGTTTTCTTAGAAATCTAATACTCGCTGAACTGTACAACGTTATAATTATTAAAAGATGCATTTTTGCAAATACGCCAACGGCAAGTGTTAGTATCTAGTATTGGCTAAAATTTGTTTTTTTTTTTCTGAAAGCTATAATTTCACTGTGGCGCTTTCTATGAATTTGGATGGATGGAATGGAAGGTTATAATTATAAAATTTTCACTTTTGCAAATACGATAAGTTTTAGTATGGGAAAGTCCACTCGAAGTCCACAGTTCAGCTTTTTTTCCCTGAAAGACAATATGTTCGACAATGCTATATTGATTTGCTTCGGGTAATGAATATGACGTAGGTATATAAAAAAGTACTTTTCCTCTGTGCAAACGTTTCGGCTAAATTGTTCAGCTAAATAGAAGTTAATTGACCTACAGTGCAAAACATCCAATTATTACAGGTCATCACTTAACCGAAAAAGCTCATAATATAGCGTGCTATAAGCATTACCCCTCATTAATACAATGAATGAACTTGGAGTAAAACAACTTTTATGAATTGAAGTGGCAAGCATGTTGCCCAAATAGAAAATTTGATCCTTCACTTTATTGTAGTCTACATAAAATATAAATGAAATCTATGGACGGGACGAATTCATAACTTTAAACTTATGTTAAAACTTTTTTAGGGCCAGCGGGTAGTGGTTAAAGTCCCAGGTTTTGAAACTAGACTCTCAACGGCAGTAGGTTCGAGTTCTCTGCTAGTCGGAAATTTTTCTGAATAAGTTAAATCCGGCGTGTCCATGGATGTTGTGTGTGGTGTGTATGTTGGGTTGCATGTCTTTTCGCGGTGGGGCATGTTAGACCGGTGAATAGCGCTAAGTGCGCTGAGCCTGGGTAAAGGGGTGGGATGGGAATCATGGAGTCGTACTCACGCACGGCCTCATGATTTATTGTAAAAAAAAACTTTTTCAAAATCAAAATTGCAAAAAAGTGTCCAATACTTCAAAAGTACATGCATGATTTGTATTACAACATATTTTTATTTTACTCCAATCAATAGTTGGTACCTCAAAGAACGGTTATAAAATTTTATCACTATTATCGCCGACTGCACATCATTGTATCATGTACATACCTCGTGAGTTATACAACCCTCAGCCTCTAAGGGCGCTACAGGGATTATGAGAAGCTAAAAATTTAAAATTTGTAAATTACTTAACACCTTTAAAACTTTCCGGTTGTTATTTGACAAACAAATTTATGTTTTAAATTGTAACGAAACAATTCATACCTAAATCAACAGCCAATTAATTAAAGAGCAGAGAACAGGGGGCTCGTGAAGGTTGTGGGTCCGACCGGAGGCTTGCATACCCTAGCGGTGGTCCTTCCGGGGCGCTGTTTTGTTTGAGAGCTTGCGGTGCTAGAGGATTCGCCGAGACCTGATTTAGCTCCTGTTTTGATCTTGGGGGCACTCGCGGTGTTTCGCCTAAACTTGATGTAGCCGGTGTTTCATTATTGAAGGGGCTCGTGAGGTCGATCCGCAAGCAGGGGCTCTTGGAGGAGCTGCGGGATTCCTTTTCGCTTAAGGGTCTTTAGACCGTTCTGATCGATCCCGAAACGAAAGTCTCAAGCGTTTATCCTTTAGACCGTTTTTATCAATTCTGAAAAATAAACTGCATTCCCTGTCCAAATGCGCGGTTTATTTATGCGCGGTAATGGTGTTGCGCGGCAAAGTAAATAAAAACAATTAAAAATAAATGCTAAGTTATTTATTAACAGAGCGGGTAAATATAGCAATAGCTATAAATATAAACAAACATTCTCAGATGGGATAAATTTAATATAAAACAGTACCCGCTGTTGCATAGCAACGCACATTACAAATAAACCTACATAATTGTTTAGTTAACAGATATTGGGCGAAGTAGATAAAATTATGTTAAATAATTTGATTCGGACATCCTAGAATGGAAATCAGAGCTGGTCGAGGCCATACAATTGGTGAATCCTATCATAGACTGCGGATACTCAAGCTATGTAAATAAGTAAGCATTTTTGGTTAAAGAATGAAGACATTATTATTTCTATCGCCTTTATATTGATATTTAAGCTAAATTATGTAGTCTTTATTAGAACAAGACATACTTCAGGTGAGTCTAATAGTTACTGTGCGGTCAGAATGCTTTTAACATGATTATGTATGTAAACAGGCCGTGACTTTTCGCAGTACTAACTTAGACTCGGAACGCCTGTAAAAACACAATTGTAGGTAGTTAGAAGTTTCTTTCATTTAATAATAGTGTATTATATAACAAGGCACTTTAGCCCCGTAGTATATACGCTTTTTTTTGCACGACCTAACTCGTTTAATCGCAAAAATTCCCCTAAATTTTAAAATGTCAACGTGACAATCCAACTTGGCAAACGCCAAAATCATATAGTTTCTGATGGATGACAAATATCTACAAATTTGATAACCTACGCGATTTATTGTTTAGTTGATTGTTGTCACCATGGAAACACTTTTGCTCCCTTGGGAGCAAAAATGTTGTTTTAGTCCCAGTTCCACTTTTGCGGGAGTAAAAGAGTGCTTTTAGGAAGTTTTAATTTTGACAGTCATCTAGGATCACAAAATTTTTATTGTAAAACCTAAAAATTCGAAAAAAGGCTCTTATTTGTATATGCTTTCGTAGTATTAAAATTAATTTTGAATATAGTAAACACGATAGTGTAGATAGATAATAATTTCATACCATTTTAATACTAACGAAAAAATCAAAAATTTCAATTATGACTCTTAAAGTGTAAGTCCAAGTTGTTTTAGCAAAGTAAATTAGGCACTTTTCTAGATAATTATCATTTATTAAAACTTTTCTACCTTTTTAAAATACTTTTCTATGTAGGTTAAGTATTTTGTGGTGTTAGCATGGAAATGCAAATGATAAGTTAACATACGCATTTAAAATTAAAATAATTGTGGTTTTTTATCAGAAAAAATTAACCACTAAAACATAACACATGGCTTCCCTCGGATATGTGGAATGTTATGTCCGAGGTTATGTCATGCATAAAGTTAAAATTAGATACAAATGATACCGTTTTATCACGAAAACCAATGCTGTGACTTCTGTATTTGCACTTTATTCTTCATTTTCATTATACTTTATAGAGTGAGGTTGTGTCCGCATTAAAAAGTGTCGATTTTTGAGTGCTCTATTACAGACTGTAAGTAAAAAATCGAGTCCTTGACTTTTTTATTTTATTAAACGATCTGTATATTTCGACATGTATTCAATTGTAAGTTGTACCTATTTAACATTGATTTAAGATGTAATTTCACACCTGAACTCGTTCAATGAAAGGAAGCAGTCGTTTGCAAACAATGACGATTATTTCTGTGTAGTTGGTCACAGTTCGGTGTTGTTTTATATACTGAAACTCTAACGAGTACCATATTGATTTTAATACGATAAACTACATGAGTAAGAAATTAAGCTACTTAACATAATACATTAAAAACCACATATAGAGAAAAGGGGTTTTTAATTGCTGAAAAACGACTGCTTGAGAAGAAACCAGACAATTTTCGCAGCCAAAAAAAAGAAGGAGGCCAACGCCTCTAAATATTACTGCATCTAAAAAATAAATGTAGCATCTTATTCTACTGATAAACAATTCAGGTTGAATGCGGGTTTAGTATCGGATCCCGTTTATAGTATATAAATAAGTATTAATTTCCTAAAAGTAGAAACACTCGAACTGTTGAATAACAACACTTGAAAAATACAGCACCCTTTCACACAAGTAACTAAATACCAGATACGTATTTCGGCAGCAAAGCTATCATTAGTGGTAAACTGACACAGCAGTGTCAGTTTACCACTGATGATGATAGCTTTGCTGTCGAAATACGTATCTGGTATTTAATACTTGGGTGGAAGGGTGCTGTATTTTTCAAGTTGTTAATTTCCGAACTTGAAACATTCATAGAGGATGTCAAGGGGGGGGGGGGGGGGGGGGGGTGAGAGGTTTGGAGTAAGAATCAAACCATAACACGTCTTTGGCGTTAACAAGTGAAAAATATAAAAACTGTAGAAAAACGCATAGACAGCTTTTGAACAATTTGTTTTCCCGAGATATTTACAATTTTTATAGTTTCTAATAAACATACATTAAATAATTATAATATTGTATATTAATTAACATTGTGTCTTTCTAGTGTTATTACCCAGTTCTATACTTTGTCCTAATTTTTGGTAAACAGGCAAAAGCATTTCAAAAAATGGGTGAAGCACTTCACTTTCTTTCCTATACTTGAGAAATTCTTACTTTTCCTATGTCAAAAAGTTTTATCTACAACATTGTATCCCTTTAACAGTGGCAGTAGAAAATATAAGCACATTATTGTTACTCCGCAAAGCACAAATGCAACACGTCGTATCGTATAGATAACGGAAGATACCGCGTCGTGCAACGAAAAAGACATAATATGACGTGCAGTCAAAACGAGCTATTCAAGCTATAACCACCACCTGACTGATGACCGTCTGGGCTGCCGGATTCCGTCTTATTGTGTTTGTATGTAAAAAAAAATTTGTTTGTTTTCGGGAAAAAGATTACTGAAATAACGACAACCAAAACCGGAAGGACAAATTCGTCCGCTATAAATTTGGTGGTGGGGCGAAACTTAAACCTCTCTAAATGTTGCCCCACGTAAAAGTTATTTATGAATCTTATTCTACTGCCAATCGTGAGTAGTTGAGCTTAAATAGAAATTTTTTAACGTTTTTCATTTATTAAATAGAGAGGCACGCATTTTAAATTTTCAAAAATTCATAGAAGGCGTCACAAAGAAACTAGCGACTGGGACACGAACCACATTGTACCTCATCGTCAGCTCTATCTATAAGTTTACAAAATTTAAAAATAACCGTTTGTTCGTTTGT
Organism: Ctenicera cuprea; assembly: GCA_958336395.1. Classification (NCBI taxonomy): domain Eukaryota; kingdom Metazoa; phylum Arthropoda; class Insecta; order Coleoptera; family Elateridae; genus Ctenicera; species Ctenicera cuprea. The sequence continues at coordinate 13,294,763 of OY284491.1, forward strand.
AATCGTTTCTGGCCGTTCAGGCAGCTCGTTTTTTACTAATACGGCATCAAAATCAAGATTTTTGAAGCTATAGAGTTAGATAAAAAAAGCGTTAGCTTTGTCTTAAATATCTTCTATTAGATTCCCTTTTCAGATTTTTAAAGTTTATGTTTTGCAAAAAAATGCTACCAAAAAGCACTTTTTTGGGTTCCGGGGAATCCAAAAAATGCACTTTCGCCAAAATTCGGAGATAGAACCATTTTTATTCTAAAAAATTCCGTGAGAGCCAAAAATTCGCATACTTACTCAACTTTGGTCAACTGGTCATTGGGCGTATGGCCAGGAAACGATTTGCATTTGTTTGGTCAGTTAATCTTCCTAAGTATTTCTAGCGCTGCGCTGTAGTGTTTCTGCATTTTTAAGCTTGAAGATGGTTTTGCCGAATTTTACCAAAAATTGTTTAGCAACGAAAGTTCTACTAGAGAATACAATCCCGAAACGATATTTCAATCCCGGGATCTCGGGCTCGAAAATAATATAAATAATCCCGAATACCGGGATTGATCCCGGTACTGATCTGCTATAAGAAAAAAATCAATTTTATGCGTTAACTTCGAGATTAACTTTTAAGTTTCATTAAAGAAAAATCATTTTTATAACATACGTCACCTTAAGGCGATACTCTGCAGTGAAAAATTCCGGGATTGGAGCTCTTGCAATCTTGGGATTTTTGGCCCTAAAACGGGGCCCGGATTCCGGGATGTCGGGAATTAAGATTCCGCGATAGTAGTTCCTGGTTCTACTAACAGATGGTAATTTCACTTGAGACCTCCGGTAAAACTCAGTTCCACCACGGTTAGTTGGAAATGGTCGGTTTGCAAACTTTTCGTGGGACTCCATTTTCAGCGTAAAAAGTATACAGGGTGTTAATGAATTGTAGGGACAAACTTCTAGGGCTTGCAAAACACAACAAAGCAAACAACTTTTGTTAATAAATGTGTGGTCAAAAGTGTTTTTTCCTTTAGAAAATGGAGCCTCCTAAAGATTCTTTAAGAAGTACCTGAAAATAGGCAACCCAAATTGCACTTTCAATTATTTTGCACAGGTTACACGGAATTTTGAAAAAAAAAACGATGTAGACATACATGCATTCAAATAACGTCAATTTTGACACAATTCGATATTTTTGTGATATTTTTTGACTTTTCTTGCAATCGTTTCTTTCTGTGCCTTTTATAATTCGTTTTTTTCGTTCTGTGATTTTTATTATAATTATTCTATTGCTTAGTTTTGAAACATTTTGTTAATTAATTTATTTTAATATGAATTTGAAAAGTGGGAAAGAGGGATTTATTTATCCTGTATTAATTTCCGTCGTTATGGAAACAAATAGTGGGTAGTAAATTGAGTTGCCTACATTTAGGCGCTTCTTAAAGAATCTTTGAGAAGCTCTATCCCTGAAAGGAAACACTTTTGACCACACATTTATTAACAAAAGTTGTTTGCTTTGTTGTGTTTTGCAAGCCCTAGATGTTTGTCCCTACAATTCAATAACACCCTGTATACCTCCTATTTAAATTGTCAGGATTTGTTATAAAATTAAATAGGCTGCCTACAAAAAAATTCACTTGAATAGGTAAATTTAGAGCCGTGATATATTTAGCCAAAGTGTTTCCATGATTGTTGCCTCTCCAAAAGGTGTAGTTTGTGGACCCACGCTTATTAAGGCCTTTTTTGAGTGCTTGTATGAGTATAATTAATTTGTAAATTTTTCTACAGATATTTTAGACCCGCAATAGTCACGGTTTTTGAGTAGTGTAGATATGACTGGAGATAAGATTAATAATAATTTTTGTTGCAAAATTAGGTATACATAAATTTTCTACTTTATTAGACTGTCATCGTAGGACAATTTTTTTAATTATTAAAAATATGGTAGTCCACATTCATCTTTGTGTCTGTTGTCGCTCACACCCAAATATACGGCCAACTATTCATCGAATATTCGGCCCAATATTCGGTCAAGTACAAAATATGCGGCCAAATGTTTGGCCAAGTACCGAATATTAGGGTAATTATTCGGCCAAGTATCAAATTTTAGGCTACTTATTCGGGCATTTTGATTTTGATTATACCATCGAACTTTGCGAAAAAAAACAAGTTATAATTGTTTTTTCCAAAATGCCAAATATTCAGCGAGTTCCAAAGATGGCCGAATATTCGACTAATTATTCGGCTCACCGAATATGCGGGTATACAGCAAAGTTACATTTTTAATTGAATTGCAATTTGTCACTTTCCTTAATATTTTCCAATCAAAAGAATAATCTCAATGTAAGCTTCCTTTCGTAGTGAGTCGAAGATACAATCAAAGAACTAATTTCGGCACTTTGCCAAGGATACTTATTTTTATTTATTGATTGACCTTTTACTTGCGAGCCTCTAAATTCTCAAATGAAAGCGAAAACGAAGACGATTTAATTTCAACAAATTCTGACAACTGGAAGCTTCGTAATATTTTTCTTTCATTATTTTTCTTTTTATATACATTTAATACATTGCATAATTAAATTTTAATTAATAATTTCAATAAATATTTTAGTATTGTTTTTTAACCGTAAATACTAAGACTAATATTTAATTTATTGTAAATAAAACAATTCTTAATTTTAACAGGTTTTGTATTTTAGCCTTATACGTATTTTAACGTGTTTACACGTCATTATCAAGGCACGATTAAATGTAAACAGTTGGTGTTGCTATAGGAACAATAAATCTTCATAACTTGATCTTGGTTTTCTATATCTGCGTCGAAATACGTATAAAGCTAACATAAAAAACCTGTTGAAGTTGAGAATTGTTTTATTTACATTAAATTAAAATGAACTTCAACGAAGTAAAGCTCGAACTTATAAATAAATTAATAACTGTATTTATAAATAACTCAAGAATAACTCATCAAAATTACCTTAAATTGATTGTATTTTGAAAAAACTTCATACTTTTCTGCACAAATTGCAAAATTATTGTATGAAAATTTTGTGAAAAACAGATGTGTTTAATCTAAGTTGCAGGCTTCCGCGGCCGTTGTTAATAACATCTAGGCTTCCGGGATCTGGAACACAACTCACACACAAGTTGTGTTGCAGATCCCAAAGCGACCACAGCCCTGAAGATGTCCCGTGCAACCGAGGATGAAACGTCGGCAGTTCAAGCACCGATGACGCGGCTCCAACCCGGAAGCCTAGATTTTGTTAACAGATGTGTTTGTTTCTGCTCTTATTTTAAAAAATATTTGAATTATAAAACAGGAAAATGCATCTACAAATACAAATAGTTTATGCACATATTACTCAAAAACAGTCCAGAATTTAAAAAAAACACCGGAAGTTTAACTTGTAGGGGGAAGGTAAATCAAACAAATTACGGTGGTTAAATTACTGGAGCATAATTCCGAGGGAACAATACCAATAACGACTACTACAAGTTACAACTTACGGTGAATCACTGCATGTGTGTCTGAGCATTCGAATTTCGAACTATTCGAAGTTGAAGGTTTACCTTGTTTTTGTTGAGCGGTCCAAAGAAAGACGATGAGGACGAGAATTCATCCATAGATCATTCGGAAAGCAAGCAGAGAACGTTATTACTACTTTTTACCGCATAGGTTCATCCGAATGATTTTATGCAAATGAATCAATCAATTATTAAAGTCATCTGATTGGCAATCATTCGATTATGCCCACCACTGCTTGCAACTCTTTACTTAGTGACTCACACACCGTATTATGTCAATAAATTACAAGAATAATTTCTACAAATTCCCATAATATACTTTAAAATTCAGTGTAAAATAAGAAATGCGTGCGTCATATCAATCCTAAAGCATAAAATTTAATTAGACAGCATTTGTAACTTTCGTATTTTGAATATTTTGAGTTAACAACCGAAAAAAAGCAAAATATCAACTTTCTAATTTACGCTTCCGTAATCAAAAATGTTCATTTTAACACGAATCAGATCCTTTAAAAATAACGAAAAATTTGTTAATTTAAAATAATTAGAGCAAACTCGATTTCCATTCCAAAACGTTCAATGACGGTGAATTCAAGAGATCAATTTGTTCATTCATTAAAGGTACAGATGTTAAATGTTTGTGTATTTCAAATGCTTCTAGTATATCCAACTTACGTTTATCATCACAAAAGCGTAAACATTTTATAGTGTTATTAGATGTCATTGAATGATTGTGTTCTAATAAGTGTTTCGCGTAATTGGATGGGGGGATGGGGGTGTTTATACTTGTAGCAACGTACGTGTTCCTTGTACCTAATATCAAAATTTCTAATTGTTTGTCCCATATAAACCGAATTACAATGCGAGCAATTTAATTTGTGAATGCCCGATTTTAGTAAATTGTCTGTTTTTGCTTTAGCATTAAACAAAGTGTATAAAATGTTTTTGTTGTTTTGATAGTTATTTTACATTTATATGTTTTGTTTATAATTTGGCAATTTTTTCTGATTTATTGCTAACATATGGAATTGATGCGTATTTCACTTTATCTGATGAAGTAGTTGGATAAATTTTCTGAACAGCTAATTTATAATTTTTCTTTTTAATAAGTGTGTCAATAAGTTAAGTATTATAACCATTATTGTATGCAATTTGTTTAATAATCGAAATTTTTCTATTATAACTAATTTCTCCTAGAGGAACCGTTAAATTATTTTGTTGCAGAAATTTTAGTTACATTTCACGTTGTCAATGAACACAGATTTACTCAATGAAGTGAAAATGTCGAGATAAACGCAATCTCTGATTTCATATCTAAATTATAAGAGTTTTCCTCATTGTTATTACTCGTCGCCCTTTCATGAATAATTATTTTTAGCCTTGTATCGTTAATATATTCCAGGCATGCATTTTGCATTTGTAAAGGAGAACTTCTACTTAATTACAATTAATAATAATAAAACTTTAATTATGCAGTTTCCTCTCGGTATGATTGCTCTTGACCCGCTTTTTAACGAAATGCGCCCCTCGTTTCACATCTTAACTAGGGTTCCCACAAACATGCAATTTTTCTTTCGGATACTGGAAATTCACACGCGAACACAATTTGCATTGTCGTTTGTACACGTCATGTTTTCAATTATTTGCCTTGTTTGTCTGCTGAACTTCTGCTTGTCAATCCTCGCTTGAGATTTTTTTTTTGTTGGAAACTTAAAAATATTACTTATAGTATTACAAATTGCACAAGTTGGCGAGTCATTGTTCCCATTTTGAGTCATCAACTTGTAGTGAGTAATAAATTTTAAATTGGATCATGATTAAGTAAAAATTGATCTGTTTACTTATTCATAGCCGGGGTAGTTTAAAACAATTTGATTTGCATTATTCAATCGTAGAGAGCCGTTATAAGATTGTCCCTTAACCCACGCGAACAAGTTAAATTTAGCTTGAACATATGTTTAATATTTATTAACAAGGACTTAATGCTTGGCGTAATTGTAATTCTATAAATATTTTGTGTCGCTCAATGTCGAGAAATAAAGTTCCTGAATAGATACTTGTGAAGTTATACCACAAAGACCTTGGAAAAATAAGCTTTTAAAAAAATCTTAAACCGGATGTGGGAAGTAGACATATACATTTTGATTTTATTCACATATTAAACTTTACAAATATGAGAGCCGTTTATCATAACTAGCTGAACCCGTGGGCTGCGCGTCTTGTTTTTTTTGTTTTTTTTGGTAGCTTGTTTTAAATAAATAATATCCCCCGCTCATCGGCTGTGTTGCATAATCTCAGCTGCATTGACAAAAAGTTGAGACAGGTCAAATGAATCCGGATTTAATATATAGATAGATAGAGGACTTACCGTCAAATAGAATTTTTCCGGATTTTATTCATTTAAAATGTGATTTAAAATTTGGCTTTAAAGCCCATTTATACAGAAACGAATTAGTAGGTTAACATTAACATTGGTCGTTAAATATCCTTTTGATAATACAATGGTAAGGTATACCGAGCGATCCACAAAAAATGTATTAAAGCAGACTTTGACCAGTGTGCGTCACGTCGTAACTATATTCAGAAAATAATTACAAATGTCACTATCAAGTTTAAATTGTAATTTTGTGAATATAGTTAAGAAGTGACGCACGCTGGTCAAGGTTGCCCAAATGTTTTTTTTGTGGATTGCTTGGTATAAGTAGTTTTGAAGATAAAAATATCTCATAATGCCAATAGTTTTGGAATTTACACATTTTTTCTTATCATTTTTGCACGAACGAATTTGTTCAGATAATTGTGAGGGTCATTAAAGGCCGGGTCCTAACGCTTTTTTACTGGGCTTTCTAGGTTTAAAATGGCGGACGCTATGGAGTTTTTAAAATTTTGACTTTAATGTCCATTTATTCAAAAACGAATTAGCAGGTTGGCATTAACTTTGGTTATAAAATGTTCCTTTCAGAATGAAATATTAGTTAGAATATTTGGAATGAAAATAATTGAACCATTCGATTATCGAAATGTCTCAAGATATCTCGAGGGGTTACGGAATATCATTCGAATGATTACACGATTTTAAATATTTTGCAAGACCAACGAAACAAGAATGTTTAATTTGAACATCAGGAATAGCAGTTAGCATCAACTACGACTAACAGTGCTGCACTGCACCGAAACATTCGAGTTCGAACATTTCGAGCTATTCGAAGCCAAAGGTTTACGCTGCTTTTGCTGAACGGCCCAGGGAAACGAAAGACGATGAGAACGAGAACTCATTCATTAGAGCATTTTAGAAGCAAGCGGGGAGCGCTTTTACCACTTTTTACCGTATAGTTACATACTATTTATTTTGTTCGAAAGGATCATTTGATTATTAAATGCATTCGAAGGGCAATCGTCGCGTCGGTTAGGAAAATCATTCGATTATGCCCATCACTAATATTATGGTATACAAGTAGTTTAAAATGTCTAAAAAATATGTTCTAATGTACTAATTTGGGAAATTACATATTTTTGCATAGCAATTTTACACACGAGATTATACAAATATTGATGAGCATTTGTTAAAGGGAACCAGTATATTGCTTTGGGCCAGCGGGTGGTCTAGTGGTTAAAGTCCCAGGCTTTGAAACTAGACTCCCAACAGCAGTAGGTTCGAGTCCTCTGCCCGTCGGAAAATTTTCTGAATAAGTTCAATCCGGCGTGTCCATGGATGGTGTGTGTGATGTGTATGTTGGGTTGCATGTCTTTCAGGGGTGGGGCATGTTAGACCGGTGTATAGCATTTAGTGTGCTGAGCCCGGGTAAGGGGGTGGGATGAGAATCATGGCGTCGTGCTCACATACGGCCTCATGATTCTTTAAAAAAAAAGTATATTGCTTTATTGCTGGGCTTTCTAACTGCAAAAGGGTGAACGCTAAGCTTTTTAAAAAAATTTGACTTTAAAACCACTCTATTTAAAAAAAAGTTAGTATAGGTTGACATCACTATTGGTCATTGAATATTGCTTTAAGAATAAAATATTATAGTATATATTTAAATAGTTTTAAAATTCTTCAAAAAGGTTTTATGTTTTGTCAAAATTTTAGAAATTGCATATTTTTTTATAACATTTTTACACAAATAAAATTTAAAAATACTTATGGGGCTTGTTAAAGAAAACTTTAAGACCAATGTAATGCTTTTTTGTTGGTCTTTTTAGCTTCAAAATCAAGAAAACAATGATTTTTTGAAAATTTTGACTTTAAATAAGTAGTTTAGGAGATCTAACAAGAATTTTACAATAAATTTTTAAAAAATTTTGGAAATTACGCATTTTTTCATGTTATTTTTGCACCGACGAAATTTTACAAATATTTGTTTTATTGAAAGGAACTGAAAACCAATATAATGTTTTTTGGCTCCCCGTTGTAGCTTTAACATGGCGGAAACTATGGGTTTTTGAATATTTTTACTGTAGAGCCCATTTATCCAAAACGCGATTTATTTGGTTGCCATTAACTTTGGTTGTTGAATATTCATTTGTGAATAAAATAGTATGGTAGCTAAGTAGTTTTGAAGATCTGAAAAATTTGTCATAATAAATTTTCAAAAATTTTCGAAATTACATCTTTTCTGGCCTTTCTAGACTTAAAATTGCGAACGCTGAGGTTTTGTAAATATTGAGTTTAAAGTCCATTTTGACAAGAAAAAACAAGTTATAGCAATCGCATCTTGATTTCTGGTTTGGACTAGAGTCCACAGCCCTGAAGATGTCTCGTGCAATTGTGGACGAAACGTCGGCGGTAGAAGTACCCTGATGCTGTTACAACCCAGAAAGCCGAGATGTCAAGATGTCAACAAGTTATGGAATTGACATGAAGTTGGCATAATTAAATATGTTTGTTGGATATAGAATATCATTGTATAAAAGTATTTTCAAAGATTCAAATAATTGTGAAATTTTGGAAATTTTCAACTAATCTGTTTTGAAAAACTACCCATAGGACTTTTCTTAATTTTGTAAGTTCATATATTTTGGATGGACAACAATGGGTTTTTTCTCAACGCTCAAGTATTCCTGCGACGCCCCTTATAAATTTTTTAAAATTTGTTATTATGTCTTATTTTTCAATAAACGAGGAACGATAAAAGTTCAGCATTTAATCTAAAGTGCTTTTTAGTAACTATAGAATAATATTCCCGCTTTTTTGCTTTACAAACTTTTTAAATAATTTTTAATTAAACAAAAACGTTGCCATAAATATTCATTATTTTTTTTAAATTTTGGAATTAAGAAAATGCTTTTTAATTACAGCGATGTTTTTGTAATAATTATAGATTATTCCATAATGTCCCCATAAACATTATTGTTTGTGATTTATTTATTTTTTTTCTTATTTAATGAAATATATTTTATTGGGGCGATTTCTCAAAATATAAAAATATCTCTACCTTTCATTTTCTAAACTTTCCTTGTGTTCGAAAAAAGGGCAAATATCGAACTGGTGTCACTTATTGCCCCCTCAAGAGTGGCATTGTCCGTTAAACGGGGTAGACCGTGGGATATTTTATCAAGTCCCTATTTCGCCGGCATTTCCCATCATCTGCATGCATATACGTTCACTGGCTGTGAATCTAACTGAACAGGAAGAACAATGACAAAGCTACTACCCTGCTGAAAACATGTCCCGAGGTCTCTATTCGAATTTTTAGCAAGGTGCGTTGAAATTAAAAACTGGGGGATTTTTCCAATTTGTAAAGTGTAAATTGCTTTAATAAACCGCTGATGGATGAAGTGGTAAATCCTGGAAGCGACGAGGATTAATCAGAATTTTTTTAACTCAATTTAGGTTTACGATTCGAACTGAGCGCAAGTTAGGGAGAGCATAGGACCTATGCCACCTATAGGAATAGGTTACAACCTAATAAGTTTTATCGAGCGAAACACTCAGCAGCAATTAGAACACCTACTTGTACTTTTATTGAATTTGCATCGCTTTATAGCCTAGCATACGCTATAATAAGATTTCACGTTTAATTCGTGGGTAGATGTGCAGGTTTGCGATTTTGGCCTCGGTCAATATGTTGAATGAAAATGAGGTGAACGCAGCTAGCATGAAAATGATGAAACTTAATTAATATATGCAAGTTAAATATGTGTAATGTAGTATTACAAAAGAAATGTGAAAATATTCCACACTTTACATTAATGCATCTAATAATATAACATTGTATAGGTACTTACTGTTTGTCAAACATACTAAATTATTTGAATTAAGTTAGTTACCCATAACTAGGGTTATTATGTAAATATTTTAGTGTAACTACTCTTTATAAGGCGCTTTTCACAAGTAATATAACTTTTTTAAATTTTTTTAAAGAATCACGAGGCCGTGCGTTAGCACGACTTCATGATTCCCATCCCACCCCTTACCCGGGCTCGGCGGACTCGCGCTATACACCGGTCGAACATGCCACACCCCTGAAAGACATGCAACCCAACATACACACCACACACACCATCCATGGAAACGCCGGATTTAAATTATTTAGAAAAATTTCCGACGGGCAGAGGACTCGAACCTACTGCCGTTGGGAGTCTAGTTTCAAAGCCTGGGACTTTAACCACTAGACCACCCGCTGACCCTAGTAATATAACTAGGGGTGTGGGGTTTTCGGAACATTTTCTTATGGGTCTAAGAATGACACCGAACTGATAAAAAAAAATGTGTGTGACTAATCAGTAGAAATCGTTAAATCTTATCGCCATGTGTATTTTTTGGGAAAATTATAATTACACAAGCACTACAATACAAATTTTTTAAAATTGGCAGTAGTAACACTTCTCCCCGATCTGTAACAATCTAAATAATAATAAATCAGTTTTGTGTTTAAGTAACACAACAGGCTAAATTAAAGCCCTTTGTTACCTACATATGCAGGGTATTCCCCCATGTTCAACCGGGGGCACTTTAAAAGCGGAAAATGTTCCGTAAAAACCCCAGGTAAATTTAACAATAAAAAGGTTGCCCCAACTTAACTACTGAACCCGTTCTCGCTGCTTCGAATTTATAAAACTTCGACTACAACCTGGTCCGAACTCAGGTCAGTCGAACAGGACTGCAAGCTCTTAACTCATTGATTGATTAGGATATTTATTATTTTCAATCAAAGCGAATCTTGTGGGAAATATTTTTCGCGTGTTTCACCGCAGTTACGAACTTAACTAACTTGTAAGTTGTCACCCTTGTCGCTAGTGGCCTTCTCACTTATTATTAAAACTATGCTCTGTGATAAAAACTAGTGATTTTTAGCATAAATTGATTTCATTGGTTGTTGACACAGTAGCAAGCACTCAGATGGGGTATCGAATGTGTGATATAATCATAAATAATACAACGAGTGATTGCGATTTTTCGATAAAATTGTGGTGTAAGTTAACTCGTGTTAGTTAAGATTTATGTAATTTCAGTCCCGCAGCAAAATCGTATCATGAATCGCATTCGTCTTGGTTATATCACTCGGAAATGCTCGGGTGTTTTCGGGGATCGGCGCTCTTAACATAGTATTGTTTGTTTGTTGGCAAATGTTTTGTAGTGGCGTCCTTTTGTAAATTTAATTTTTAATTTTGACGTTATTTACTATTGCTGTGAAGTGTTGTTAAGGATTAAAATTATTGAGCAGGGAGCGGTCATGATTTTGTTAACCGCGTGCACAATTGTTTTGAACTGCAGTGTGGAAAATTGTTATTCGGAGGAGAAGAATCTCTAGGAAAACTCACATTAGAACACAAAACTGGATTTTTATACCAGACTGTAAGCAAGTGGGATATGATTACTGCAGCGCCCCTTTGCCTCTGTCTTGTGTACGTCACTGGCTCTAAGCTAATTTCTTTAAGTACTCTAATTGTAAAATTGGGTCAGCTATTCGGCTAAGTACCGAATATTGACCTCGCGCCGATTAAATGGATTGAAAAGCGAAATTATAACTTTGTTTCAGTGTATTCTAATCTACATTATATCATGAAATTGTGTGAAAATTGTCAATTTGCCGAATAGTTATTTTAGTGACTGGCCGAATACCGAATATTCGGCCCAACTATTCGAAGAATATTCGGCGTAATATCCAGCCAAGTAACGAAAACGAAAAATCCAATTATTTGATCAAATATTCGCGGTTAACTGCCAAATCTTGGGTCAGTTATTCGGCTAAGTACCGAATATTGACCAACTCGCGCCGATTAAATGAGTAAAAAAGCGAAATTATAACTTTGTTTCAATGTATTCTAATATGCATTATATCATGAAATTATGTGAAAATTGTCAATTTGCCGAATAATTATTTTTGTGACTGGCCGAATACCGAATATTCGGCCCAACTATTCCGAGAATATTCGGCGTAATATCCAGCAAAGTAACGGAAACGAAAAATCTAATTATTTGATCAAATATTCGCGGTTAACTGCCAAATCTTGGGTCAGCTATTCGGCTAAGTACCGAATATTGACCAACTCGCGCCGATTAAAAGGGTAAAAAAGCGAAATTATAACTTTGTTTCGGTGTGTTCTAATCTGCATTATATCATGAAATTGTGTGGAAATTGTCAATTCACTATTGTTTTTATTTAGTGCACAAAATGCTTAATATTCGCCGAATATTTGCCCGATTCGAAAAACTATTCGATTTGTCCGAGTATTTGGCAAGCTCTACAAAAAGGCCGAAGGCCGAATATTCAGCCTATTATCTGGCCTAACGAATATTTTGTGCATTTCTAGAGAATTTTACAAAAAAATGACAAACGTTTTCAATTGACGCTAAAACGATGAAACTTTACTTATTCTTAAACTGTTATCGTTATTTCCGAGCATAATATTCGTATAAAAGTATCCGTAATAGTAGTCTTGATCTAACAGGACCCAAGCAGTTCGTTATAACCAGAAAACGATGTTTTCGACTTTCACAGAATTATATATAATGTTTTCAATTACTCATCTATTATTATTTCCTCTAGGTACAATTATTATTAAAAGTATTTTAAATGTTACTTTACTTAATGCGATTTTAAGCGAATTTCAAGCCTGTTAATCACAGAAACTTTTCGCGTTACGAAACTTAGTACTGGCAGGTAATAAAGGTTTATGAACTCTCACTTTTCTCACTCTGCTCAGAAAATTCACATGTGAATTTTTTGATTGCATTCAAGGGTGGTTAATTCTTCGACCCTTAAGTTTACCTGTTAACCCCCGTCCCCCCAAGATAAGCTAACAATTAGGTACTACAAGCATTACTACTACGTCCAAAAGGGAAGGAGCGAGGAGGTGTCATTCATTAAAATAAACAACCGTTGATCTCATCACAAAATACCGCAATTTACATTAATGTAATCAAAACATACGAGTCGGAAAATATCGCGCCCAATTTCCTCGAACCGGAGTCAGGAATCCGGGCGAGGAATTTGAAAATATTGTGCTTGTGCAGACGTCTTGTTTAGCTTGTTTAAATATTCTGGTCTACCTGTGGCTTTCGATCAGGAATTCTTGTTTACCTGTGCGTATGTTTTCAGCTCAGGTAATATAATGGTGTGGGGAAACCTCACCTAACCGTCACCGTCAAATATTACAACAAAATAGTCGCAGACTCGCACACCTTGGTGTAACCGTTGAATATTTTCCGGGCGCGTTCGGGTTACACATTTTTCGCAATTTTAACCAATTTCTTCAAAACTTCTCGTTTACTTATCGTCAAGATTGATTTTAGTGGCTTTTGGAAAAGTTAGTTGGTGGATTTAACGTTATTCAAAAAATTAATTGTTGAAGTGATAAAAATCATCAAGAGATTAAACTGATAAGAGTTGTGTCAATAAGTTTGTATGTTTTATCAACTGGTTTTTTATGGAGTCCTTCGATTGGTGACCTCTGCGACGTCCAAGGCCATCAAGTGCCCAAGGAAGGCGATTTGATACAAAGAAAGGCTACATCAGAGTCGCGCATTCTGCGTCTTCGCCTCCAAAGTTACTTCCAACTTCCAGTCCATCTTGCTGAACGATTCTAGTCTTACCGCATGTGAATATAGGTGCAACTGCATTCTTCACCTTTCCAGAAGACCTGTCACGTTGTGTCCAATCTCGGTTTGTTGGTCCAGATGAAAACTACGCTGGTCCAAAACTTACCCTAATGCATCTGCTGCTCGGATCGCATCTGCTTCTAAAATTTACTGAAAATGCTGCTGTTGTGACGTTTGTTGATGGCGATGTTCGGGGTGGTACTTTGCGTTGGGTGTTGTATTAGTTATTGTTTTTGTGGATTTTTCGAACTTTAGTTGTTTCCGGTAGTTTTTGGACATGGGTAACCATCCGTCGAATCACCAACCTTTGGATCGTGGGAATGTCGGCAAATTTGGTGATGTCGCCACGGTAGGTCGTTTTGAGGATTGTTACTTCAAACATTATCTTTAATTGTATGTGCGTTTACCTTGATTTAATTACCTGTTACGTTATCTTGCTCCTTGTATTTTTCCTGCCGTAAATTATCATTTTACGTAGTTGGGAATGGTAGATCCGGTTAAATTTTTAAGTAGTACCTAGATAGTGATATGTACCATTTGATTGACAAAAAGAATTCGAGGAATATGAATGGTGGAACAAGGCACGTCCTCCACCTTCCTACCTTTGTACATGAACATAGTTTGTTGACCTTATTGGTCATTGTATGACGTATTTCACGCCACGTTCACAAATTGCTCTTCGTTTTTTGGGGTTCCAGTAATTATTGAAAGAGTTATTGCCCTATGGAAGTACTGTTAAAAAGAAGAAGCGGTCGAGGATGTTGGTGCCATTTAAAAATCTAAAAAAGGGAATAGTTTACACAATACCTATACAGTTGTAGTTTTGTAAATATAGTGCTATTACGAATTCACATTATAATAAATCACCGGTTATAACAAACTAAACGCTTTGGAACGTCATAAGAATACAGCGTAGTCAAATTGTCAATGCTTATAACGAGCTTATGTGTTATCCCTTTCCCTTGCAGTTATAACGCTATATTTAAATTTGTTCTTAAAAACTGCTTTTTTTTCTGTTTTTGTTTATAACGAATTTATTATTATAATTTGATTGAAGTTCATTATAAACAAAGTTTACTGTATATTGCATGACTTTCTGCACAAACTTAAGGAGCATATTCTTGAGGTCATATTAAGTAGAAAACGCCGAATAACATGGGCCCGGAAACGCGTCCTTACGGAGTTACAAATTTCCGAAGATGAAATGGTCTGGTTACGCCCTGCCATAAATTGAGATATTTGATTAAATTTTTTTATGATTATTCCACTATTGGTGATTTACATTTTTACTTTTTTTCGTTTCAATCCATTATGCAGGGGCGTAGATGTAAGGAGTGCCTAAAACAAAAGTTGAAAGATATGTCGCACAATTGAATTACTCCCCACATTAATAAATTTGTACCAAAACAAGCGAAAATGTAAACCATCATAAGCAAAAGATCTCGACAAAATTTGAATCAAATATGTCACTTAATGGCAGAAATATTAATTAAAGCGTGATTAGACCCTTTCATCTTCGGGAGGCTGTAACTCCGTAAGAAGCGTTTTCGGACTCATGATAATTCAATATTTTCTACCTAAAATGACCTCAGGAAAGTGTTTAAATTCATCTAGAAACTCGTGCAACACCATGTATAGATCCGCCTTACGACGAATTACACCCCTCAAGTAGAGACTTCAGCTCACCCCCTTCTTCCGCGTTACTCAATTGAAAATATTTTCAGAACAAAAAAAAACAGGAACCAGCAACAACGTTTCTTAGGTTTATTATAGTAAATGTAATTGTAATCGCAATATGCTGGTCTTTCTTATTTATTCTTACTAAGCTATAGCAGATATTTATCCCCATCGTATTTTTCTTGAGTACAGGGTGTCTGCTCGGTGCTTATTAAATTTATTTTATTAAAAATATTATTTTTAGCGTTTATAAGCTATGCGCCTCATAAAATCTGGCGCCCCAGGGGTATAGGGCAGGACAACCCATGCATTCGACACTATGTATAGAAAAAAGGAAGTTAAAAACTTCTCGGCGGTTGGAGCCGTGGTTTAACCACTTTGTAAAATCTCCGCCTACGTTTATTTTGTATATTGTCTAGGTGCACAGCATAGTTGTAATCACGGGATCGAACCCCGGTGGGGTTAATTGTTTATATTGTAATTGTTTTAATGGATTTTTATTATTTGTTATTGTGTACATAACGGAATGCTACTGTTCATGCTCTGTGGGTTGCTTTTTAAGAAAGGGTCGTACCTGGAGCGAAGCGGAAGGCTAGACCTATTAGGGCGTAAGCATACTACATGGTCGGCCCAGTGATAAATTTAAAAATATCAAAATGTGATTGATTAATTTAGAATTTGCGTTTACAAAATTTATTTCATTTTTCGCTACCACCTGCTTTAATTCTATAAAATAATTAAAAAAAAAACAATAAAAATTTTTATTAATTGATTACAAGTTGAAGTAATATAAATTATGGTATTCATGTTTCAACAAAGAAGTTATTGGGCAAGTCTTCGTTTTGGCAAAAAAATCCATAACAGCTCCCATCACGTCAAGTTCACGTATGTCTGTTGTTGTATCTTCTGGTTATGCCGCAATGTCATCATCCGCGAGCCGTAGCTATTTTGTATTCCTTCTTCAACCATACTGCTCGTTCTGGAATGCAAATTACATGTTAAAAGTTACTGGAATCGCACACGTTTGGTTTTTAAGCATTATACATTCTTGTGACATGTCTTATTTCTGCAAATTAAAACGTATTGGTTTAAAGAAATCATACATTTTTCTGATAATCGTATTGCCAGAAGAGGTATGAGTTGTTGCATGAATCAATGATGGGGAAGTATTTAGTATTGTAAATCTGACTTTAGTTAATAATAATGGAAAACTTCTGAATTTCAAAAATTGCACTTTTTTCCACTTAATTATTTGTGCAAAATTCTGCCCATGCTAAAAATCTATTTTCGGAAAATACGTTTGCTCAAGCTTCCAACAGGATTCGTATCGTTCACAGATGAAACGACATCTACAAGGAACATTTCGTCAAAATAGTACAAAGTAATCGATTAAAGTACCTACTGCTGTTTTATGTGTATACATCCCTGCTATATATAGATGTCATAAATATTTTATATCTTGGCAAAACGCCTAAGTACATCAACACATAACCACTTTAGTTTTGCTAACATCTGGATGTTTTTTTTTTCAATTTATTCATTTGTGAAGAAAAAATGTAGTAAAACGACGCAAGCTGATGAAAGCTCAATTTTTATGATTATGTAATTGTCTTCAGAATGATAATGTAAAATGTTATATTTAATTCATATTATTTTTCCTGCAATACAGGAATGTAAAATATACATTGGAATTTATAAAAACATTTACATTTATCGTTACCAATACTTTTTTATACAGTTAGGCAATTTAATCTCAAGGCTAATTCTTTTACAACTAATGCAGAGCAGAACTCACGTGTGATTTTATGGGTGAGTGCTGTCTGTCTATTGAGGTCGGATTCTCAGTCATATTTTAGTCACTACTTGACTGACTCATCGGGGTACGTACATACTTTAATTCTGATGCATCTGTAATAAAATTTAAGTTTTTTCTACTTTTTAGTGATTCATTATCGGTGCTGATGGTCGAAAATAACGCTTTAAGGGTTTCTCGGTATTGTATGAGTCACCAAAAGAATTTCCTTTTAATGGTCAAATAAAGGGAGAAATCAACTCCGTTAAATAGTTTTTGATTAATAGAAACTTCTCTGCTGGGTATAGATAGAAATTGGTGTGATTTAAAATAAAGAGACATTAATTTTAGTGACTGGTTAATCGCTGCTGATCAATTTGTACAATTTATTACTATTCCTGTAATTACACAATATTATTACGTATGTATTATGTCTTAACATTTGGTTACGTTTATTACACGTTATCATAATGTACAGTATTAGCATATTCGGAGATATTGCACATTATTACTGGTAGTATTCAAGTAGGTAAATTTTTCACTTTTATGTGCCTTTTTTGCACACCATATACTTTTTCACTCTAGCTGGTGTAAGACCTTCGACAAATTACAAAACAGACTCACAAAAAATAATTTATTTATAAAAAAAAGCATTACGCAACAACATGCAACGTTAACAGTAGTTGGTAGAAGAATGTTTCAAAATCAAGAGCTGGCCTCGATATCGGGGTCTCGCAGGGCTTCCCCGAACATGGTATGCCTATTCAGCGTTAGTGACGTCGTGTGCGTAGGAATATCTTACACTGGTTATATATCTATCAGTCACGAGACCGCTTTTGCGGAGAGATGTAGGTCAGACAAAGCGAGGCGTCACGCGCCGACGGGTCTTACATGGATTAATAGAAAAAAACAGGGGACGTAGCCGACGGGTTCCACTAGTTTATTTCAAATAGGTATCAAATAATGTTCTTGTATGAAGTACAGAATCACAGTAAAAAAAACATTTTACCATACAGATACTAATAAATAACAACCATATTAAAATACCACACAGTCACGTCAGAATATAATCCTCTAGTAGATCAGCAAATATAATATGGTTTATTTAATAAACAATAAGTTTTATTTTTCCATGACCATCCTCAGATGATCACTACTTAAGCAGTATTGCGTTTGTTATAATAACCAACAGAGGGCGCTTTTTTGATTTTCTTTTGCATGCACTGCCTGTGGTTCAGCGCCCACGTTAAAATATAGGTCCCCTATGTCTGGCTGTGCAAAAATATCTGTCTCCGCGCATCAAACAGATATAGGAGAGAAGTTCACCAATGCCCTGAATAGGGTATGGCACCAGAGAAGAAGAATCCTTTAGTACAATTTTCTGAAGGCCCTGGGTAGTACTTCGACAGTTACTCGTGACAGCTACGACAGTCGGAAAATGTGCACTTTGCTGTGCCTACTGCGCTGCTATAATTGCTTAAAACGTCCCAGCGAGTATAAGTAGTAGCATTTCACCATGTACACAATGAAAAATAATTTATATACACGTTTTAAGGAAGCAGTGGTATTAAAAAAAAGTTTATCCATGCCGGGGTTTGATCTTGAATCGGACGCCGTACAAGCTATTTACCACTGAGCTACCGGGCTGCTTACAGTAAACGCTCATTACTGGAAAACACGGTCTTGTCGTAGCTTTGATAAAAATGGGGCCTTTTTTGCATGTGCACGTTCGTATGTACCAGATACCGAATCATAGCCCGTAAGCTTCAGGTTGTCTACTCCAGCGTGTAGAATCATTTTACGGAACATGGGGAATGCCGTGTGAAGAAACCATACTCCTCTCGCAGAAGAACAAACGAGATAGATGACGGACACCGGGGGCGTGGACATTTGGACGAGTGCTGCCGATCGCATCCGATACTGCTGGTATCTGAGTGGAACAACGCGGTGTGAGTCTTTTGTACCCACCATCGTTTTCTGGTGTCACATATGCTTTTTCTTCTTACGTGACATTGCCTACTTTCCGCAAAACGATTCTTCTCCAAAAACAGTCTTTACAGTTGTTGTTTTCTGCATTTTTGCTAAAAATAAAGAAAAATGTGGCTACTTTTTGAAATATATTTATATATTCATTAAATTTTTGTTCAAATTTCGTTAAGATCTGGCCAGTCGTTTTGAAGATTTGAGGGAGTAAACTTGTTTAGGGTTCCTGGAATCTTCAAGCGTTTTTTTTCGTTCAAATTTTCTAATCGAAAGTTTTCATGAAATCACCAGAAGTATGGATTTCATTAACAATTTATTCCATAAATAAAAGGGGAAGCAAATACGGTATGAAAAATGTGATAATTTCATTTTGTAAATAACATGGAAGGTATTGGACGTTGTGTCATCAATAAATTATTAAATACACTTACACCGGAAAAAGCAAATATTAGTTTGTGTCATTTTTCGTACGATTAATGTTGGTTTCATTCTCCAATAATCAAATGAGCTTCTGTGTATTCTGTAAATTTTATCCCTTGATATAGTACGAGCAAAACGTTATACAAATATAAGGAGTAGCTGTTACCTTAATTAAGTAAACATCAAATAGAGAAACTGCGCTACGCTTGAAGGAATTATGCAAAGAGATTCGCGTAAATTCCGTGCAAATTGTTAAAGAGAGACAAAACATTGGCAGAAATGTGAGGGGAAATGAAACAAAGCTTCCTGATTGCAGATATGTTAAGAATATTACGTTTACGTCCTTGTGACGTTTAATGGCAAGATTTCGAGAGTATTAAAAGATATGTCATGACGTCATATTTGGCAAATAAAGTATGTAATTACGCTGTTTCAAAATAAATTGGAGGAAGCCGAACTAGTAAAAGAAGTACGTACAAATTCTCAATGATTTGCATATATAAAAAAAATAAATATTGATCTCATATGAACTAGATTGCCAAAGCCCATTAAATAAATGGCTGCAGTTAAGCAGCTTTCAATCGCCGGCGGACAGTACCGTCGGATATCTAATATTTATTTGGGATTGGCAGTAATACGGCAGCTAAGAGGCCCACCAAACGCTCTTTTTTTTGAACGCACCTTACATCGCACGAGAAAAAAGAGCATAAGGCTTGACCTATGGAAAACAAAGCACCTGTCGAAAGTTAGCTCATCCGTCATGTGAAAAATTATTTTTTCTACTCCCATGTTTTAATTTACTTATTAAGTGTGCGCTGCCTATACTAAAATGATACCCATTTCGATACAGAATTTTATTATGAAATGACCCAAACTGACCAATAGCAGCAAAGCATTGTTTTTGGTAACTATGGTTACAAGAGTTGTTGACAGTTAACATCGCAAAACAGTTTGAATTTTTTTTGCATAAACAGCTTTTTTAATGAATATATTTTTTAAATTAGTTTGTCGTAGAAAAAATAGTGTATGCAACTCTTATATAATGGCTATTAATACACTCGTTTGAATTACCCGCTACCGCTCGTGTCGTAATCTCACTCGTGTGTTAATAGCTATCATTATAGATTCGTTGCATAATATACTAATTAAATGACAGTTTACAACTGTATGAGTTAAGTTTCGACATGAATTTTGTTTTCCATGGCTAAAGCCTTAATATGACGTTTTTTTTTGCTCATATGAGCTTTTTATGGTTTTACAATAGTTGATTTCAGGAAATTCTTAGCAAACCAATATTTATTCTAATTTATTATTTAACTAGCAGCTTACTGATAACTGGATGTATGTACAGAAATAGAATTATTTAATATTATAAATTATACTTATAATTAAGTAAACTGAAAAATCTTATCAGGAAGATTATACGGGGATTAATATTGTACGAAAAATATGAAAACGTCTAAAAAATTTTGAAATATGGTAGCAATTTGATACAAAAGCGATCAGAATTCTACACTAAATACTAAGTAAGGTAGAATTTACACATTATTTTTTTCAGTGGCAGAGTCATTAGCAGGCAATTAAATTCTAATAAAATACTACTCATTAGCGAAAATAAAAGTGATTTCTCTTTTACGACCTGGAAAATAATCCAGATGGGCAGAGATGGTGCATTAGTTATGATAATTCGTGACAGGAAGAGCTCCTGAATGTTGAAATAACAAAGAGCGATTTCATATAGCAGACACAACTTTCGATTAACCTAATCAGCCTGCTTGGTTCAATAGCGTTATTATATGGAACGTGCCTTGTGTTATTCATTTCTTGTGTGGGTGGGTGAACGCTTAGTGGGAGATTCCTAGTTACAAACAGATGTCCATGTGCTTACTTGTAATATTTTTAGATCAGCATGTTTGTTTGCAATAGATACATCAGCAAATATTGTAGGTTATATGCTGATATTTTCAGAACTGTTCTGTTAAATTACGCAAGGAGACGTTTTGCGAGATTGCACATGCATTAATGCAAATTTTATTAACAACAAATTTGTAAGTAACCCAAGATGACTGGAAGGTATGGTGTTGTCACTCGAGTTTGATATGGGCGTCACGAAATGTTTTGCGGAGAGATGGCGCAGCAGGTACTAAAAAGACGTTTGCGCGTCAAATTTGAAATCCGCACGCAATGCTATTCTAACCTGACTTTGTTCATACTGTGATATTATACTGTCATAATTCAAGAATTATAAGAACATTATAGTGACAACTATTCTCGATCATATTTTCCTATAATTCATTATTTATTGCAATATTGAAAAGGTTAATATTTAATATAGCCTGAAAATTTATATCTTCACACTGATTATCACTGTAGTTATTCAACTTCGGGAAAACGATTGTTAATGCGAGGAGGCGGTAAAACTTGGTTTTGATTTTCTTGGGAAATTCGAAAAAAAAACAGATTTCAATGCACTCAGTTTTGACATCGATAAGACTCCAAAAGGCTTATTGCAAAGCAAAAATACGAAGAAAAAAAAATCGAAAACAAAATTGGTTCTGAAAGCAATTTGATGTTTATTATGTGCATGGGTCACGGTGGAATGCTACAGTTATAGAATGGGATGACTGTAAGGCATTGTAATTAAAAAAAGAAACATGAAAAAAATTGATAATTGACCCATATGAATCATACTTTATTGCTTACTCT
Organism: Ctenicera cuprea; assembly: GCA_958336395.1. Taxonomy (NCBI): domain Eukaryota; kingdom Metazoa; phylum Arthropoda; class Insecta; order Coleoptera; family Elateridae; genus Ctenicera; species Ctenicera cuprea. Next base: position 13,316,878 of record OY284491.1, read on the forward strand.
ACATATTTCCTTAAACACTATAGAGTACTAATTTTTATTGCAATTATTTAGTGAAAGTAGGCAATAGCAGTAGTAAAGTATAAAGATGTAATCGAATTAGAAGGCAACGAAGTAACTGCGCAATTTTATCGTAGAATTAATGCAGTGCTTTAATGTCATTTCGGTTAACAGTTGCCTACGAGGGTACCATCTACCTGCACATATTATAATTGTGTAACATACAAACCGCATAAGCACAAAATGATAAACGTAATTTAAAACATTAAAAATAGAACAGAAACAAAAATCAGTACATAATAATACATTAAAATTGTACTGTATTGACAAAAAATCTATGCGGACTCTAGACATAGTGCATCTCTTTAACATTATAATTAGTAATAAAAACAAGTATTTTAAGTACTTCAAAAGTTTATTATTTACTTGTGTGCGGATAGCGATTATCTTACAAAATTTCAGAAGGGCTCCTGCCTATTATACAGATCACAATAAACATTGTATAATATTCATCTCAAACCTAAGATTTAAATATCAAAGGGTAGCTTGTATAAACCAGGATTAAAACACATAAAATACGTAAAAAAACATGAAAACATTAAAATCTACGTTAACTAATTTAGTACTTTTTTAGCATGTTAACTTAAGCATTAGACAAGCATTCCAATAAAATATACTTGATATAAACATAAATTCATTAAAAAAATCTTTTAAATTATAAAATAATTAATGCGTTTTGCAAGTCTGCAAAAAATTATAATTAAACCATAAACCATACATGACTGCATGTCTGTACGCTTTGAATAAATACAAATGCAGCTTTCACTGAACAAGTAGTCACTATTATATTTGTCGTTGTCCTACTATGATGGCACGTTGACAAGGTAATCATAACACAGGGTTCTGGACCTGGTAATTCTGCCACTAGGATGGTGACATACCAGTTGCAGTTGAGGAATCAACGCATATTTTTGTGGTTATATGTGGCGATGCACACAGGATGATTGATAATATGTTGGGATGTACTTTCAGTACAGATTAAGAATCTGAAAATAATAAAAAGTTCCTATAAATATGTGCCCAAAAACTCTTCATTACCGGGCAAGTTGCAGTCTACAGAAGTGGGAACAGTATTCTCTTCCATAGATTTAATTTCATAAGCAGCTTTTATGGACACATGTTTATAGAATTTACTCTCAAAGTTTTGTGTAAACTATTCTATTCTATCGTATTAAGAAAACACTTATTAGACCTTCATGGCAATTTAATTTTTGAAAAGCATATTATCTCGAAAATTGTTAGATTTAGAAATTTTCAACATGAGAACATGTTTTTGGGCAATTTTGTATGGAGAATAAGATTTTTCAAAAAAATGCTAAAATCTAAAATATGTAGAACATAATTACGTGACCCCCCCCCCCCGTACGAGACACCTCTGGTGTTCTTATTCAAACCAAAATTATTACAAATACATGAATAACTAATTACGTGAATAATGCTCACATATGAAATTTTAAAATTTGAGTGCAATTACTGCAAAAGTTATCTACAAAAAGTGATTAGCCTGGTTTATTTTCAAGAAACTGTAACCCTATAATGAAGGGTTTTCAGGCCCATGTTTATGAGAATTCTTTCGATTATATTTAGATTCTGAATCTATCCTGAAAATTCGTTCCACATGTTATGAATCACACTGTATACCATTGCTTTGGCAAACGAAAATTGTGCAGACTTCATTTAAATGAAGTAAAGGGGCTCTTTTAACTTTTCCTTTATCCGTGTTGTTATGAATCCTAAAAAATATTGCAATCATTATGAGAAACATAATTAAATAGATATACCTAACTATTTAGAAATTGTAGTGTAATTTTAAATTAAACCAGCTTTTTCCATTGTAACATGTAGCTGCCTACTAAAATACAAAGGATGTTGATTGTTTAAATTACAGCAAAAGGAAATTTTTATATGCTGTGATTATTATCAACAGTGATCGGAAGTACAATTCTTTTAACTGCCTGAAAATAATTAATTTAAGTATTTCTCAACTTCTTAACTGTGTTTTTACTAGTTAATTGTTATTCTACATACATATTTGATTAAAATTAAAACAGTACTTACTCGTCTTTAATTTTCTGCTGGTATGTCTTTTTACTAAGCTGAAGCTTCTACTAAATTGAGTTTTGTGAATTACATTGGTGTGTTAATTAATAAATCACCGAAGTATGCTTTTATTCGTTATTATTTTACTTTTTGAAGGAATCGAATTGTCTCGTCAACTGTCAGAACATTTCAGGAGGATTAGGTTAAAATTCACGGACGCTGTCAGAGAAATCTACCGTCACTGCTGCCCTCTCGCGGCAATACATTTGTGGGTCCCTCGCAAAACAATGTAAATATTAAAAAGTGAAAACACCAATATATATATATTAGCTATCCATGCATCTTGAAGTAACCATTGTGATAGGAATTTGTTGACGAGAATCATTTTTTTTAATTTCATCAGCACTCCTGATTTTACTGAATATTTTCAAAGCTCAAAACCTGGCCCATAAAGACTTGACTAGCGTCTAGCCCTTTGATCTACAGTCGATCCTACCTCATCAAGGCCAGACTTGGTGTAAGTATGCCGTCAATCAGTGAGTGAATCCAAATTTGTCTTCGTATTTTTTCTTTAAAAATATAACTGCTATTAACAAATAACCTCGCGTAAACAGCAAAACGCAACAACAGTGTTTTAAAAAGAACTATAAAATAAAAAAAGAAATTTGGCCCCAACCGAGACTCGACCCCACAACTACTTATGCAGTAAAACGACGGTACACCCGCGCACACCCGCATATTCATCTGTACCACTACGGACCTGCCGGTTATCGCTAAATAAGTGCGTATTGAATGCGTGCGCATAAGAGTAATGCACAAATAAAAAGTCTGACCTTGGCGGGATCGATTGATGTCGAAGAGACTAGACGCTATTAAGACTTGTACACTCATACACAGTAAACTTAATTAATGGTTATTATAAAATAAAGAAAATCTTATATTCACGGCGCGACAGTGAATTGTCACATTTTTCAGAGCGCTGTTGTAGTGAACAGAAAAGGGCCAGCGGGTGGTCTAGTGGTTAAAGTCCCAGGCTTTGAAACTGGACTCCCAACGGCAGTAGGTTCGAGTCCTCTGCCCGTCGAAATTTTTCTGAATAAGTTAAATCCGGCGTGTCCATGGATGGTGTGTGTGGTATGTATGTTGGGTTGCATGTCTTTCAGGGGTGGGGCATGTTAGACTGGTGAATAGCGCTGAGCCCGGGTAAGGGGGTGGGATGGGAATCATGGAGTCGTGCTTACGCACGGCCTCATGATTCTTAAAAAAAATAAATAAAAATAAAAAAAATGAACAGAAAAGGGGGAAACTAGTAGATCCAACGTGTTTGTTACCGAACGCAGTTTTATTAGCCACAACCTAACATTATTTGTCCGTGGCAACTATGAATACCAGGCCTGTGAATCAACGCGATATCGCGTGGCGCTCAAGATCCCCTGACCTATCAGCCCCAGATTATTATCTATGGTTTTTAAGCATAGTGTTTATCGGATTTAAAAACATACTTAACTGAAAAAATCAGAGCCATTGGACAACAGTGTCTAAATTCTAATTCAAAATCCACAATTTTTTACATACGTATTGAAGGATGTATTCGAACTGTATTTAAAAATGCAATCACATGCTCATAAACATAACCCACAACATGTAAGTAATATCCCAATATCAGTTTCACAGCCTGCACTGTTATGTCAGAAAAACGTCATAACCCATCGCCGCATGATTAAAGTGACCATTTATTTTTCTTTCAATAACGGGACGTGTTTTAAAAATTAATAAAAATTAAATAAAAATCGATAAAAACACAAAATATTGTACGAAACACTTTATTGGTTTTATTGTCAATAAAATATTAAAGAACACATTAAGTTTATTGGTTTATTAATGTTATACTTATACATTCAAACAAACAAAAAAGAAAAACAAATATAAAATAAATATCAATATTTTAAACTCATTTCAAATAAGTATAAAACTCGTGACAAAGCTGATTTATAATGCCTTTAGTTATTAACATTGCTTTTAGATGAGTTGTGCTACTGTGAAATGCCAAATGCAATCTTAGCAGATTCCAGCGTCGACTTATATGGGGCGCCAAGTGTAAAGTGAAAATTTGCTGTGCATTTCACAGTATTTAAGGCAATTTGTTCCAATATTTATTATACAGTGTGTAAATTAAGTAACGCATAAATTCATTTACTCAGCTATTAGCAATTTTTGAGAAAAATGCTGGGACAGCTCAATTTTTATTTTCATTTTGGCACATTTTTGAGTAAAACTATTTTTTTGTAAACTTTAAAATGGCGGCCGTGCGCCATCTTGGAAAACAATTTTAAATAGAAAGGGGGTCTTGAGACGGCTCATTTTAAAGCTATTACTGAGGAGAGTACAGGTGCAAATTTTCAAATATTTTTATCCACCCAAAACAAAATGGCGGCCTGTCAAAACTCTACTTGTTTACTTGTTGGAACAAAATTAGAAGTTTAATGTAATAATGAATAACAATTTAACCTATTTATTCTTGTTGTTTTGGTCCCCGTCTGCCTATCCACCTCCCTGGAATGTTTCATTTAAATAAAACTGGTAAGACTGGTACTAAATCTAGATACCTAGAAGCGAAAGTTTTTGTAAAAAACAAAAAATAAACAATAATAAATAGGTTAAATTGTTATTCATTATTACATTAAACTTCTAATTTTGTTCCAACAAGTAAACAAGTAAAGTTTTGACAGGTCGCCATTTTGTTTTGGGTGGATAAAAATATTTGAAAATTTTGCACCTGTACTCTCCTCAATAATAGCTTTAAAATGAGCCGTCTCAAGACCCCCCTTTCTATTTAAAATTGTTTTCCAAGATGGCGCACGGCCGCCATTTTGAAGTTTACAAAAAAATAGTTTTACTCAAAAATGTGCCAAAATGAAAATAAAAATTGACCTGTCCCAGCATTTTTCTCAAAAATTGCTAATAGCTGAGTAAATGAATTTATGCGTTACTTAATTTACACACTGTATATACACACATTTAGCTAAATGCTTTTTATTTTAATAAATCGTTGTAGATTTAAATAAATCCTTAAACATTTGGTTTAAATATTCCAATATTTAAAAAAGCATTAGAGATTTAAATAAATCTTAAAACATTTCCTTTAAACTATTTAGTAAATCTTTATGTATTTAGATAAATCTGCACATATTTGTTTTAAATCTTTTAATATTTAATAAATTTACGCAAATTTAAATAAATATTTCAACATTTAATTTTAAGCTGTCATATTTAATGTTAACTTGTCATATTTATTTGACCTTGGTAGACCCAACCTACATAGAAGACTAAGACCCTTTAAACTGGTGGTAACGTTCAACAATTATGAACACGTTTTCCGTATTTCAAGAATTTTTATACAATTAATGTTGGTTCAATCATTAATAACAACATATTTAACAACATAAACATTGCATAATTTATTATTCATACAATAAAATTTCCTCAACAGTCCCTTGAGAATGTAATTTTCAGTCTGTTTAGTTTAAACGTTGAACGCTCCCACCATGACCCTGCCTGTCGGCTGGGCTAACCAAGGTCAAATAAATATGACAGGTTAACATTAAATGTAACAGCAATTAAATGTTGAAACATTTATTTAAATCTGTAAAGATTTATTTATATCGGTAAAAATTTATTTAAATCTGCGAATATTTATTAAATATTGAAAGAATATAAATACATAAAGATTTACTAAATAATTGAAAATGTAAAGTAAATGTTTTAAGATTTAATTAAATCTCTAATGCTTTATTAAATATTGGAATCTTTACACCAAATGTTTAAGGATTTATTTAAATCTACAACGATTTATTAAAATAAAAAGCATTTAGCTAAATGTGTGTATATACAATAAATATTGGGACCAATTGCCTTAAATACCTTGAAATGCACAGCAAATTTTCACTTTACACTTGGCGCCCCACAGACTTACGCTTACTACCGAACTGGCAATCATATAGTTTGGTTATCTGTATGAAAACATTATTGGCCTCATTTCAATTTGCAAACAAATGAATACGGACAGTATAGCTTAATTTTGCATAACGGGACATTTTTGCGTCCCGAGTGATTTCTCGGGGACAAGGGACAATGGTTTAAAAAACGGTACTGTCCCGTTGAAAACGGGACGTATGGTCACTTTACGCATGATGTACGTACGTACCAATGACAAATTTTCTATATCGTGCATATTGTTTTGGCACATATTCAACACAGATCTCAAAAAATTGTAACACTTACCTACACATAATCCCACAATTTGAATAAAATACAACCAATAGTGTGACCTGAAAATAAATACGATGGCAAACGCAGCTCTTGGCAATCTAGCAAATAACAACTACGCTTGCCAGAATCGTTTTGACTTTCGTATCAATTGTTAGCAAAAAAAGCAAATATCTGTAGGCTTTTAATGTCCGAAAAAGTGAGTTTCCAACAAACCTAAATCTCCCAGACTGAACTTTGACAACCTTCATCAATCATCTGTTCCCAAACATCCCTTTTTCCTCGATTTGTTATTCATTTTATTTATATCCCATCACTTCAGCATTTATAAAGCACCGTACACTAACATATATTTTTTTTTCAGAGGAGAAGTCTTCGGTCACCTCGAAAAATGGACCGACTTCGAAGATCTTTTAGGGATTCTTTTCGAAAGCGAAAAGAACGAATGCCTGAAAGTTCTAAACCCCATCAATGGCAAGCGGATGAATCTGCTGTTCGATCGGGGACCTGCACATTTACTGTAAAATATTTGGGATGTGTAGAAGTTTTTGAGTCAAGAGGCATGCAAGTTTGCGAAGAAGCTTTGAAAGTACTGCGGGTAATTAATATTTAATTTGAAATTGGAAGTGACTGTTAAATGTTATTATATAATTTTACAGTGTGATCTAATAGGACAGTTTTGTGCTTTAATACGTGCGTTTTTCTGTGTAGTTTTGCGAAAAAATTGTGCGTTTAGCCACTGGATTATGGTCGTCTCCAACGCAATATTTTTACAACCGCAAACTAGTTGTGTATGGTATCATATGAAAAGCCCTCGATGGCTACTTGCACAATATGTGATATTTTTTATTGTAGCCTTGTCAGATATTTGAATTTCAGATCCTTTTGGTCTCGAGAGGACGTGGTGCATTCCTTTTTATGTGCCAGATCGGTATTATTTTACTGGAAACAATAGACAACAGATGAGTGCGACAAGAAGGAATAGGCAACTAATAAGTGCGACAAGGAAGGAATATAATAGACGGACCTGATTGGGATTCACTTCCATGGATACTTTTAATAAATTTGAGTATCTATGGATACCTAAATTTTTCAAATTTAAATCCATGAAATCCCCACTTGGCCAGATTTTTATCTCTCTTCCTTATCGCACTCTTTTGTTACCTCTATTACTTCTTAGTCGCACTTATTAATTGCGTATGTTCCCTGTAAAAATGTGACAATCTGTACTAATTAAAATAAAGAAAAAAATATGGCATTTACTTACTATAGTTCAGGGCAAATTTGATTTAAATCAAGCGATTTTTTTAAAGAACCGCGATTTAAATCATGAGTTTAAAACCTGTCAACCAATAAAAACTCAGAAATGTGCACTCTACAGACACCCCATTCTGCAAGGATTATGGATTGAAATAAGTGGTACCTTGGTTAGGTCCAAGCTTACTTTAATTTTTTAACCCGTTAGTAAATATCCCATTGAAAGATTAAAAGGCAGCACTGCACTGGCATGCAATTTTAGATATTTATTACCTATTCGCGAAATACAAAAACACTACTTAAGCTAAAAATAGGTAATTGAACTTTAATTGAATGATATACGATTAAAATTTAAAAAAATATTTAAAAAAATCGATTTAAATAAAAAATGGATTTTTTTGATTTTTTTAATAAAACGTTTCTTTTACACTGTGCTAGATTGTAAATTTAATATCAGACCCTTTGGTTCTACACGTGCACGTGAATTGCCGCAAATGATTCTTTTATAAAAAGGAAAAAAAATAGATTACGGCCCCGAGATTTCAAATTTCACTAGAACAAGAAAATGATCAGAATCTGTTTGTAAACATTGAAATCTTTTAAAGATGCCGTACTTCAACGTGTTGAAGTAAATCGAAGGTTGTAGGTGTTGTTCATTTAATTACTCTCTAATGGCATGTCTGTCGTAGTCAGAAAATGACGTTCTATTACATGACTTTATAGTCATTGTATTTATAGACTCTAAAATTTCAATTTTTATAAACTATTATGTTGTAAATCAAACTATTACGACCCGATATCTCTAATTAAAGCTAGAATAAAAAATTCCACATATTTCGAAAGTAGACAGAATGGCCTTTCATATGATACCAAACACGGCTGGTTTCCGGTCAAAAATATTTGAACTAGGGACAACCCCTTCCAGTGGTTAAAGACATGAGTTTTTAAACAGGAACCCAACAGATTTGTATTCAGGGCAGAAAACCACACATTAGATCATAAATCTGGGTTTTTAGACCAGACTGTTATTTTCTTTAGAATCTTATTTCAAGCTATTTTATTTTAGGGCTCAAGACGAAGACCAGTTCGAGCAATTCTTCATGTAAGCGGGGATGGACTTAGGGTGGTAGAAGAAGATACCAAAGGCTTGATAGTGGATCAAACAATAGAAAAAGTCTCTTTCTGTGCTCCTGATCGTAACCACGATCGCGGTTTCAGCTACATTTGCAGAGATGGTACAACAAGGCGGTGGATGTGCCATGGATTTTTAGCTCTTCGTGAATCTGGAGAAAGATTGTCTCATGCTGTTGGGTGTGCTTTTGCAGTATGTTTGGAAAGGAAACAGAGGAGAGATAAGGAATGTGCTGTTACGATGACGTTTGATGCAAAAAATAACACTTTTACCAGAACAGGGTCGTTCAGGCAGCACGGGTTAACAGAGAGGTTGGAAAGAGCTGTGGATGTAGGTGGTTCTAAGTCTACTCCAGTTAATCCGTTTGCTATTGAAAGACCGCATGCCACACCGAGCATGTTAGCCAGGCAAGGTAGTTGTCGTGGATTCAGCACTATTGGACAGAATTCACCGTTTAAAAGACAGATGTCTTTAAGAGTTAACGATCTTCCTAGTAATGCAGAAAGATTGAGTGCATATCGTGCAAATGGAACTACTTCACCTTCAGATATAAAAGCGGTCTCGCCAATTCCAGAGATATCTCCAGGTGACTCGGTAACTGCACTCTGCCAACAGTTGTCTCAAGGTTTAAGTCAATTAACTCACAGCAGTTCAGATGATTTCAATTTCAACAACCAAATGTCTGTGAATCAAAATCAAAATCAGAATAATCTTACGGTGACCGTTACTAATACGACCATTAATTTCAATAAGTCTCTGACGTCATCTCCGACTCTTTCAACTACTAATACAAGCAACAGTTTTACTCGATCTTTAAGTTCAACTCCTGCACCTGCTACGAAAACTATTACGCCCGTTAATCTCAACTTTAGTCCTAGTCTGAATCAAACATACACACCCGTCAAAAGTCAATCACCGAATCCCAGTGTTGGATCAAATGCAAGCTTACCAAAACCAGATCAATGGTTGGGTCAGATTGTAAATTTGGCGACACCTGCTGGAGCCATGGATGGGACATCTCCACGTAGGGGTCCGACAATAGGAGCTCATTCGCGAGCCATGTCCCTGGATTCAGCAGCGACTTATCCGAGATCTCCTGATCCATTTGATGCAGAATGGGCGGCTTTAGCAGCTCGACAAAATACTAACAGTACGAATCCATTCTTGTCAAATAGTACCGCTCCACAGGCATTCCAAGTTCGTCTGTAGTATTTTGCTTCCGTATTAAGGCACCAAGTATTAAATTAGATGTCAGTTTAAAATAGTTAATTGTTGCAGCAGGTAGAAACATTTCAGTTGTTAGTGGAAAGCAAATAGATTTTCTATTTCCAAATGTGTATTGCAAAAGAAGTTAAAGGAAAAAAAATCTGAGATTTTAGTGGAAATAGGAATTTAACAGATAATTGTCATTAGATCTAATCTTAACAGTCACTGTTTCAGTGTTGCCAGATGAATAAGGATAAAATGAAATTAACTAGATTTTGAAGGAAAAATCCCTAGAATTCCCCAGAACATTTTCGTGGAAATACCCCACATTTCTCCAACCATTATCCACCAAAAAAAAAATATCAAATTGTGACTACAAATGCTTTATTTAAACGAATCAACTAAATACTAATATTAAACACAAAAGTTTCTTTAATAAAAAAAATTTGATTTTGGAAAAGCAAAAAAACCCTAGATCATATGCAAAAAATCCTTCCTTCCCAGAGCGCAAAGATTTAAATCAAGCTGATTTAAATCATAATTTAATTCATGATTTAAATCAAACGACATTTAAAAAAATCATTGATTTAAATCAATTTGTTTTTGAGTGGGGTGTCACTTTCATGTGAAATTTTCCAATTAGTACAATATTGTATATAATTTGGCAGTAACCTTAGAATAGAATTACATAAAGGTATTAAACAATTATATATTTTATTTGAACTACATACATTATAAAGAAAGTAACTACTTTTACACAAGTTCATGCATAAAATAAAAATTTAATTCTGCACAATAATTTACAGGGCTGGGAGCATATTACCATTTCACTTTGCTGCACCTATGTGCTGCCATTATCGTTAAAATCATCACAGGGAGCGTAAACAGTAGTGTGCTCTGATAAGACTATGTTTTTTCTGCAAAAATTCGCAATAAAAAATAAGATACCTAACATGTGTATGTCAACCATTACGTTACACTTGATATTAAAATATTTTAACAAAAACACTAATTTTGCAGACAATATGTTGTTAATTTGTGCACGTAAAGAGAAGTACTTGAATTTTGTTTAATTAAAAAGAATCAATTTAATCAAAATAATCGATTTAAATAAAAAAATTCAATTTGTTTGATTTTTATTATAAAAATCACGATTGCACCGTGATTCTTCCCCAAGTAGATAGATCATCCCTAAAAGCCTAAAAGTAGGGGAAAATTCGATAATCTGGCATCACCACACTGTTCCTGTTTGCACTAAACTCTCAAAAATCATAAATCCAGTTTGCATTTAAACCATAAAGTTATCATTTCTCATTCCTTTAAGAATAATTTTGGAATTGTTTGGTAAAATGAGAACTAAGAAGGTGTAGTAAATATCCGAAGCATTTGGAGTAGTTGTTTTCTAAATGCACTGCCTGGACTGACTGTGCAATTTGTAAATATAGTATTGTAGACTGGTTAAATGACGATTGTTTTATACAACTAAGATGTTGGTTATTGAACATAGTCTAATTGGTTTTAAAAGCAGCTTGAAAGTTTAACTAGATTTACTCTAGAGGTTGGGAACAGGGATAAAGTTGCATAGGTAGCTCAATTTTGACTAAATTAATACTAAGCTTACCTAATAGTCGAGTATGATGGGCCTTCAAAGTCAAGTCATTTTCTCCAGAGCCGAGAGAGGAGTTTATCGATACATATTAATAGATTTATGTAACTATTTTTAAGCTCAGGTGATTTATGGTCATTGTCAAATCACACAACTCTACTTAAACTAAAATCCCATTGTATTTTCTAAGTACTTAAATATATTAATAATAATGATAATAATAAGGCAAAGTGAAGGCTGAGATGATTGTGGTAGCAGGTGTGTAAGCATCATTTGTTACAGAAATATAATCAAGTTAGGACGTTCACTAAGCTGGTCTTTGAATCATTTATAACTGAGAAATTGATTACTTTCCCTGTAATATTTTATTGTCATTTTGACATGTTTTAATTCACACAGCTGGTGACTCACCCCTCGAACAGTTTCCATTTTATTATTGTCGGGTTTAGTTTTAATCTGTGCATATTGCTTTTGGACTCGCAGATGGAACGTCTGGTGTTGGATGTGATTGAAACACTGAAGAGTTGGTATGTGCTGTTTGTTCTAATTTCCGTCCATTTCTTTTTAACTACTTACCCTTTTTGATGATAACACCTTTAACTAACAATTAGTGAAATTTGGCAATAGCCTTTTATTGTTTAAGAATGCAAAGACAGATAATTACACTGAAATTTGTGTATAGTTTTTGTGTCTAAAAGGATTTATTTTGTGATTTTACTTCAGAAGGAAGTATTCACTAACTTTCATATCAATTCTGTACTTTAGTTTAAAAAAATTGTGTCGAATATAATTGTTATGTATATTTGTTAAATATTATTAAAATGTTGTTGCATAAAAAAACATAGGTAAAGGAATAACAAGCTAATTGATTTTTAAATCGCAATTAAAGTGTATCGAAAAATAATATCGTAGTATTATATTGTAAAATGTATAGCAAGTTTTTGTAAATGTTATGGCGCTGCTATTTGATAATGTTAATATCTACCTACTTAACTACATTTTTTTGTTGATGGCACAAAGCTGACTCGTTATGGCACATGTACTTAATACGCCTTTGTATTATATAATAAATAATATATTTAAAATGTATTATAGTAATAAACTAAGTATTATCTGTTGGTTTACCTGTTTATTTGATGCAAGAATTTCCATTTTAGACCCCAAAAAAGACGCACATCTTATTAAGATTCTATTCATGCTTTAAAAGTGCTGCCTTGGAGAGAGTTCAGGATGTGATGGAATTACATCAGGAAGAAAAAATAGGGAAATGTTGACATAGCAATATGTTAATGTAGATTTGTATGTTTTTGAGAACAGTAAAGTCTATATTTTATGAAGTGAAACTCTTCCAATAAAAAGTGATTACTTGTGCAATTTTTTTTAAAGATTGACCTGCCTAAATGTTGCAAATAGGTTCATAAATAATGTTACTATTTGCAATAAATATGTGATGATGTAATTAATACCAATACATATAGAAAAATAATTTAAAATTTGACGAATAAACGAGCATAGAGAATGGTGTTTACTTGTATCTATTCCAAGTTTAGGAATTTATTAATAATTTTGAAATTTGATCTATAAGCTCATAATAATAAAATTAGTCAATACTCCCACTCCTGAGTAAAATTCTGTGGTCTATAAAATTTAGTTGGCGTGACTGGTCAAGGAATTAAAAAAATATTGAAATTTGGTCTATAAGTACATAGTAATGTCTTCTAGGAATCATAAAATAATAAAAAAATATTTTTAGAATAAATGACATTTATTGAAGTAATTCGTAAACTCTTAATATTGTGTCATTCTAATTGGGATGGGGGTTAGGTATTTTGAAAAAATTTAGTCAATACTCGCTCATGAACAAAATTCTGCCGTCAATAAAATTTAGTTGCCCTGACTGGTCAAGTGATGGCGCCATGTGAGCCATTGGAGTTGATAAAGTTATTCAGTAGGTAGTAAGAAATTATCGTTACAATTTACTGATTACAGTGTAATCATAAATTTAATACTAAGTTCTAGCTTCACTTCGTTGAAATTCAAACTGAGTTATGAATAAAATAATTTATTTTACTTCAACAATGTTTATTTATTTGAACCTTATATGTATTTCGACATGTTTACATGCATTATCAAAGGTAGTATTAAAAAGTAAACAGTTGGGTCCGGTGCCCACGGGCCTAAGTGGGGTCGTAGGTCCCCGAACAAGAAAAATGAGAAAAGAAAAAAGTAAAAAATTCCAAAATAAAAAAAGTAGTAAGTATACGGGTGTCCTTTTTAATACGATCCGCCCTAAATATGTAGAGAACAAAACAAGGTATTAAACTGTGGTAAAGGGGTGGTAAAAACTTGCAGGGTGCAAAGAGGGCTTACTTTATTACCAGTCAACTCAACAACGAAATATTTAATGGCAATATATACCTTGTGATACATCAAATTAAAGCGCTTAAAAATGATATAGTATCTAACAGAAAAGCCAGGACTTTCTTACGAGCTGTAAGAAAAAGCGCCCTTATGATAGTTAGATATTCATTTTGTCCAATATCCAATGTATCTACGTTATAGTAAATAATAAAGAACTAGCTGAACCCGTGCGCTACGCTTCACGCAAGCTTTTGAAATGAAGGGCTCGTCGCCCTACGTGACTGCTACCCAAACATTTGTCCCAAATAGTGGAAACAAAATAATAAATAAGCTGTCTCGACATGTAAGAGTCCGTTGTCACGTAAAGTTGAGACAGTTCGTGATTTACTATAGAGATTAAATCTTTTTTAAATCATTTTATTAAATAACAAATAATCATGTAGGTTTATACAATCTCATTAAATAACACTAAAATATGTACTGTTTGCTTGTATCTGTAATTGTCAAAAATAACTTACATAAATAAAATAGTGCTTATGTGCATAAGAAATAAATATATTAATGCATTTCAAGACATATTTGTTGCGTTTTTAAACTGAGTAAATTTATATCTAAGTGTTAGAAGGCATTTCTGATATCACATGCAGTTGCCATTATTGCTGAATTTATTATTCTGTAGTACTTTTTTATATAACTTCAATTTTGAAAAACTTTTTTCACCATTCGCCACAGTTATTGGTTGTCGTATTAATAAAACTTAATCAATAACAGTATTAAAAGAATTTCCAACAAAATTCCAGTTTTCAGAAAAATACCTCCTAAATCACGAGAAATATCTGTTAGGCGTCATTTTTTTACAAAATCATAAAATAATAATTATTAACTTCAACAAGCATTTATTTCGGTTTGCATAGGCCAGACAATAAGAAGTTTTGATATTTGGTACAAAGGAATATTTAGAAGGTTAAGAGGGACATTAACGGCCATGGAAGAAAATTAAATTAGTGTATTGTGAACGTTAGGAACAACGAAGAATGTTGTTAATGGCATATAGAAAATGTTTACAATTTTGTGATGATACACGTAAATTAGATATACTAGAAGCTTTTTAAAATTCACAAACATTTGGAAAGTGCAGACATAGATAACCAAGATCAAGCCATCAAGTTCTAGTGTTCTTATAGCGACACCGACTGTTTGCTTTGAATCTTGCCTTTAATAATGACGTTGAAATACGTACAAGGTAAAAAAATAAATATCTGTTGAAGTTGTTTGACAATAGTTTTAACAGCGATTTGAGTACATACAACCGCACCGGGGGGAGGGGGTGGGGGAGGAGGAGGGGAGAGGCATAACATAAGGATACATTTAAGGATGAACTAAAATAAAAATTTTCTGAGCTACTGCATGGTATTTGACAACAGTTATAACACTGCAACTAAAGTGTTTATGGCATTTCATCGTAAATGTTGGCGCCTCTCAGAAATAGCGTCTTGAGACAGTTGTCTGGCTTCACCTATCGGGCCGGTCCTGTTTTTGTTTAATTGTTCTTAATCTTGAAGCTTTTTTTATTTATTTTGTTTCATATTTTAAAAACTTAATATAAATGATTTTCGAATCCCTTGGTATAGTTTACAAAACAAGGACAATGTTAGCAAACTAATAATTGATGTAAAACAATTTGCATTGGCTTGATATATAGTGCGCAGGAATTCGTTGTGTGCAAAAGCGTAAAGCTAATAGGGAGAATACGCAAACAGGAGCCCAAATGAACAATCTGATTAAATTCGCGTTTCACGAGGCGCACAATAAGCGTAGTTCAAATTTAATTAGTACTCTAGCTTATTATGACTATATTGAAAACTAGAGCTTGGAGAACCACCTGAGTTTTATTTCGAGATTAGTGTTTAGGATGAACTGTGTCGAAATTAATGCAATGTCTTACAAAGCCACCCCTTATACGTACACCTACAAAACTGTAATATTATGCAGGTTCTCCCATCGCAACAGAAGGTGAGTTTTGCATAAATGCAGCTATAAACCTTCTGTTGTAAGTGTATTGAATGTGTAATGAACTGCGGTATGTATCTATTATACACAAGCATCTCGTAATTTGTCCCTGAATTCTCCAGTTAAAAAAGTTTGGTGCTTAGCAATTCAAATATCCTTATTACATTTTTTAATAGGTTTGTTTTTGCAAGCAACTCGCAAGTTCAAATAAAACCACAAACTGCAAATGTATTTATTCATGGATTATGAAAACAAATTTGTTTTTACAGAAAAATGAATGTGTGGTCTGTGAAGATATAAAATTCCAATTTTCACATATAAAATTACAAAAAAAAAAACAAAATTCCATGAAAATTTTGGAAAATGTAATATTTTCAATTATTTCTTTTTATAATTGTAAAAAAATTAAAATTGGTACTTATAATTTATTTTATAAGTATTAGATCGTTAATTATTAGATTAGTACTGGTTGCTGGTGCGCAATCGGCTCATTACCTTCTCAGCTCAGCTCCCAAGTTCCACAACTTGTGTCCTACTAGGTTAGCAATCATGGGAAAAGACAAAGGCATGGGGAAGGGATAAAAGCAGGGAAAGGCGAGGAGTTAGATTTGACTAGTAAAGTCAGATTCACTAGAGGATATACGCCCCTCTACTAAACCAAAACTTGATAGTAGACTTGTGAAAGGGAACTTAGGGGGGGGGGTATAGGAATCGGTAGGTGTAGAGGATATACGCCGTTCTACTAAACCCAAACTTGATAGTAGACTTGTGAAAGGGAACTTGGGGGGGGGGTATAGGAATCGGTAGGTGTAGAGGATATACGCCCCTCTACTAAACCAAAACTTGATAGTAGACTTGTGAAAGGGAACTTGGGGGGGGGGTATAGGAATCGGTAGGTGAAGTCAGGGAAATAAAAAGAGAGAGGGTAGAGGGAACATGAGCTCCATTAGGAGGATAGTGGGGATCGCATTTAACACAAGTTTAAGTTAAAAAACCGACCTAGAAATTTAAAAGAAATTCATTTTTTTTACGAGAACTTTTTATTTCTTATTTTCTGCTTAGGGCCATATGTAAATACCAGATGCAAGTTTAGATTCATGTCACACTAAACGTTCATCAAAATATACTCCTTGAAATAAGTTCAAGCTTGAACTACGAATGTACAACGGATTCTGTTCTAGCTAGAACGTAGCAGGGATCCAAAATGGCAAATGGTCATGAAAAAACTGGTCAGATCTGTCATTGTCAATAGCATCTAGGATCCCTAGAACCTAGTAGCGGTGGTTAAGGAGGTTAAGAAACATGAAGGGAAACAGGATTAAATTTACCCACTGAAATTTGTCCTGGAGCGGTGGAAACTATTTCCTCTTCTACATTAAAATCTAGGAACAATTTTTGGCAGGGGGAGAAGTGGAGAGCGTCATATGAGTCATGTTAGAAAAAAATAAATTAGGGAGGAAGGGGAGAGGGCGGAGCATGAGTTCCGTTACGCGAGGTGAAATGGTGGGGGTTGGATTTAACCCAACTGGTAACTTTTAGTGGCATGATTGTGCGGTTGCTCACATGGGAAATACCGGATAATATGTAAAGGCGCATACTGGTAATTTTTGCGCTTGCATACAGCTTGTACAATTGTTTTACGCAAAATAATTATACAATGCCGTTACACAGAAAGAGAAAGCATATGCGACAGTCTCCCATAGACCAAAAGAGATCGGTGATACAAAAGGTGGGGCTTCAGAGTGTGATGTCCCGTTTTGCTACCAGCAGTCTTGGTTGTAATCGGCTTCACTCGTCAATCCGTTGACGCCATCTTTTTGGTCAAATGTGGGACTGTCGCGTATGCTATCTTTCACATGGCATTCATTCTTGAGGGTTTAAGTTTTAGTGATGTAGTTGGTGTGTCTCTTAGTGTGAGACACACCACACTAAGAGACAGAATACCTAACATCGAAATTAGACAAAGAACCGGAGTAACGGATATAGTCGACAGAATAGTAAGACTAAAGTGGAAGTGGGCCGGTCATGTAGCAAGATTCCAGGACAACCGATGGACAAAAAGAATAATCGAATGGAGACCAAGAGAGGACAAACGAAGCAGAGGGAGACCACCAACCCGCTGGACTGATGACGTTAAGAGGATAGCTGGAAACTGGACAAATAAAGCCAAGGATAGACAAGTTTGGAATACATTAGAGGAGGCTTATGTCCAACAATGGACTTAGAGAAGCTGTATTGGATGGATGTAGTTGGTATACGACGAGGGATTTTTACCAACTGGAATAATGTAAATTTTTTTCCAAAAGATACACCAAAATAGGCCTCAGGCCACCTGAGGCCCCCGGGCTCGGCCCACATTGGCCCAAAGGTTAATCAGACCTGCAACTGGTCCTCTTCTAGGGAGAAGAAGCGGTGGGAGTGAAAGAAAATTTGGGAAATCATGTAGGGAAAAGAGGATTACATTTGCCTAGTGAAGTTAGATTGACAAGTCTTTCTTAAAGCGGTGGATACTTTTCCGCCTACTACACTAGAATCTAGTAACAGTTGGGTGTAGCGGTGGATGCGACGTATAAGCCCTGTTAGGAGAAGAAGGTCAAACGGGGAGGGAGAGTAGAGGGCGGAGCAAGAGTTCCGCTACTTCAGATTAAATGGTGTGGTTATAACTAACCTAGATTCGCGTAGTAAAGAAACCCGAGAAACTCGAAAATGTTTTCAGTTTGTCCTGAATATTATTTTTTGAATTATTTTATATCGCCAAACTTTAAAAATATGCAGAATGGAAAATTTTCCATTTTATAACTGGGCGAAATTCGCTCTTTTTATATATACTTTTTATATTTTAAAATTTATTTCTCTGCTTTACAATTTGAATACATAATTTTTATTGCAAAATTTTAATAATAATTCCACAGCAAGCGTCTGTGGTTTATTTTATTTTTTACACGAAAATGAACAGACGGTATGTGAATCTAAATTGAAATTTTCATAAATTAGGGTTTTTATTGCATAAATTTAATATTTTACGAGATCTAACATTCTTTTAAAATGTAAAGAGTTATTTCTAAAGCGCCCGGGATAATTTTACTCGCAGATCCTGACGTCCATCCCATTAATTAACATAAAATCTTTCGGAAATCTTTCCCTTTTGAGAGGAAGACTCTTCAAAAGAAACTCTAAATCTTATTTACATTTCATCTGATAAAAAATGAGAAGCAGATATCTAAATGATAAAAAACGTTTACTGTAAAACATTTTTAATATTTATTGAATATAATTTTATTTGCTCTTGGAACTCTTTGAAGGCACAATCCGTAATGATGACGTAAAATCAAATTCAAGTTAATTTTAGGTTAATGTTTGAATTGTGGCCAAGTATATTTTTCTAATTAAATGAATCTTGATTGTTGCGAGAAATATTACGAAGCTAAGGGTGTAGCGTTTCGTAATTGTGCCAAAGGGTTATTTTATGAGACAAGCAACAGATACAAGGGATAATTATAGAGTAATCCCGTCCTAATTGGCAATTATCTATCTTTACTAGAGCCATCCCTAATCTAACACTAGGACGAGGTCTAAATTACCAACAATTCAATTCCGGAAGTATAATAATAAAAACAAAAGCAGAATTCCGACAATTTCCCTGAAATATTTTCAGTGAACAGAAACTCGATTTTCCCCAGCAATTTTTCTGAAATAAATAACCCTTTGCCGCGAAGAATTTCCATATACAAAGAGGAAGTTTCGAAAATAAACAAGTTAAGTTATGCATTTATATTAAATTTATCGTTCATATTGACTGTAAAGTAAGCACATGTATTTATGTATAAGATAAAGTTAAAACTTTTAATAGAATTGCAAACAAGTTCCAGATAGATGGTTCTAAAGTTTTAAAATTATACTGTCATTTATTTTAAAATACCGGCTCAAAGTGTAGGTGAGCCTTTAAAAACTACCTACAAATGGCAAAAATGTATAAAACAACGTGAAACTTTTAAGATAAAATTACATAAGGATTTACATAACGCAGACTTCAGAATTATATGCCACACTCCGAATGCTTATATGGCTTCATACTTTCAAGAAAACATGTTTATTCAATCTCCTGCAACGTGGATTTGTCTAGTTTTGCAACTTTATTGCAGCCCACGAAATGAACACTTTAAATTTTACAACTCTACTCCTACGGAACCGGAACCCACCTGGATCTTTTACGATTTAAAATAATATCTGTAGGGGGAAAAATCGCGCCGCAACAGGAAAGAGCTTCGCCAAAAATTAAAATTAGGAGAAACCTGAAAGATCCGCGTCAAACTCTCATAGCACGTCTTACATGGTAATGTGTGCAGTTGAACCGAACAGTTTCCAATTCCATTTTCAATGCAGCCATCCTGAAAATGGCGAGTTTATCCAATATGCGATAATGCAATTGAAAAGATTCCAAATGATTTTAGATAAATCTCCGGGAAAGCTGAGCTATCATTTGGATAACATTCCGGTGGCATTTCAGACGTATATTTATAATAAAAATTTATGTCTAGTAAGAGCTTTTACATATGCGGATGATAAAAGGATACAATTTGTTAGATACGGGACAAGAAAATTCGAATTTAAATCGCGAAATTCGAATTAAGCAAACCAAATAAGCTTTAGGGCTAACGTTTAACCGTTTAATAAATTATTAGGTACGTTATGAGCAGTAATGAATCCTTATTTGCCTTACAATAAAGGCTGCTATTATAATTATTAGTAGTTTGGGGTCTATAAACTTTGGGAAATTATGGAAATTTATTACGATGAGCAAATAAATGAAAATTAATAATACTGCAATATTCGATTTCCAGTTAGTTCGTGCAGTCGTATAATAAGAGCAGTAATAATTAGAATTTTAATGATACGCGTTGTGCCCTATTATGGCTTATTTTATAGTTCACATTTGCTTTTAGTAATCATCGTTGCACGACATTACTAAATTATATTTATTTAGATAAAATTAACATTAGTCTCATAATAGTCATTCTCAGAAATATAGTTTATAAATTTAAAAATTGAGATGTAAACAAAATTTCAAACTAATTACACTAAAAAAGTTTTTAAAAATCTTTTCCCCAATTACAACCCTTAAAAAGCTTTTTCCAATTGTGCAACGACAGAAAGTGTGAATGTGAAATTTTGAGAGGTTAGTGGGAATTGAAAGGAAGTGACATGATTAAGGTCTAGGAAGACAGCAAAAACTAAAATAAAATAAATCTCTTTCTGCAAATATTATTTAGGTATTAAGGTGGGTCGAAAGGATGTATTACAATAGGTCCACAATCCTTCCCAGAAGAGTCAAAACTGTTTCCTCTAGCTTGAATAAACTAAAATTTGGTGGCAGTAGAGCTGGAGGGGATAAGGGCAGGGCGCTGTATGCGTCGTGGTTAGAGAAGAAAGGGGAGAGAGAGTAGAAGGCGGAGTATGAATTCTGGTAGAAGAAGGAAATGAAATGATGGGGGGGTTGTATTTAATCTGGGTTGGCTTAAAAGAGAACACAAAAATCGAAATAGTCTTCAACTCTCAGAGAGGGCAGTAAACTGGAGGAGGAAGGGTACAGCTTAGGTTTCGGTGGGAAAGGGAAGTGAAATTGTGGAGATCGCAATTGTGATTTAAGTTGTCTTAAGCAAACCCCAAAAGCTTCCAAACACTTTTAGCTTCCGCCTTATATGTTTTATTGTTTACTAAGGGTCTGTAGTCAAGTTTAAATTTATATCAAGCTGGACTTATACTTGGCTTTAAAAACGTAAACAGTTTCAAGTAAATTTATATTTAAACAACGTAAATTTAGGTCCCATAACCTAGTCGTAGTGGAAGAAGCAGTAAGGGGGGGGGGGGGTTATTGAAATAAAGGAAAACGGGGTTTGATCAGTGAAGTAGATTCACCAATTCCCTCTTTCCGGAGAGTAAAAAGGCTTTTTCCATTTCTTCTTTTTCTTTTTTTTTTCGGACGTCATGTTTTTAGTGGGAACTTGGTAGTCTCAACAACTCTTCTGCACGT
This sequence comes from Ctenicera cuprea, assembly GCA_958336395.1. Taxonomy (NCBI): domain Eukaryota; kingdom Metazoa; phylum Arthropoda; class Insecta; order Coleoptera; family Elateridae; genus Ctenicera; species Ctenicera cuprea. The sequence goes on from OY284491.1 coordinate 13,338,844, forward strand.
CCCCCTATCCGCCGAAAGCTAATTTCTATTTTTGTAAGAACTTCTTCTTCTTGTAAGTCGCTTTCCACCTCTTCCTAGGTCTTTCTCTGCTGCTACGTTCCCTACATTAAGTTTAAATTAATTTCAAGTTGGGACAAAACATGAATTTTTGTCATAGCAAAAACAATTTTGACTTAAAAAATAAACAGTTCGGTAAGTTGTATAACTTTTAGTAGTGGTTGGACAAGAAATAAAGAAGGATTAATCAAATAAATAAGAAGAATATGTTATGTTAGTGAAGCAGATTTAAAAATTCCCTATTTTCCGAAAGTGGAAATACTTCTTCTATTTCATTACCTTCTTTTTCAGTCCTTATGTCTCTAATTGAGTTTTGGCTGTCTCAACAACTTCTGTTTACATGCTCCTGTCTGTTGCTACTGTCCGCAATGTCTAACTCTTATTTTTGTAATAGGTTGCTTTAAGCTGCTATCCACGTCTTTCTCGGTGTTGCTATGCTGCTCGTTTTTTGCACTTGAGATTAAATTCATTTCAGGTTGCGCTAATACCTATACCTATGGACCATTGGGAAAACTGACAGAACGAAAATAGAGACTTTTGAAATGTGGTGTTACAGAAGAGCACTAAAGATCTCTTGGACACAAAGGAAAACGAACGAAGAGGTCTTAGAACAAATACAAGAAAGAAGGAAAATATGGAGACACATAACGAAGGGAAGGACCCAAACAATAGGCCGTATCCTGAGAAGAGATGGATTACTAAAAACAATTATAGAGGGGAAAGTAAACGGTAAAAACCCAAAAGGACGACCTCGTCTTCAATTTATAAAACAAATAATACAAGACTCGGGAAGCAACAGCTACGAGGAAATGAAAAGAAAGGCCTTAGACAGGGGTAAATGGAAAGCTGCGACAAACCAGTCCCAGGACTGACGACCATGGAGGAGAATACCTATATTGTTCCAATAGCAACAGAACAACTGTGGAAGAAGATTGGTAAAGTAAATTCACAAATCCTCTATTTGCGAAAACTAGAGAGCCGTTTTCTATTTGTTCTTCTTCATCCGTCATGCACCTAGCTGGGTCTTGCTGTTTGAACAACTCCTCTCCACGTCGCTCTGTCTCTCGCTATTGTACGCCAATTTCTAACTCATATTTTTGTAAGGTCTTCTTTCAAGCTGCTCTATACTTCTTCTGGGTAACGGGTAGGTACTCCTTTACGATCCCGGTGAAGGACAGTCCTACTTCAAGATTATAGCGATCTTGCCCACGTGAGCTCTTGGCTTCCCATCACTTCCTATGGATGGGAAATCAGGTCCCAACCTAGTTCCTAACCCCACCCCCTATATTTTAACCTACCTACATCCTAATCCAACTCGCCAAGACGCCTGGCAAGCGTGGCGCTTTAATGTCAAATACTCCCTAATGAAATGTCGGACTAAACGAAGAAACGACAGCAACCTATATGTTACATGAAAAAACAAAACCTGTCCCACTTAGAGGAGAAGTGAGACAGGGGGACATACTTTCACCGAAACTCTTTACATTAGCATTGGAAGACATATTCAAGCAAACAGACTGGACGTGGAAAGGAATAAATGTGAACGGAGAACGATTAACTAACTTACGATATGCTGACGACTTCATTCTACTGTCAAAACACATGGAAGATCTAAAAGAAATGATCGAGGACCTCAATAGAGAATCTCAAAAAATTGGGTTTAAAATGAATTTAGCCAAAACCAAAATTATGCACCCTGACCCAGAAATAGATATAAGAGTTGAAGAAACCCGAACTGAAAGAGTAAAGGAATACATTTACCTATGACAAAGAATTGAGTTAGGAAGAAGCAGTGAAAAACAGAAAATTCAAAGAAGAATAAAAATGAGATGGGTTGCATTTGGACGATTATGGTTTATTCTAAGAACAATAAAATAGGTCAATACCTAATAACTTAAGTGCTCGACCAATGTGTCTTACCAGCATTTACATACGGAACAGAAAACTGAACAACAACAAAGCACAATATTGAAACCATTAGAATAGCTCAAAGAGCAATGCTAAACATTACGGAAAAAAACCAAAATAAAGAACGAAAGAATAAAATCAATTACTAAAGTAACAGATGTTGGCGTCAAGATAGCACAATTAAAATGGAACTATGCGGGACATGTGGTCAGACTCAACACAAACAGGTGGAATCGTAAGATCATACAATGGAGACCGTACGAACATAAAAGGGGAAAAGGATGACCACCTATGCGCTGGTATGCAGATTTTAAAACTACGGCGGGACTAACATGGATACAAATTGCACAAAACCGTTAACGTTGGAGAAATTTAGAAAAAGCCTATATCCAAAAATGGATTTAAACGGGCTTAAGAAGAAAAAGAAGAAGAAGAAGAAGAAAAAGAAGAAGAAGAAGAAGAAGAAGAAAAAGAAGAAGAAGAAAACCTTTTTCTCGGTCTCTATATGCTGCTTGTTCTCTACATTTGAGTTTAAATTAATTTCAAATTGGAACAATACTTGATGTTTTGTCAGCGCAACAACAATTTTGACTTAGCAGTTTGAACAATGTACGATTAACTTACCCTAAGCTCTATTACCAAGTAGTGGTGGGAGAAGAAATGGGGGAGGAGGATTAAGAAAATATAGAACAGGAAAAGGGATTAGGTTTGATCAGTGAAGTAAACTCACAAATTCCCATTTTCCAAGATGCAGTGGATAGACTTCTTCTTTTCTTCTTCTTCTTCGGCCGTAATGTTCCTAGTCAGGTCTTGGCTGTCTTGACATGTTTTCTTTACCTCCCTCGGTACAACTCCAACTCTCAGTTTAATAAGATCTTCTTCTAACCCGACTCTCCACCTCTTCCTCATGACGTGACTTAGTAGATAGGCTTATGAATCTGAAAAAAATTAACTTCTTTCACCAAATTTTATTTCTATTCGTTTGGTTAGTACTGGGCTAGTTCATCCTCATCCGAATCTTTAATATATTTTGAGATTTATTCTCCTGCTTACTCCACTGTGTGACATTTGGAGTCTAAATATTAATAACAGCGTAGCCAACAGCCCAGAATTATGGCACTTCATCATTGAATAAGCGACTTGCTTATTCATACGTAAAATTATTTACAACGTCCCTTGCTAAGTTAGTACATAAAACAATATAAAATATTACAGCCGCTAATTGGAATGTATAATTGCAAGGTTTTCGCTTCCTGCTGCCCGAAACCGTGTACCGGAAGTCCAGAGATTCCGGAAGGCCAGGGATCCCGAGAGGCACTGGTCTTTCCGGGCACTAAGACGGTTTCCGCCCGCCCTGTGAACGTTAATTAAATTCAAGGATCTCATGTTTAGTAACAAAGAAACTCAATTACCGAATTATATTCTACAATCTCAATACAGCGCTAAACTTCTCAAAACTTCCAGACAGTTTTAACACTGTTTCGAAGTATTATGTACATACATTTAGGAAAGTGAAATTAATTTCAGTTTTGAATAGGCAGGGAGGAAGATATGTTAAAAGTTTCGTAGTTTAAATTTTTTGTTCTTATGCCTTTTGGAGTTTAAATCTCTCCGCGACCTATAAAGCTTCATACTACTTTTCCTCAAAATATCATTTCATATGTAATATGCGAGCAACACTGTCAGTAAACGTAAAAGATAAACGAAATAAATTTTTTAAATGATTTATATCTTCGCATTCCCCATTTCACTTTAGATTAATACATGTTTTATCGTGTATAAAGTACTGGCTGTGCGCGGTAAGTTTTTTTTCTTTTTTGCTCATTACATAGACCACACTTAAAACAGTTATTACTTCAACGAGATCTCATTTTAACCGCAGAATGTCGCATTTGTTCTCTGCTCGTACAATGGAGCGAAATAGGTGGTTTCAGCAAAATACTTTAGTCTGTTTAACTCGAACCAACCGCCCGCTTGTAGCTGCATGATTATAAAATGGGGTGTGTAAAAATGGTAAAAGGGTTGAAAATCACAAAACATAAAAATTTTAATTACTGCCGTTTATTTGAACGCTGTTTGAATAAAATACTTCTCATTAGAGCTAATACTTATTGGAACTATGGCACTTTATTTACCTATTAGAAATGTTATTTAATTGAAGTACTACTCACGTAAATTACTGTTTTACATTTGACTAGTTACTCATTGGAACTATAGTGGTTATAAACATTTTAACGTAAAAATTCGATTTTATGACGTGAAAAATTGATTTTTTGACGGCTAAAAATAATTTTCTTTAATGTAGGAATTTAAAGACAAGCTATGTAATTATTGATGAAGAAAATAAATTTTTTGACGCTAATAAATAATTTTTTGACGTCAAAATTTGATTTATTGACCTCAATAACCGTTAGTCAAAGAATATTATTCTTTTGAGCCACCTCATACCATATTTTGTTAAATAAAACCCACTTTGACAATTATCAAACATCCTCTTTTTCGAGGCAAAAGTCCGGGTCTGGTATTTTCTTCTAGTTTTAATAAGAATGTCCTTTTTTTTGTGCAAAAGTAATTGTGCGGATAAAAAAAGAACTAAAAAGCCATGGTAGTATTGTCACATTAAAAAATTTTTTGTTTGACGATCAAGAGGGTGGTGGCGCACACAGGATAACAAATACTTCCAGAAGCATCACTTGTGTCGGTTTCTTAGATGTTTTCCGCATTAATTTGGTGACCATCGCCATATTTTGAAAATGTTTTAAACGTCATAATTCAGTGGCGCCAATTTTGTAGACTTAGAGCCGTTTCACACGAGCCACTTTTCGTGGCGCTACTGTAGCGCTACTGTGGCGTTTGCGCGTGTGAACGATTTTGAATTTAGTAGCCGTGAGCGCGCCACAGAAGGAATATGTCTAGAGTGGCGGAAGAAGTGCTTTTAGCACTTTTATTATTACGCCGTAGAAAGAAACATCGGAAAAAAGAAAGTACTGGGTGCATCCATATGTAGGTGATAGATTATTGAAAGGATAATTTTATATATCCTTTCGATATTTAAAACAAAACGAAATCAAGTTTTTTAACGTTCTGTATCAAACTCCTCCATGCTTATAAAAATGCGAAATATTTTCAAAGTTTTCAACGTGCGTCGTTGCACCAAAACCTCTGTTAACTTTGATAACTCAAGCGCGACTGAAGCCCATGTGTGAAGCTCGTGTGAAGCTGCTAATATGATTACGGGTACTGCCGATTGTGGCGACGCAATTTGTGGCGCGATTTTAAGGGAGACCGGCTACTCAATTGCCACAAACGCGCTGCATATTGGTGGCGCGTCTATAGTGTGGAAACTGTCATTTAAATGCATTACTCTCCAAAAGTAGCGCCACAGTAGCGCTACAGTAGCGCCACGAAAAGTGGCTCGTGTGAAACGGCTCTTACAACAACGTACAACAATAATATTGCTAAAGCATAGTCGCCTTAAGTAAAGGAGGCTATGGCTAAAGGCAATTCGCAGGAAAACGAAGTGCATATGAAATAAACGCACAAAATGTGGCAACTGCCAATAAACAACCTCAAATTAGCGCCACAAAAGCGTAAGCCAACCACACTTTATCTGCCAGATTGAAAGGAAAACCATTTACAATATGGTCCACTGCGAAACAAAAAAATTACCAAGTGACGCTTCTGGAAGTATCAGATATTCTGTGGTCGTAGTCTTGGTGGTAATGTATGTAATAACGTTGTTTGGTGCGTAAAAATGTTAAATAACAGAATGTGCAGATCGCAGTTTTTTATTTTACGTTTTAATGGTTAGAAGTTGTCATGATTACATGACTATGAAAAAATGTATTGAAAAAGTGTCCACTTTTTTGCTAAAAGAAAGGTACATTTATGGCAAACATTTTCCACCTAAACACTTTGACTAATAAATAGGTTTTAGGGCTTTCGGAGACCGATAAAGCAGAAGCTGTAGTGGTTGTGCTTGCGTGCGTGCTTTCGTGCGTGCGTGCGTGTTTGTGCTGTGTGAGTGTGTGTCTGCGTGAGTCTGTGTCTGCATCCACTTTACATTCCAGACGGCTTAACGCAGAAAACGCAGAAGATTGGTTATTCCACAGGGATGAAACCGCAATAAAATGAGGTTGGACTGCCAAAAAAGGGGGAGGAGAGAAAGGGTGCTCTATTTCAATGTAGACGCAGTAGAAAGAGATTCGTAGATTCATATTCTTCGCATGTCTAATAGCCGCTCTGCGCAAACACGATTTTTCTATAACCCCCCATTTTTCTTCTGTTTTTTAAAAATGTCCTAATTTCGGCTTCAAAATCGGTATGAGCATGTTAAATGGTAATACGAGCTACATCCAATTGAGAAAAAAAATCTATATCGTGTTTCCATTTGGTCGTTACCTAAATAAATCAATTTTGAGATTTCAACGAATAAACATTAGTTGCAACCAGAAAACACAAAATATCATAAAATCAGGCGACTGCTTCAAAACATGGGGGGGGGGGAGATGGCCCTGCTTTAGTATAGACGCTCTCGAAAAAGAACCTTAAGTTCGTATTCTGCATATATCGAATAGCCGAATTGCGCAACCGTCATATTCCTATTTTCCTCCAGTGCCCTCTTTAAAGATTTTTCAGTATTTCAAAAATGTATAAATTTTGGCTTTAAAATCTTAAAATGTTCTGAAAACTATCAAAAATTCATTTTCAATATCTTTTAAAGTATGAAATTTTTTAAATCTTTAAAATTTTCAAAATTTATAAAATTCCATAATTAAAACATATCCAAAAATTTTCAAAATTTACAAAAATGTTTAGTTTTTAAAATTTACAAAAACTTTTATTATAAATTTTCGAAATTTCTAAAAGTTTCAAAATTTTTAATAATTGTAATTTAGTTTTTTAAATGTCAACATTTTCTAGTTTATATAAATTACAAAAATTTTCTAGAAAATTAAATTAAAAAAACTAAAAATGTTTAATTTCATTAATTTCAAAAATATCAGTAATTGCGAGGAAGGTCTCGTAGCGGTTGCCCGATAGCTTTTTTAGTAACTTGTAACTTCCTCCTACATACGTGACGCGAAACGACCCAAGAAAAGTAGAACACGCGAGGAATCTCCGACGTCTTTTTTTTGTATTTTATTTTTATTGGTAACTGGGGAATCCGAAAATAAATTGGCTTAATCCAGGCAATTTCTTATTCAAATAGTTTACATTTTACTTAAATGTCTTTAAATTTTATGAGGAGAGTTCTCCTTTTACAAAGGTGGTTGCTCTGCACTCTTTAAACCCGAGTGTCAAACTAACCGCTTTGGTTTGCCCCCTCCTAAAAAAAATCTTAAGAGCGCTCATGGTGTTGGCTAATTCTTTACTTTATCCCTATTTAATTACATCCTCCGCGTAATGTGAAATTATGCACCAAATTTAATGTGCTCGAGCTCGAGAGCAGAAAGCATTTGCGTATTTAGCTACTGTGTTATAATTTAATTTTAGTAATAAAATGTTGCATGTGACATATTTTCTCGCTTTTTTATTTTCAAAAAAAAAAATAGTAGACACCAAAGAAAGAATGTTTTTACGCTGGCGTTCATTAATTAAAATTTAATTTTATGTTATTGTAATTAATTTTTCTCTGAATTTTGATTATGTTTATTAAACACTAAAATCTATTGACTTTTACGTTACACTAAAGTAAACATTTATTTAATCAACAAGTTTGATCAGTAATAATTCATATGTTTTTAATAAAAGCCTTGTTTGCGTTGTTAGAGCGAGTTTGTTGCAGCCTATCGTATTGCACGTTTATATAAATTACAAAATTTGAATTTCTAGCCTCATTAAGGGCGAAAATTCCCAATCTTATTAAAGATCATCTAAAGTGTTTATGCGGATTTAAATTTTTATATTCATCTCTTTTTCTCGTTTGTTTTCTGCTGTTTGCGGATTATTCGTCGTTTCATTGAAAAGTTCCCCGGAGTCGAAGTTATCGCAAAAGCTGAAGTTCCAGTACTTTCAGTTCCAGATAACACACAAAGTTATGGCCCCGTCTATTAGCAAAAAGCTCGACAAGGAGTACAATGTAATTTGTAACGTTAGCTTAGCTGCGGTTTTCCGAATTAATAATGGAAATGTTATTATTCATTTATGCGGGAATGAGAACCTTGTTTGAATACAAAACTGAATAAAATCAACATCACGTTTGCAGAGTACACGTTAAAAATATTTAATCTGCCCCATGCAAATGGTTGTTGTTTTCAGATGTGCTCCCGTGTTGTATTCATCATGCTTCTAGTTTTGTTTATAATAACAATAATGGTCCGTTCTTCCCCTATTAATTAACGGTCCGTCCATTAGTCGAACTCGAAGACCTATGCCGAAAAGCTCTCCCGGCCATTTAATACTAATCCCTTAATGAATGTACACGTACTGAAATGACCGAGAGTTGTCGGGGCTTTGTTTTGAGGAATGAGAGAAAATTTTATTTTACACGCAGATTATACTAAGCGGTTCAGTATTTGTTACGCTTAAATTATTAGAGCAGAACCGACGAACTTTTCGTTTTATTTTGTTTGATCGAAGAGCTGTAGTAGCCTTTTTAAATTTTTCGGTTTGTTGACTCTTGTAGATGTTTCAGTAATTTCGTGGTTGTTACTTACGCATGAATTATATTTTTATTAAAAATTTAATCCTTTGAAAATGGGTTAGTATTTTGGAAATTACGTATTTGCCTTAAAATTTTTAATACTTTCTCATTTTACGCGTGTGCGCGTGGGTGCGGTAGCACTTTATTTCCAATAATTCGATTTGTTTTCAAAATTGTCTTTCCGATATCCTATCCATACTGAAACACACTTGCTAAGTTTCGTTACGACACAATATTTAAGAGAAAAAAACAATGACATATCAAGTATACAGACAAAATGTTTTACTTTTACTGACGTCAAAAATCTTTTGACGACAATAATTAATGTTTTGACGCCATAAAATTTTTAAACGTCGTAAATTATATTTTTTTGCGTCAAAATTGATATTGTGACGTCAGAAATTGATTTTTTGTTGTCTGAAAATAATTTTTTTAAAGTAGGAATTTAAAGTTTCAATTATTAATAAAATAAACGGTTTTTTGACGTTAATAAATTATTTTTATAATAGCACAAATAGCCTAAAAATTGCTTACACATTTTAGAATAAAACATGACATTAAAAAATTTTTTAACGTCAAGGATGCATTTAATGCCAGCAATAATGTAGTTTTAGACATCAAAAATATAACTTTTGACGTCAAAAATCATGTATTTACGTCAATAATGCTGCTATCTAACGGAGTACTTGGCGATATGACAAAGTATCGACAGTAATCACAATAGCAATCAATAATTGCGTGTATTTGACAATGAAAAAAAAGTTAATTCTTAACAATTAAAGTGTGTTTTAGAAATGTTGTTGTTGGGAAAGAAAAACTATAATTGAAATATTAAAAAAAAACGGTATAAAACGTGGTTTGCAGATTAGGGTAATTTTAAGCTGGGAATAATTCAAGCAAGACTTTGGGGAGATGAAGACGCAATAACAATATTATAGTAGCAGAACCCGTGGTCTACGCTCTTAAAACGTGCAAGCTTTTGTAATCAAATGCCGCGTAGCCCTACCTAACTGTAACATAAACATCGGAACCGGAAGACATAATAAGAAATAAGTCGTGTTGAGATGTAAAAGCGTAAAGTTGAGACAGTTCCGGTTTTAATATATATTTTAATATATTATATATTATATATGGCAGTAATGAGTGAAAATAGTAAGCAGACTAATTTATTTGTAAAAGAAAAACAAATACACGATGTTTATTTCAATTTTAGCCATAGGATTTCAGAATGTACAATTAAACAATTGCAAATGTTTAAATTTTTACAAAATTAACCAAATCAGTAACAGCAGTCATGATGGTAATAATATTTATCACTGTGTTTAATAATTTTTATACATATTGGCAAATTAAAAATAATTTTAATTGTTATTATTACAACAATGACTGCTTTAACTTTCAAAGTCATGGTTGGCCGTTATTAATTTGCTTAATTTTTTAAACGGTTTGTTTCCGTTTTACAGAAAATGGTGTAATGTAGATTTTTGGGGTCAAAAACTCGATTAAAAGATTTAATAAATCAATTTTTATACGAAATTTAAAGCCAAACAATCAATCACCTTTAGTATTTATATATTGAATCTGGAGTCTCAGGTTTACGCCACCATGGCAGAAAGCAGAGATTCGCTTGCACAATTGACCGCTAGGCTATTACAGAGAAATAGGACCCCATACTGTACAATATTTGATTGCGTAGCTAAAAAATAATTTGTTGATAACTCATTAACAACACACACGAATGCATGATTTACTTTTTGAAATATTGCAACTATTTTCCGTAAAAGTGAGACAAACCTTTTCAAAAATTTTGTTAATTTAGTAAAATTTAAATATTTGCAATAGTTTAATTGTATATGCTAAAATTCCATGCCTCAAATCTAAATAAACATGGTGTACGTATTTTCACACATTACTGTTATATATAATATAAAATACAGAGTGGCTATGAAAACCCCGGCCACTTTTCTTGCGGCGGTCAAGAGATGGCGCAATAGTAAAGAAAAATTAAATTAAAATACTGGCAACAACGCAGAATCCAAGACGTTTTAGTTATTACATGCGCCTCATATTAAATCAAAACAACTAAAACGTCTTGGATTCTGCGTTGTTGCCAGTATTTTAATTTAATTTTTCTTTACTAAAGTGCCATCTCTTGACCGCCGCAAGAAAAGTGGCCGGGATTTTCCTAGTCTATTAAAGTATACACTGTGTCTATAAAGTAACCCCCCCCCCCCAACTAGCTTTTGAACGACTTGATATTTTACCACAAAATTTGGTGTGCTTTAATGGGAAATTAAGTACTATCTTTTAACCAATAATTAAACTTTGTATCATTCAAAATGGCGGCTGGGCGCCATTTTGGATGAAAAATGGGGGGCCGAGTGACACCTCATTTAAAAGGTCTTTTAGTTCTGCGTCTGATCGTCGAGTTTCAAAGAAAAATATTCAGCTATAACCAAATTACAATGTTTGAAGGTAAAGAAGTCTATTTAAAAGAACTAAGAATTAAAGTACAAAGAAATTAAATTAAGTGTTCGAAATGTTCACCATTCACTTATTGGCACATAAAAATACATTTTCATAAGTTTCTGGAGTGATATTTCTGCAAACTTCTGTAATGCGTTGCTCCAGTTCTGCAATTGTTTCTGGGCGGGTTCTGTACACCTTGGATTTCAGATATTCTCATAGAAAAAAATCTAAGGGGGTTAAATCTGGGGAGCGAGCCGGCTATTCTACAGGCCCCCGCCTACCAATCCATCTTCCAAGAAAATGTTCGTTGAGAAAGTCAGAAACAGGCCTATAATAATGAGGCGGCGCACCGTCCTGTTGGAACACAACGTTTTGAATATTATTTTCAGGAACCTGAGATATTTTTGGAAAATTTTGTCCTGCAAATGAAAAAGTGGATTACTGGATAAAAAATCAAAACAATTTTGAATTGAGTGAGTCCATTTGTTTAAAATCCGCCATTTTGTTATGGCTGAATATTTTTCTTTGAAACTCTAGGATCAGATGCAGAACTAAAAGACCTTTCAAATGAGGTGTCACTCGACCCTCCGTTGCCATTAAAAAAATTTTTTAAATGGCGCCCAGTCGCCATTTTGAATGATACACAATTTAATTATTGGCTAAAAAATAGTATTTAATTTCCCATTAAAGCACACCAAATATTGTGGTAAAACATCAAGGCGTTCAAAAGTTAGTAGGGGGGGGGGGGTTTACTTTATAGACGGTCGGTATATAACAAAACCGCAACTGTCTCAACTTTACGCTCTTACATCTCGATATGATTTATTTATTATTATTTTTTCCGGTTCTGATGTTTATGTTACAGTTAGGTAGAGCGACGCAGCACTTGTATTTAAATGCTTGCATGTGTTAAGACGGTTCTGCTAGTATAATATTATTATTGCGACCTCATCTCCCAAAACAAAAGAAAGTCATGTCATGTCAAAAATTACCATAGGTAATCGTGCTTTTTTAAATATCATCCTAAAACCACGTTTCATCGATTTTTAATATTTTAGGAATACCTAATCTTTTTTTCCCAACAACAACATTCCAAAACACCCCTTAATTGTCGAGCACTAACTCATTTTTACTTTCCTATACTTTCAGTATAGGGAAGTATTGATTTCATGCAAATTTTCAAAATCGAGATTTTGACGGAAATACATGTTTTGGGCTTCCAGGATCCTAAAAAAGTGGTTTTTAAAAAATGTCTGTCTGTGGGTGGGTCTGTGGGTGGGTGGGTTACGCTCCATATCTCCGGAACGGCTGGACCGATTTTGATGTGCTTTGGAATGAGGGAGTATATCAAAAATTCACCGACAAAATAACCTTTTAAAAAAAAACCGAAACCGGAAGCGGAAGTTAGACATGTTTTTTTGGTAGCATTTTTTTCAGAAACGGAATTTTGGAAATTTTAATAGTGGAGATTAAAGAAGGCCATAGGAGAAATCAAACGATTTTTTAACGAACTCTCTAGCTTTAAAATGGCGGCCGCTACGAATTTTTGAACATTTCGACTTTAACGCCCATTTACTCAAAAATCAGTTATCTGATTGGAGTCAACTATATCTTGTTTGGTAGCCCTTCAATGGTACTATACCATGAAATATAATTAATTTTGAAAATATAAAAACGATCGCAATGACATCACTCCAAAATTTTGGAATTTTTCAAAAAAAAATTTCTCAAAAACTGCCCACACGTTTTTGTTTAAACTTTTTAAGCTGATAGAGATAGGCATCTGCTACAATTTTGTTTTTCGCTCATTGCTATAATTTCACTGTGACGCCCTCTGTGATTTTTTGAAAATTGAAAATTGGTACCCTTTTATTTATTTAACGGGGGGCAATAAAATATTTCTGTTAAAGCAAAATAGCTCATCATTGATAGCAAAATCCGAATATCATAATATTTTTTTGATGCTTTAATATTTAGGGGGGGCTACTGTTTCCCCTCCCCCCAAAATTTTCGCTACAAAATTAAAAAATTGATTTCTTCTTTTGTTTGCTCTAGGAGAATCTTTTTACAAAAAATCAAAAAATCGAATTTTTTGCCCCTTAATAATCTTTTTGTCCTTAGAAGAATTTCATACTTTCTACAGCAGTTGTATTCTTGTACTAGTCGTTTAATGTTCAGTGTGGGCTAACTTTTTTATTTTAATAGATAGACTCGCAAACTCAAGAGCAAAGTTGTAGGTCAAATTCTTCTCGATTGTTTTTAAGAAAAAAACTTGAGTTTCCAATTTTAATATGGCGGCCACGGTAAAAAGTAACTTTTTTTTTAATAGAAACGTGGCATTTTGGCTTTAAAATCAGAAAGGTTTGAAAATTCTAAATACAAATTATTAAAAGTAATTTCTTGCTAAAAATACTACTTCTCGAGTTATTAATACATTTTCAAACATCAACACGCTTCCTTACTCGTGCCTCCGGTTCATTTCAGTACGGCTGTTTTACATGTACTCAGTTGCAGGCGGAGCCAGCGTGGTAATGGTACGTTTAAGTTACGCTCTTCACGCTTGAAGTTTTTATAAACGCTGTTTACTTTTACTAGCCGGGTCTAGACAGGTGTACATCAAAAGTGTTGGAAAATATAAAACAATGTTAATTTATAAGTATAGGAAAGTCCAGGCGAAGTGTTTCGCTCATTTTTAAAAATATTATCAAATATACGAATATTACACATCCATCTCCTACAAAATGTAAAATATGAAAATAGTAAATTAGAAAGGTGACTCTGTTCACATCGACTTACCTGTCGCTTCTTGTTATCTATGCTTTTTATACTTACAGATATTTGAAATTAACTTTTCGGCTGCTATATTGTTAGATTCATCGTAGCATGAAATTAAAAGAGATGATTTCAGTTTTGAAAATACAAGTTTGTTTGTAGAAGTTCAAAATCAAATTTTTGTTTTCATTATTAGAGTTTTTACGAAAGCTTAAAGATACAACGAGTAATTTGGTGTAAACAATAATTTCCAGTTTGCTAATGAGAGCACTCTTGTGTAATGGCCATCGTTCTAGATGCATGCATTAGAATAATCCCAACCTAGATACAAATAATGTCTCCGAAGATAGGAAAATCCAGATATCGGATTGGATCCTCTCGGCCAAAGCTCGTATATTTGAGGAGCTATAAATGTCATTTTCAAACGTAGAGTGCCGCTTGCTCGCCGGAATGGCTAACATCTGCTCGCATTCGGATGAATATCTATGTTTTACTTCCAACGAGCATATAAATGTTCGATGGTTATGATTTAGATTTGGTATTTTACACTTTAATGCATAGATACGACGTGTACGACACATGTTTGATGTATTAAACCCACTTTCTGTCATTTGCATTTCACTTAGTACCACTGTTGAAAGTTTGCGAATATAAATTCGTTTCGAATTTGGAAATTTTCCAGACGGAGCTTGTAGAAACTTTGTTTTATGGTGTTTCTTGAACTTTTCTTGCATAAAATATTGTACATTTTTTACTAATGGAATCCACAGGAGGGATATAAAACGGCAAAAAAGCGGATTAGTGAATTACTTTAGTATATTGGACTCCTTAAATTGAGTTTGTTAATGTAATTGCATAAATAATGTGTCAAAAGCTTAATTGGCCGGCCACAAAACAATTACGGCCCATTGATAAGGGTGTCAGAATCTAGGATATCTGGAAAAAACAGCCCCGAAAAAATCCCCCAGCAAATATTCCCGAATACAAAGCCCTTGGAAAAAAAGCCGCAGGAGAAAAAAAAATCTTGGAAATAAAAAGCCCCTGTAAAAAAGACCCGAAAAAGAAGCCCAGAAAAATAGCCCGAAAAATAATCGTCGATAAAAAATAAGATACATGTTTTGGATTTCTAGGAACTCAGAAGAAGTGGTTATAAAAAAAATGTCTGTTTGTATACGGGTGGTGTGGGTTTGTATGTGTGAGTGTGTGTGTGTGTGTGTGTGTGCGGAAGCGGAAGTTAGACAAGTTTTTTTTGCAGCATTTATACCGGAAAACAAATTTTCTTGAAAATTTTCATTTTAACGCTTTATTACCTCTCAACACTAGTTCACAGATCAGGATGAAATTCGTTATTAAAATTGCCGTAACAATGACTATTTTTGTACCAATGAAAACTGTGTAGAAGCTGTTTTCTCCGTGGATGTTTTATCGGATCTTTTTTTCAAAGGATTTTGTTTGGAAATATTTTTGCAAGGCTTATTTACCCGGAGATGTTTTCGGAACTGTTTTTGTTTTCGGGACACTAAAATAAACATAGTACGTACAAACGATCAGCTTTAAGAGAGCCGAGAGACAACTTAAGAACAGGTTATTCCAGTGTTGCCAGATTTGGTAAAATTTCACCAGTATTGGTGATTTCGGCAGGCTTTAGTTGTATGGTGAAAACTTGCCAATTTTAACACAAAATTGGTACATATATTTATTTTAACCATAAAAATGAAATGTGTTGCCGCCCTTTAACGACTGGCAGTGGATTTAAGATGAGAATTAAAATTTAACCGTAACCTATTTAGTATATTAAGAGGCAAGACTGCACGAGGCAATTTATAATTTGATGATTTAAACATCCAAATAGGGTAAATTCATCATGACCTGAGGCTATAATTACGTCCATTTGGTGAAATGTAATAACATAAATTCCGGCTCGAGGCGTGAAATCTGATGAAATCTGAAGCTACACCTGGTAAATTTTTATTTGGCAACAACAGGTTAATTAGTAATTAAGGGAGAATCATAGACAGCGGATGAAGATTTATGTTGTCATATGTTTCTCTGCTATAAACATACCAATGTTGTGTTTGTTATATTTATTTGTTTAATGATAAACTACTGATACCTGTGTAAAGGTGGTGGTAAATACAAAGTAGTGGCGTTGTGACTGCTGTTGATGATTTATTATTTATGCAAGTTTTGATGTGTCAATAATTGTTGTCGATATTATTGCTGTACCTGGTAAATTTTTATTTTTTATCAGACAACAATAGGGTAATTAGTAATTAAGGGAGAATCGTAGACAACGAATGAATGATTTATGTTGTGATATGTTTCTGCGCTATAAAAATACCAATGTTGTGTTTGTTATATTTAATTGTTTAATGATAAACTACTGATACCTGTGAAAATGTGGCTGTAAATACAAAGAAGTGGTGTTGTGACTGCTGTTGATAATTTATTATTTATGCAAGCCTTGATGTGTCAATAATTGTTGTCGATATTATTGCTGTACCTGGTAAATTTTTATTTTTTATCTGGCAACAAAAGGTTAATTAGTAATTAAGGGAGAATTGTAGAAAATGAATGAATGATTTATGTTGTGATATGTTTCTGCGCTAAAAAATACGAATGTTGTGTTTGTTATATTTAATTGTTTAATGATAAAGTACTGATACCTGTGAAAAGGTGGTGGTAAATACAAAGCAGTGGTGTTGTGACTGCTGTTGATGATTTATTATTTATACAAGCCTTGATGTGTCAATAATTGTTGTCGATATTATTGCTGTTTTTCTTGTTGTTGTTGACAATTGATTAAACCCGTTGACACAGCTAGGGGTTTTCTTGGAACCTAGTAGGAGTCTTATTGCGGTTCCTCGACTTTGTTAATTGGTTGGAAGAGTATTATTCAATGACCTCAGAAAGTAACTCTAGGGGTGGTACAGGATGCCTGCGTTTTATATCAGATTTCTTGTGGCTTGCGTACCTTCGTGGAGACAGAGTGAGCATATTGACATGGATTATTTTACCGAAATTTTTTACAAAATTTAGGACTTTTCTGGGAGCTATTTTTCACACTTGGAGGGGCGATAATACACCTCTTTGCAGACACCCTTTCATGGCCTTAACAGTCATCAAGTCATTTCCCAGTTTTGAGGTTATCCTTTGATATTTTTGTCTTTTTATTGAATCATAAGATGGGTTATCAAAGGCACCCTTTCTTTGATTGGATTAAGTAACTTTCCCAAATCTTAATTAAAACTATAAAATTCGTTAAACAGCACCTTGACGTTGAATGGGACACTTAAAAAATGTTGAACCAACTGCTGCTCGTAAAGTAGTTGCTAATATTTACGATGATATTCAAAGAAAATAATTTGCATTCGTCATTATTTCTAGAAAAAAAATTTTCTTCCATAACCGCTTTTTTCGTAGCAAAATTGATTTACTTTTAAAGTAATTCAGTCTACTCGAAGCTTTAGAAAGGAAAATGTCACGTGAAACATTTTGCTGGAAACGAAAAAGCTAACCCTACTTACAGTTCTATTCAATTCTTGTGAATACAAATGACCGGACCGTCGAACTGACTGAATGTTTCGCGTTTTCAGAGTAAAGTTGTGCGCGGGGTTAGAAATTCCTCCAGTCTATAGGGTTCGGTAATTTAGTCCGGTATTTTCCGTATTATCTTTTAGAGGAATTAGGTTTGTTTTTTAAAGCGCGGTTGTAAGAGGAACGGCGAGAATGTCGAAAAAATCCCGGATATCTTCTCCCATTGGCTCTATCGCGATCCTTTAAATCCCATCGCATGACCGGTGGCTATATTTCTTTTATGTAGCAGTAGACATTGTCGATATTCGTTCCTATTCTGACCAATGAAATTGTCACTGTTAAAGTTTAATGGCTAGAGCAGTAACTTCACCTTTAAATTAATAAGTAGGCTTTACACAACCTACATTTACTATAATAACACGAGTCCGACGTTCCGGTTTCCTGACTGAATATAATTAAACGTCTACTATTGCTGTATGCCAATCTGGATTATAATTTTAATTCAAATTCATTTTGAATTAGATTTAAATCTAATTCGATTTTAGAAAGTATACTAACCGTTGGATTTAGATGCAATAAATTTGATTTCAATGAATTCCACATTGTTATACATTGAATTTAAGTTCGATTCATGTACAAAGCGAAATGCAATTATTTTGATCTAGTTTCTAAACAATTTATGTAAAATTTTAACTTAGTTAGAACTACTTTAGTTAGAATGAATTTTTAGCCTACAAAATTCATTTCAGTATAAAATTAATTTTCCAATCTTACACCAGGGTTCTTCTATCCTCCCCGAATCTGGGATAAATTCGATTTAATTTGTTTTGTCACAAAGA
This sequence comes from Ctenicera cuprea, assembly GCA_958336395.1. NCBI lineage: Eukaryota > Metazoa > Arthropoda > Insecta > Coleoptera > Elateridae > Ctenicera > Ctenicera cuprea. Next base: position 13,357,072 of record OY284491.1, read on the forward strand.
AGTTGGCAGACTGAGACAGGAACAGAATTGTAGCTGATTTATATCTCTACAAGTTTACAAAACTAAAAAGAAATCGCGTGTCCAGTTCTTCAGCAGTATGTTTGAGAAAAAGTCAAAATTTTGATATTTTGTTTACGTCACAGCTTTAACAGTTTAAAAAATTCTAGTAGCTTGTAAGATTACGTACATTTTCAATGTTAAATTTCATCCCGATCTGATAACTCGCTTATGAGTAAATAGGCGTTTAAACTCAAATTTTCAAAAATTCATAGAAGGCGTCACAGAGAAATTAGTGGTCTGAGACACACACCAAATTGTTGTTTATTTCAAGTTTTATAAGCTAAAAAGCTAACATTTTGTGAGCAATATTGTTTTTATTACAACGCGATCTGTCAACCTGTTTTTGAATAATAAGGCGCTACGTTTAAAATTTTCAAAAATTTGCAGCGGCCGCCAATTATATGCTAAAAAGTTCGGAAAAAGAACTTGAATTTGCCCTAAAGCCTTTTATCAGATTCTGTTTCCAATTTATAAAATTTAGTACAGGAACAAAAATGGCTTAAAAAAACATGCCCGCTCCCAGTTTCGGATTTTTTTAAAACCTTATTTTGTTGGTGAATTTTTGATGCACTCCCAGATTCCAAAGCTAATCGAAATCGATGGTTACACACTCACATACCCACCCACCAACAGCAGACTTTATTTAATAACTTTTTTCGATTCCTGGGGACAAAAACATGTATTTCCATCAAAATCTCGTTTTCCAACATTTTCATGAAATCAATACTTCCTTATACTGAAAGTATAGGAAAGTAAAAATTCAGGTTTAGTTGGAATGGATTCAAATCAATATATGTAAATCTGGTTGAGATTACCAATAAGAAACTTAATCGGATTCGGAGCCAAATAATCATTGTATATTCGGATCTGATTCTGATACTGATTCCCCTTAACTGGATTCAGATCTAAATAAACACCATATATGGGAATCTACTTCAAACTGCAATAAATGATAATTTTCGATCCGGGTTTAGCTAGAATTGAACTCGATTTAGTTAGGTCTGCCTATAATTAAAGTAAATCAATCTGCCTCAAATTAGAATGGAGCTGGTTCCAGTTGAATTATGAATTCGATTATAGACAGGATTCACCCGAAAAGATTTCAATCGTTAGATATTTCGAGCAGTATTTAGTTGGAATGAATGTGAATCTATTTCAAATTAATTTAAATCCACATATTTAAAATGAATCCAGGTTTAATTAGAATGGATTTAAATTAATATGATGGATTTGGTTAAAATATATTTGGATCTAGTTGAGATTACGAATAAGATACTGAATTGAATTCGGATCCAAATGATAATCATCCTATATTAAAATTCGATTAAAAAAACTGAATTCCTAATCGGATTCAAATTTAAATAAACATCATATATGGGATTTTAGTTTAATATGCAGTGAAAGATAATTTTGGCCCCGGATTCAGCTACAATTGATCCTGATTTAGTTATACCTGGCTATAATTAAAGTAAATAAATCTGCGTCAAATCAAAATGGACCTGGTTCTACTTGAAATATTAATTTGTATATAGGATTCGCCCAAATAGGTTTCAAGATTGATATATTTCAAACGGGTTAAAATTTGGTTTAGATTAAATCTGAATCCATTTCGAATTGATTTGAATCCACATATTTCAAATGCAGCCAGGTTAAGTTAGAATCTATTCAAATTAATATGATGAATCTAGTTAAAATAAATGTAGATCTAGTTGATATTACGAATGAGAAACTAAACTGGATTCAAATCCAAATAATGATCGTATATTCGGATCCTATATCAAAATTCGACAAAGGAACTAAATACGCAATTGGATTCAGATGTAAATAAACACTATGTATGAGATCTTACTTCAAAATTCGATAAAAGATAATTTTGGATCCGCATTTAACTAAAATTGATCCTGATTTAATTAATCCTGGCTATAAATAAAGTAACTAAATCTGCAACAAATTAGAATGGACCTGGTTCTATTTGAAATAGGAATTTGATTCTAGGAAGGATTCACTCAAATAGGTTTCAATACTGATATATTTCAAACGGATTCAAATTTGGTTTAGATTAAATGTAAATCCATTTCGAATTGATTTGAATCCACATATTTCAAATGAAGCCAGGTTAAGTTAGAATGGATTCAAATCAATATGATAATTCCAGTTAAAATCTGGTTGAGATTACGAATGAGAAACTAAATTGGATTCAAATCCAAATAATGATCGTATATTCGGATCCTATATCAAAACTCGATAAAGGAACTAAATACCTAATTGGATTCAGATCTAAATTAAGATCATAATTTTGGATCATGATTTAACTAGAATTGATCCTGATTTAAATAAACCTGGCTACAAATAAAGGAAATAAATTTGCAAGAAATTAGAATCAAGCTGGTTCTACTTGAAATATTAATTTGATTTTAGGAAGGATTCGCTCTAATAGGTTTCAATACTGATATACATCAAACGATTAAAATTTGGTTTAGATTAAATCTGAATCCATTTCGAATTGATTTGAATCCACATATTTCAAATGAAGCCAGGTTAAGTTAGAATGGATTCAAATTAATATGATGAATGTAGTTAAAATATATGTAGATCTAGTTGATATTACGAATGCGAAACTGAATTGGATTAGGATCCAAATAATCATCGTATATTCGGATCCTATATCAAAACTCGATAAAGGAACTGAATACCTAATTGGATTCAGATCTAAATTAACATCATATAATTATGGGAATCTACTTCAAAATGCAATAAATAATAATTTTCTATCGGAGTTAAGCTAGAATTGGTTTCGATTTAGTTACATGTACTTATAATTAAAGTAAATATATCTGCATTAAATTAGATTGGAGCTGGTTGTAGTTGAAATATGAATTCTATTATAGGCAGGATTCACTTGAATAGGTTTCAATAGTTGTATATATTTCAAACGGATTAGAATGAATATAAATCTATTTCGAATTAATTTGAATCCACATATTTAAAATAAATCCAGGTTTAATAAGAATGGATTTAAATCAATATAAGTCTAGTTAAAACATATGTGGATCTACTTGAAATTACAACTTAGATACTGAATTAATTTCGGATCCAAATAATAATCATCTTATATCAAAATTTGATAAAAAAAATTGCACTCCTAAATGCATTAAGATCTAAATAACAAACATTATATTTGGGATTTTACATCAAAATGCAATAAATGATCATTTTAGATCCGGATTTAGCTAGAATTGATCCCGATTTAGTTGATCTGGCTCTAATTAAAGTAAATAAATCTGCATCAAATTAGTTGCTTCTATTCGAATTCGATTCTAGGCAGGATTTATCCGAATAGATTTCAATCCTGATACATTTCGAACGGATGCGTATTTAGTTAGAATGCATGTGAATCCACTTAGATTTAATTTCAATCCACATATTAAAAAAGAATTCAGGTTTATCTGGAATGGATTAAAACAATTTGTTACATCTACTTAACATGTATATAGATCTAGTAGTTGCGGATAAAAAACTAAATCCCTAATTGGATTTGAATCCAAACAAATGTCATATATTGGAATCCTACTTTATAATTTGATAGAAGATAATTTTGAATCCAAATTTAGCTAGAATTGATACTGATTTAGTTAAAGCTGGCTCTAATCAAAATAAATTAAAATAAAGCTGTTCAAGTTCAAATATGATTTCGATTCTAGCCAGGATTTATCCGGAAGTTGTTGTATTGCATCGGATCCTAAAAATTTCAAATTCGTACCACATTACCATATAAATCTAGAGGGAAATTTTTTGGCCGCCTAACTTTTTTCAATTAGTACATGAAATGAAGTGATCGTCGAGCAAAATCAACAAAACAATAAACGAAAATATTGTTCCTAATTGAAATTTAAGTAAACATAAATAACGGCAACCGAAAAGTAGAGTTGAAATTTAACTTTAATTAAAAACAGCCCTTTGTTTATGAATTCGTTAGTAAACGCGCGATAACGGTGGTCGATATGAAAGAGAAGAGGTCTGGTTTATCATCAGGAACAATGCCTGGTCGGAGATAAGTCCATTAATTCGGATTCTATTAGCACGGCGACGAGTAACTGCGAGATAAGCGCTAATCTGGTGGATCGGGGTTACAACCCGATTCACACTTCCGAAAACTTAACAACTACCCTGTTTTTCCTTCCAAACTATTCTTACTTTGCGGCCGCAAAACGTGGGATAATCTGTCTTCCAGATCAGCTCGGAAAAAATTCATCCGGAAAGATTCAGCCTCAACTTTTTTCCAGTCCTTCTTGAGTTTTCTTAGGGGGTTAATTTTTTGCGAGCTTCTTTTATTGGATCTTTAGGATTAGTCGTTATAGCATTTAATGGCGAGATGTTATTAAAACGGTGCCTCCATAAATGTGGCTATTATGTTATATGACCCCGTTTTATTATTATTATTATGATTATATAAATATGTTTTTCCTTAGTTTTTCTAGTGCAAATAAACAAAAAATTACAAATCAAAAGTGATGAGATTAAATTAATGTCAAGTGTAATTTTATTTGACCATTACTGTACATTATCCCCTAAAAGGAATTTTATAATTTTTTTTTAAATTGTTCGATTTTCCAATGTGAATAGTCAAAAATCTGGTTCAATATGGCGTTGTGAGTCGGTCTTGTAATCCCCAATGGGCCGCAACTGATCGACCGCAGCAAATTCATTAGTTTAACGCAGGATTGTCATAGACCCAGCGTCCAAATTACTTTTGTTCGATTTCTCTCGCCAAATCATTCGGATCATTTACCACCCGTGAAAAATTACCTGCCCTTCCCCGATGCTGTGTGTGCTACCGTGATTCGTAAATACGACCATTAGTTCTTGCAGACACCTTGGACCGTTAGTGGAAGAAGTAAAAGTTAAATCAAACTAATCACTACTACGCATCTGGGGCGGGAGGGGGGGGGGGGGGAGATTTAATCTCTAATGGACAAAACAAATTTTGAAGTGTAGATAATTTTGAAGTCAAATTAGGTTTGTGAACGTGTCCAATGTAAGCCAAATAGCCAACGAATATATTGGGATAATATTAGGATAAAATTTAAATGAGAAACATTTTAAGAAAATATCTAGGGAAAAATTCAGCCTTGAAAACTAGAGAATAAAAAAAACAGATAAAAAACTAGAAAATATTAAATACTTTTCCATATGCACGTAGTTGAATTTTTTTTATTGACTTTTCCTGCAGCTTTGGATTATTTCAATATTTTTTATTTTCAACGATAATTTTTTTCGATTTTGCTATTGATTTTCTTTGCGAACTTCTCGTGAGTTTTTCATTATCTTTGTTGCCTTGAGGGATGTTCCCAATTTTGTTTTCTAGATTTATTTTGTGGCACTATTTTTCTGGATTTCCCATTGTTTCGCTTTTGTTTCATTTCTTAGATTTTTTCAGAAATGTCACTCTCTAAAATTTACCACGGTTTTTGTTGTTGCGCTTGATTTTACTCTACGTCGGGGTTTTCTAGATTTGTTCAAGATTTTCGTTTCCTTAGCCGATTTTTTAAAGTTTTTCCACAGTAGTTGATTTTCCTGGAGTTTTCTTTTTTTCGAGCTTTTCTGGTTTTGTTCAAGGGTTTCGTTTCCCTAACCGATTTTCCTCAAGTTTTCCCCTTGATACGTCTTCAATAGTCTGTTTTTGGATATTTACTCCGAAATGTACCTTTTTTTTTAGAATTGTTCACCTGGATTTTTTTAAATTGTTGCGTCTTGGATTTTCTTCGGCTTCTTCTAGTTGTCAAGCTTTTCTGAATTTGTTTCAAGGTTTTTGTTTCTTTAGCTCAATTTTTCACGATTTTTGTCTCTGTGGTTGATTTTTCTGGATTTTTCTAATTGTCGAGCTTTTCCGGATCTGTTTAACGGCTTCGTTTCTGTAACCGATTTTTTTAAAGTTTTCCTCGTAATACGTTCACAATAGTCTTTTTTTTTTGAATATTTCCAATTCCACACCTTGGTTTTTTAAATGGTTTTTCTGTATTTTTCTATAATTGCATGTTCATGGATTTTCCTCAGCTTTTTGTACCTGTCGATCATTTCTAGATTTGTTTCAAGATTTTCGTCTTCTTAACCAAATTTCTTGAATAATTTCACGATTTTCGTTTCTGTGATTTTTCTGGATTTTTCTACCTGTCGAGCTCTTTTGGATTTATTTCAAGGTTTCGTTTTTTTAACCGATTTTCCTAAATGTCCTTTTTTCAATATTTTTTACAATTATTTTCCATGGCTTTTTCTAGTTGTCAATTGTAGTTTTTTTCTAGATATTTTCTTAGATTTTTTGGCCTTTCTTTCTTGAATGATTTTCTTTAAGATATTTTTAAAATTTTTTTGGTTTTTTGTTATTTTAGGTGATTTTTCTGGTTATTTTTGTTGACTTATCGTTTAGCAGTTTATTTTCCCTTGGTAGTCTTCCCCTGAATTGTTCGATGGGTTTTGTTTCCTTATAAACTTTCTTAGATTTTCTTTCTACACTTGTCTCTTGGTTTAACAATACTTGATTCCCGAATTTTTGCTCTGGTTGGTTGACCTTGGTAATCTTGATTTTTAATTTTTTTTCCATTGCTACTTTTCCTATACATTTTTTATTTTGTATTTGTTTACATTTTTGTAATGATTGTTCATGAAATTTATTTTTAAATTTGCTGTTCTTGAAGATATTTTAAATATTTATTATTGTAACGTATATTTAAATATTTATTAACGTACGTTTCCCCACTTTCTTGGTTAAAAATTTTTATATTTTACTAGGATTTTTATTTATTGTTTATTATTTTTTATTTGTTTGTTCTGGCATTTTCTATTAATGTTTTTCTATTTTTTCCTCTTAATTTTTCTTGGTACTATTTTTTTGTATTTGTTCATTTCTGTTTGGTGGAAGCTTGCTCCGGTAATTTTTCTTTTTTTTTGTATTTATGCTAAAGCTTCCCTTTGAATTTTGCGTGTATTTTTTTAAATTTTCTCCCAGATTTATACTAGAGCATGTACTAGACTTGGAGCTATTCCTCCGATATTTATGTTTTAACCGCATTTCAGCAGTAATTAGGAATAATTTAATGCAGTTACGTATTCTTTGGTCTAACCAATTTTGACTTGCCTGTTCTTATCAGTAACCAGGTTTGAGTAAGAATTGTTAAGTCTGAAAACTTTTTTGGTAATGAGAATAGTTTTAAAATAATAACTGTTCTTGTAGAGGTAGCGTGGAAAGAAGCACAAAAATTAATATAAATTTACGGCACATTAACTATAAAAGCCTTCATTAAGAAGCAAAAACTAATGTATTCGAGTTGCAAATGAAATGAATAATTAACCGCAGCGGGCATAAAAGAAAACGTAAGCGCATTTACAAGTTTTCCCCGGACAATTTTCCTATTTAATAATTTTTAATTAAAGCGAAGCGTTTTCTCTATCTTTCATGGAAGAGAACAGTTGTGACCTGTCTGCATGTTTTTAGTCCTGTGCTTCCTGCAAGCCTTTTGTTTAGTGCCATTTGAATGTCGCACAACCCTGGCCCCTTTTGTTTAGATATTGCGACCCCTTTTGTGCCACGCGATGTGCAAATCTAAAGACAGTTGTAACTCTCTCCCCCGTCTGTGTGTTTGTCGCAATGCTGCAGTTCGCCCGTGAGCGAAATAAATTGGTAGAGCTGCGTGTAACTTTGTAAAAGCGAATGATTGCATTTTCCAGGATCGATGGACACTGCCCATCTATTTTAAAGGCTGCGGGCGCGCACCATGGCCCTCGTCTCTGCCCGACCCTACATTCCGAACCAAGAAGCGAAAACTTCACGATACATGAGCTTGATTTAGACAAACTTACAAAAAGTTTTAAGACTTTGAACTTTATAGATTTTTCTAATTCTAATTTATAAATCTGCGATGCTCTTACAAATTCTTTCCTATATTTAAAATTTCAACAAATCCGGAAACCAGAAAATACAACGTATTGGGTAAAAAGTTGAAAGGGGGAGAAGGAGAATTAGTCCGTCCACCCAAAAATCATTATTATTTTAAAGTCACTGTGGAGTTAGTCAGCTTAAATGCAGCGTTTCTATTGTACCTCGGGTAAAAAATAAAAGGGAATTATGTTACAATTTCGAAAATTCATAGCGGGCGTCACACAGTATTGGGGTAATCACTAAACTACAGCTCGTCGCAATTTTCGTCGACTTAATAAATTTGGAAAGTAGCGAGGCTATTTTTTTTAAAATATTAATGACCTTGATTTTGTAAAATTTTGACAAATCAAATTCTGACGGTGTTTAGAATTCGAATTTTTTTCATATTGGAACACTTTAGCCCCCTAGAACTAACAATAATTTTCATATCGAAAATTGTAAATAACAAACTACGATGTAGCAACTTTTCGAATACCCGAACAAAGATGGAAAACAAGGACAAGAAGTAACGCGGAGGTAAGGAGAGAAATAGAAAAAATCACACACGACTCGGACTAAGAAACAACAGGGGAGGAAAGAAAAGCAGATACAGAGGAGAAACCGAAAAAACATTGTAATCTACGGGGTTTTAATTAAGTATTCTGAGTAAGTTGTAAAAAGTTTTAGTATGCCGTTAGGAAATTAAGATGTTTGCAGTTTGTATTATATACGACAATAGTAATGTGTGACGTAAATTCATGTGCTACTTTGACATAAAAGTTTACAAGCTTAATTTACATAATTGCACTTTTTATACAACAACAATTTAAGGACAAAAATTGTAACAATCAGGGTTATGTACCCAAAACACCCATTGATGCGTAGTTTACTAGTTACCTGATAGAAAACTTGTTACGAATATAAATCTGTCCGATATACTGGGCGGTTGGAGGCTATCTATAGGCATGTGACGGTGGGATCTTGGAAGAAGTGGTAGTATTAGGAATGAGGTTTTACTTCGTCTGCTCACGTCTATAATGAAAGTGTCGACCCAAGGGCATACATTTTCGACGTCGTCAAGTTACTGGTAATTTTGATCCGACCTGCTACCAACCTGCGATACGTAGCCGACCATTACTGGAACTGCAGGTAGCCGATGCTAGGAGGTCAGCTTCAGTTATTCCAAAAAGTCCAACTAGTGTCTTTATTGACTGTTGCCACGGGGACAAGGTTTAATAGCTGTGATGTGGTATAAATTTTCCCGATAAACTCGGCAGTTGGAGGCCATCGGTAGGCAGGGGAAGGTGAAATCCTGGAAAGAAGTGACTTGTCTGCTGGTATTAGGAATGAGGTTTTACTTCATTTGCTCACGCCTATAATGAAAGTGTCGACCCAAGGGCTTACATTTTCAACGTCGTCAAGGTACCGGTAAATTTTGAAAAATCAAACTTTGACGGTTTTTAGAATTTGATTTTTTTTATATTAGAACACTTTAGCTTCCTAGAACTAACAACAATTTTGATATCGAAAATTGTAAATAACAAACTACGATGTAGCAATTTTTCGAACACCCGAACAAAGATGGAAAACGTGGACAAGAAGCAACGCAGAGGTAAGGAGGGAAACAGAAAAAATCACGCACGACTTGGACCAAGAAACAACAGGGGAGGAAAAAAAAACAGATACAGAGGAGAAACCGAAAAACATTGTAATCTACGGGGTTTTAATTAAGTATTCTGAGTAAGTTTTAAATAGTTTTAGTATGCTTTTAGTAAATTAAGATGTTTGCAGTTTGTATTATACGACAATAGTAATGTGTGACGTAAATTCATGTGCTCCTTTGACATCAAAGTTTATAAGCTTAATTTACACAATTGCACTTTTTATACAACAATTTAAAGACAAAAATTGTAACTATCACGGTTGCACCCAAAACATCCATTGATGCGTAGTTTACTAGTTACCTGATGGAAAGCTTGTTACGAGTATAAATCTGCTCAATAAACTGGGCGGTTGGAGGCTATCTATAGCCAGGTGACGGTGGGATCTTGGAAGAAGTGGTAGTATTAGGAATGAGGTTTTACTTCGTCTGGTCACTTCTATAATGAAAGTGTCGACCCAAGGGCATACATTTTCGACGTCGTCAAGTTACTGGTAATTTTGATCCGACCTGCTACCAACCTGCGATACGTAGCCGACCATTACTGGAACTGCAGGTAGCCGATGCTAGGAGGTCAGCTTCAGTTATTCCAAAAAGTCCAACTAGTGACTTTATTGACTGTTGCCACGGGGACAAGGTTTAATAGCTGTGATGTGGTATAAATTTTCCCGATAAACTGGTCATTTAGAGACCTTCGGTAGGCAGAGGAAGGTGTGATCCTGGAAAGAAGTGACTTGTCTGCTGGTATTAGGAATGAGGTTTTAATTCGTTTTGATCCGACTTGCTACCAACCGGCGATACGTAGCCGACCATTACTGACACTGCAAGTAGTCTATACTGGGAGGGTAGCATAGGTCATTCTGAAAAGTCCAACTAGTGTCTTTATTGACTGTTGCCACGGGGACAAGGTTTAATAGCTGTGATGTGGTATAAATTTTCCCGATAAACTGGTCATTTAGAGACCTTCGGTAGGCAGAGGAAGGTGTGATCCTGGAAAGAAGTGACTTGTCTGCTGGTATTAGGAATGAGGTTTTACTTCGCCTGCTCACGCCTATTATGAAAGTGTCGACCTAAGGGCTCACATTTTTAACGTCGTCATGGTACCGGTAGTTGTGATCCGACCTGCTACCAACCTGCGATACGTAGCCGACTGTTACTGGGACTGCAGTTAGCCGATGCTAGGAGGTCAGCTTCAGCTATTCCGAAAAGTCCAACTAGTGTCTTTATTGACTGGTGCCACGGGGACGAGGTTCAATCGCTGTGGTGTGGTATAAATTTTCCCGATAAACTCGGCAGTTGGAGGCCATCGGTAGGCAGGGGAAGGTGTGATCCTGGAAAGAAGTGACTTGTCTGCTGGTATTAGGAATGAGGTTTTAATTCGTTTTGATCCGACTTGCTACCAACCGGCGATACGTAGCCGACCATTACTGACACTGCAAGTAGTCTATACTGGGAGGGTAGCATAGGTCATTCTGAAAAGTCCAACTAGTGTCTTTATTGACTGTTGCCACGGGGACAAGGTTTAATAGCTGTGATGTGGTATAAATTTTCCCGATAAACTGGTCATTTAAAGACCTTCGGTAGGCAGAGGAAGGTGTGATCCTGGAAAGAAGTGACTTGTCTGCTGGTATTAGGAATGAGGTTTTACTTCGCCTGCTCACGCCTATTATGAAAGTGTCGACCTAAGGGCTCACATTTTTAACGTCGTCATGGTACCGGTAGTTGTGATCCGACCTGCTACCAACCTGCGATACGTAGCCGACTGTTACTGGGACTGCAGTTAGCCGATGCTAGGAGGTCAGCTTCAGCTATTCCGAAAAGTCCAACTAGTGTCTTTATCGACTGGTGCCACGGGGACGAGGTTCAATCGCTGTGGTGTGGTATAAATTTTCCCGATACCTCGGCAGTTGGAGGCCATCGGTAGGCAGGGGAAGGTGAAATCCTGGAAAGAAGTGACTTGTCTGCTGGTACTAGGAATGAGGTTTTAATTCGTTTTGATCCGACTTGCTACCAACCGGCGATACGTAGCCGACCATTACTGACACTGCAAGTAGTCTATACTGGGAGGGCAGCATAGGTCATTCTGAAAAGTCCAATTATGCAGGTAAGAATCGTCTTGGTGCGGCCTGACGGGTCAGGTGCCTTTCAGCTCGGATACTTATTTGTTGAATCAGTACAGGTTTGAGTAGTCTACCATCACTAGTATGGACTAGGGCTTGCAACCTGATGTCGTACTGGTAGCTCATTTTTCCAAGAACATGCATGCTGGTTGAGCGAACCTCAATCCGACCAGAAGCCGGCCGTAGCGGGTTAAAGTTAAGGCTAGGTACAGCCACGAGGTGGCTCTAGTGGCCACCTCACAGTATGCTGTGTTAATATCTATATAAAAGCGGTGTTAAATAAAAAGCAGTGACGTTGTGATTACTGTTGATAACCCATTATTTATGCAGTTTTTGTGTGTTGATGTTTGGTATTGTCGTTTTTGTTGAGAGTTCACTAAGCACGTTGATACAGCTATGTGTTTACTTAGAATCTAGTAAAAACGTATATTGTTATGAGGTTTCTCAATTTGGTTAATTGAAACCAGCGACTCTCGGAAGGTATATACCGGAGTGACTAGAGATGCTTACATTCCCATTCGGTTCCTCGTGTGTCACGTAGTTTCGTATTGGGTCTCCAATTGGTAAGGCTAAAGACATGGATTAATCTCCATTGATCAGGTTAACAATCGGTTAACCGGCATCGGGCGTGGTAAGCGTTTTGTTCTTTTTTCATAGCAATAGATTTTAGATTAGTAATGTATAGTTGCTTACTTTTCATGGCAATACTGGTGATATTCTCGATGCTGAATGTTTGATGTGTCAGAGAGTATAACTTTTACAAAGAATCCGTAACTAGCCTGCACAGAATTTTTCGAGAATGCGACCTGGCTGCATCGGCCGCTGTGTTCAAGTCCGCGGTGAGTAAATATTAAATTACGTGTATACATTCCGCGTTTGTTATATTTAAAAATTGTGCGCCCTGTTAAAGTAAATCGGTTTTTATGATTGTACACTTCATAATTCTTATACTTAAATGAAACGATACAACTCGTACGAGCTTAGTTTTCCAAACAAAAAACTTTCAGAGCGGTAAAGTTCCAAACCGAAGATGAAATGAACATTTTCTGTCCAAATAGCCACATCATAAATGATTCCGATGATATTCTGCTTTATGTGCAGTAGAACTAGTAGGTGAATTATTTATTTATACAGGGTATAGCGCAAACAGTATGTTGGAAGTCAAACAGTGACAGATATGTATATTTTGAGTGACGGTAATTCAAAATTTGATGCAGTTGGTTTCATAGTTTATAATAATTTTGAATATGATATGACAACTTTTAAATTCAAGCCTTTTAAATGAAATATTTCTGCTATATAAGACCAAATTGAAGTACGAAATATGTAGTTTTAAATTTTTCCAGCAGTTAGAATTTTATAAAAACCTTTTAGTTTTGTTCGAGTTCTGTTTCATAGTACGTTGCATACAATAATTTTAATATGGCAAATGGAAAAGCTGTAGTGGTTTCGCTTTTCTTTTGGGTTACAAGTTACGCCTCTGATAATTAACGATACATGCAAAGCAAATAAAGCAACGTTATTGCATTTCATGGCCTGGAGTTATTCTAAAATTGAAAATTTAATTAACTCATCAACACGAACAATATTTGTTCATGATATATAAAATATTGAATTTAGGAAATGATGTTACTGGAGGAAACGCGCGCCTATTCATGGCCTAACCATCTCGCTTATTACGAATTATTAGCTTATGTTTCCACGTGATATCGTAACACGATATATACGCAAATTGAATAGTGTTGTTATGTGTATTCCACACACCGATGCATCAATTTGTTGTCACATTAAAAACACATGCAAACTGTTACATTATGGTCGCGTCTGCTTTATGTGTTAACATTCGAAACACAATTTGCTAAATGGAATTGTTCTTTCTATTCCTGCTCTATGTCAGTTTTGTTAATTAAAAACAACACCGAACGAATATTGTGCAAAAATTAAAATGATCTGTGACATTTTCATTTCTACTGAAATTACTTGTTGTTATGTTATATCGAATTTTTACCACTTTTTCATACTTATTTGGATTAATGTAATAATCTATTAATTGACATTTTTGCTTTCCTATACTTTCAGTATAGGAAAGTATTGATTTCATGCAAAATTTCAAAGTTGAGATTTTAACGGAAAGAGTCGGGGGGGGGGGGGGGGGGGTCCATGGACCCCAAAAAATGTCTGTCTGTGGGAGGGTGGGTGGGTGTGATACGCTCCATATCTCCGGAACGGCTGGACCGATTTTAATGTGCTTTGGAATGAGGGGGTATATCAAAAATGCACCGACGAAATAAGCTTTTAAAAAAACCGAAACCAGAAGCGGAAGTTAGACATGTTTCTTTGGTAGCATTTTTTTCAGAAACTGAATTTTGGAAATTTTAATAGTGGAGATTAAAGAAGGCCTTAGGACAAATCAAACGATTTTTTACCGAACTCTCTAGCTTTAAAATGGCGGCCTCTACGAATTTTTGAACATTTCGACTTTAACGCCCATTTACTCAAAAACCAGTTATCTGATTGGAATCAACTACATCTTGTTTGGTAGCCCTTCAAGGGTACTATACCATGAAATATAATTAATTTTGAAAATATAAAAACGATCGCAATGACATCACTCCAAAATTTTGGAATTTTTCAAAAAAATATTTCTCAAAAACTGCCCACACGTTTTTGTTTAAACTTTCTAAGCTGATAGAGCTGGGAATCCTCTCCATTTTGCTTTCTTGCGCATTGCTATAATTTCACTGCGACGCCCTCTATGAATTTTTGAAAATTGAAAATTTTATTTATTTAACGGGGGGGGGGGGCAATAAATAATTTCTGTTAATGTGAAATAGCTCACCATTGATAGCAAAATCCGAATATAATAATATTTTTTCGATAATTTCATATTTAGGGGGGCTACTGTTCCCCCTTCCACCAAATTTTTTCGATAAAAAATTAAAAATTTGGTTCTTTGTTTTGTTTGCTCTAGGAGAATCTTTTTACAAAAAATCAAAACATCGAATTTTTTGCCCCTTAATAATCTTTTTGTCCTTAGAAGAATTTCACATACTTTCTACAGCAGTTGTATTCTTGTACTAGTCGTTTAATGTTCAGTGTAGGCTAACTTTTTTATTTTAATAGATAGACTCGCCAAGAGCAAAGTTGTAGGGCAAATTCTTCTCGATTGTATTTAAGAAAAAAACTTGAGTTTCCAATTTTAATATGGCGGCCACGGTAAAAAGTAACTTTTTTTTAAATGGAAACGTGGCATTTTGGCTTTAAAATCAGAAAGGTTTTGAAATTCTAAATACAAATTAATAAGAGTAATTTCTTGCTAAAAATAATACTTCTCGAGTTATTAATATATTTTCAAATATCAATTTCCGCGCTTCCGTTGATTCAGTCCGAATATTTTACCCAACCTTATGCTTGCAGCGCAGCGGTCGGTCTTTCTTCAACCGCTTCAAGATGTTACAACTGATAAGAACTATTTACTTTAACTAGTCGTGTCTAGACAGGTGTATATCGAAAGTGTTGGAAAATACAAAACAATGTATTTAAATGTAAGGATAGTCCAGGCGAAGTGTTTTGCTCATTTTTACAATCTACAATGATACGCGGCTCTGCAAAGTCGTGAGGTGGTTGCATAGATTTCGTGTTTTGCTTCTTCCCAAACAACGATGTAAGCAGCTAATTTGTATTACTTATTTACGTCATTGGCCCGGTAAAACAGATGTTACGTACGACTAAGCAATTAATTCGAGGCAAAGCCGAGTCCGAATTTTGTTGCGCAATGAGTACGTAATATCTGATACCAGACAAATGACGTAACGCATTTTACTTCATACTGAAACTAAAATTAAAAAAAATTATAATAAACCGAATCTGATTCAAACTTCCGCCAATTTACACAAACAACCGCTAGTTGGCATGGCTAGAGGGTTGCTAGGGACGCTTAGTTTGTTTACTTTTGTTATTCGCCAATAAATTAAAAATGAATGAGAAGCATTCCTAAGAAATTTTGCGAAAATCTAACTAAGCTACGGCTAATCTTATTCCCGTGAAGCCGAAAGGGCGGTATAAAAAAGAATATGACGTGTTTACAGAATGGCGGCGACAAAACTCTCATAATGCTGAAAAAACTGATGAGGATGTTATGTTGGCATATTTGTGTGATTTGGTAAGTTTGTTTGGGCATTTTAAATATTTGTATTACAACTTCTTTCATTTCTAGTCCAAAAAAATATTGTGGTACTTCTTTGTGGAGTAAATATTCCATGGTAAAGTCAATGTTGCTCTTGTTTGAGAATATTGCCATTTCAACATTCCCGAGACTGAAACAATTTTTAAAACGGAAATCAGTTGGTCACCATGCTAAACAGGCACAAACTCTCAGCCGAGAAGAAATTTATGAATTTCTCAGAAATGCTGCGAATAAGGAATATCTTCTGACAAAGGTGAGAACTTTTTTAAGCACTGGGAAGCTACTTATTTAGCAAACGTTTTCTATTTTTAGGTGGTTTCTATGATTGGAGTTGCTGGGGCTGCCGCAGAGAAGAACTTTACGAAACGTCTCTAAGCGATATAGAAATCACTGTTTCTCAAATGGTTATTACTATTCCTCGAATAACGATTAACCGGTCACGGGTATTTACTGTAATTAAAGAAGCTGACGGAATTAAATTTTTGGAGCTGTATCAATAATATGTCAATTTACGACCAAAAATTGCTAATCACAATAAGCTGTTTTTGGGCTACCGGCATGGACAGTGCATCAATCAGAGAGCTGGAATTCACACAATTGGTGGAGTGGCAAGAAATATAGCAAAGTTTTTGGGTTTAAAAAACCATGAAACCTACACCGGACATTTGCTTAGACGAACAGGTTCTACTCTCCTCGTTGATTTCGGGACTGATATTTCTATTCTAAAGCGTTTTGGAGGATGGAAAAGTAACACCGTCGCAGACAAATATGTTGAAAATTCTCTTGAAAGAAAAAAACAGAATTGCTCGCATGATTCAAGGTGGAGAAAATTTTGCTGAAGTCGTTGCAAGTCGGCGAGAAGAAGCATCTTCGTCAGAAATTGTATCTGAAAGCAATTCAAATCTCAAATTTAACTCCAAAAGAAATATGAGTATAAAGACTCAAGTATTTGGTACTAATACTCCATCCTTACCTGATTGTGTGGAAATCCAAATTAGTGGAAATGAAAACTGTACCATTAATTTTAAGTTTGCCTTGCGAAAATGTTCTTAGTTTCTTATTTGTTTTTTATAAATTTGTTAATAAATTTGTTCTGCAAAGGTGGCTTTGAATTAAGTACATACAGTAAAAACCTACTGTACTGTAATGACGCGTTTTACAGTACAGTGCTGTATGACGTAAAACGGTCTATAACAGTACAGTATGATGTAATGGTTATTTACAAACCAAACGCGGGAAAGCAATGTTCCCGCATGAGCGCTGTGTTGAAGCATGAGCGAGCGCTAGCGAGCGAATGCCTTCATATGCGCGAATGCGCGGATTAAGCTTTCTCGCATAAGGTTTGTACAATATTTTTTGTATCGAACAGAAATACATTAATAAAGTAAAATAATTAGTAATTTAGAATTTCAAGCGAATGCTTGTATTTTCAAGCCAATAGAGGTAGCTAAACAACAAAGTAGTTTGATAGCAATTGTTTTATGCAGTTGTCGACTGACATTTCATACTTTTAATTTTGAAGAATTTTATTATTAATGATTAGTCTTCAATTTGTAACATTTAATAAATGAAAATCGCGGTTATAACTTTGTGAATACGAAAGTGGATTACAATAGAGAGTTTTAAGACAAATCGAAGTTTGAAATATGATAACTGACAACACGGTTTATTTTAAATTTTTTTTTTTATTTATCAATTCCAGCTTTACTTCGTTAAAGTCCATATTTAATGAGTATCTGTATATAAAATACTTAATCACTTTAACAATATCTATTTATTTAAACCTTATACGTATTTCGGCATGTTTACATGCCATTGTCAAAGGTTATATAACCTTTGACAATGGCATGTAAACATGCCGAAATACGTATAAGGTTTAAATAAATAGATATTGTTAAAGTGATTAAGTATTTTATATACAGATACTCATTAAATTTTTTTAACTGATTCAACTTAATGTTGGTTAAAATTGTCACCAATTCTCTAATTTTTCTGTGACATTCTCTATGGATTTTTGAATTCTGAAAATCGTGCTATTTCTTTTGTAAATAAGTATTGAAATAAAATTCCACGTTGAATTATTTAACACCTACCGTCAGTGTAGGAAAGTGTTGGTTACGAAAATATCCGTTTTGAATTTCCAGGCTCAAAAAAGTGGATTTAAAAATATATGTGCGTAGGTGTGGTGTGTGCGGTACATATATCCAGAATGAGTGTGCTAATTTCAAGGTGCTTTGGAATGTGGAATGGATTTATAGAAAAAATTATCGCCAAATAAGTAGGAAGTATGCTTTTTTGGTATCATTTTTTTCAAAAACTGAATTTTATAAAAATTATAAGCGGTAACTGATAGAAAACCATAGGGAAATTTTAAAGCTTTTTCCCGTGCCTTCTAGCTTTAAAATGACGGCCGTTAGAATTTATTGTAATTTTTGACATTAACGTCTTATTACTCAAAATTGAGTTGCCACATCTGCATCAACTTTATTTATTACCATTTTACCTCCGCTACTGCCCCCTCCTCCGACGAATGTCGATTCCGTGCGATGCAAAACAGTTTTTAAGATTCTACTGCCCTACTTTGGCGGGGCTGCAAATACCCGAACTACAAAACCTTCTATAATTCCTAAAGATGGTCGGTTCCGCAACGGGGGGGGGGGTTCCATGAAGCGAAACTTCGTTGCCCGGGTCACTTTTGTCACAGTCGTCGTGAAAATCAAACGACAAACGTGGAAACGGTGGGAATTTAAAATTTCGAAAAAACGCTGAAATCGCCACTTTGGCCCTCTGGCGGTGATTAACTAAGTGTTGCGTTTTAAAAGTAAAAGCGGGTTCTGGCAAAATACAATGTTACTATATGTACGAGAATTAAGAAATTGTAAATTGTTAAGTGAAAAATATTTTCGGAGTTTTGAAAATTTTTTTAAAATATTATTAAAAAATAGGCTACAAGGTTTTTTTTAATATTGTACACACAAGTGTTTACTTTTGATCCTCCTGCCTTTGATCATGACGTGTTAACACGTTAAGATGCGTATAAAGATAAAAAAAATATCTGTTGAAGTGATTCATTATTATTATATTTATATTTAAAATTTTGTACCCAAAACCCATTTTTTTAAATTTGAATTAATAATAATGCATTAAATTAATTAAATATTTAGCAATGCAAAATAATTGTTTCAACACATTTCGTTCACTTAGTTCTCCCAATTTAAGGAAATCTTGCCTTTTCTGTTTCCATGGTAGCCACGCCACTAGTACTAACCAACAATCAGTGGCGTATACACGAATTGTGAGGTCCTGGGCTAATAATTATGAAAATCCTATCTTTGTATACAGTTATTAACGAAAGCGGCACTCTCCACCATCAAAATGAAATCAAATATGACGTCAGATATATGCTTTTTAAACTGCATCATAGAATATCATCATAGAATCATGTGATACAGAGTTTTTTTTTTCAGAGATATTAGATACAGTCTTAAACACAACAAACATTTTTAGAACAATGCGAAAAAACTGTTGAAATTAAGTGGAGCATGTATTCAAACATAGCAGGTACATCAAAATGTTGTTTTAGTTGTTTCATTTCAGATAGGTAGGTACATTGAGTACGTTTACACCTAGTAAATTACTCCATCAAACATTACTAGTAGTAATGTTTGGTGGACAGACCTATACCCTGACCTAAATTTACCTGAAGAACTAAGCATTTACACCTTCACCTTGTCAGCTAGGACTAAATATGTTATAGTGCCATTTTGATTCCAGCGTAAGCGCCACCTGTTAACAATTTATATATACTAAAGAATCATGACAAGGTTACGTCCTAGTTTCGTTGTCTGAATTTTGTTGCAAAATTGCAAAAAAGCGTGTTTTGTTTGTCGCACCAATTGATTTTTGTTTTTCCATCACAAGAAACTAATTTTTTTCACGGAAGAACTCAAATTTGCACTTAATACGGTTTAACATAATGTGATCGGTAAAGTAGATAATTAGCGTCTAGCCCCTTGGCTAGTCTAAATGAAAAGGATTTGTTGTTTTCTATTGAATGCAATTTATTAGCAATGAAAAAATCGGCTTTAACAATGCAAATCTATATGCAAGCCAATATTTGATGATATTGCGCAATTCAGGATCGGTTGTTCGTACAAGGGGCTAGACGCTTGTAAGTAGATACCGTGTTATTTACGTCAAACATCTTTAGGTCGAGCAATGAGCGTTACCCTCCGCTAAATTAGTGCTTAGGTCGGTTTGAATTTAGGTCAGGTCACGTAAAAAAATGACCCGACCTAAGTGGAGGATTCTTCATATTCCGCCTATTTACACCAGGTGACCTAAACAATTTAGGTACATAGGTCGTGACCCAAATGTTTGGTGTAAACGTACTCAGGTATGGTCCATCAGTATACATATAATATACAGAACAAGAAACTTTTCAACAATTTCTTATTGAACCTAAATAAATTACATCAGTTTACTAAAATAATACTGCAGAGAAAAAAAATCTGTAGGTACATGGCCGGTTTGGGAAGTGGTTGCATAGGTTTCGTGTTTTGCTTTTTGTCAATCATTACAAAAACCGCACCTGAGTAAGAGTTTTAATAAATTATAATATTACTAGCATGGGATGGACACTCTATTGTGTAAAAGAATTTATAAGCATGTCTTTTCTTAAAAAAACTGTCATAAATAAAGGCCCTGTCATCACCAATTATTCAATAAAGGGCGAGCTATATACATAAACAACCCTCTTGAGGTTTATTGGCTGTTTTTATCTGCAAAACCCTTTGCGTAAAAATTCCGTTCTATTATGCAGGTGTTTAAAATGCAATAAAGTTGTCAAAACCAATTATTTGACCACAAAAGGGGAGGAGTGCAGCTGCACATTATATATTGCTTGTAATCCACGTTTTAGTGCACTTCTAGGAATTAGGGAAACACAGGTTGTTAAAATAAAAGAGGCTTTGATTTTTTGATGCAACTATTTCGCCTGGACTTTCTCCTCTTCTATGAAAAATTATGCGTTTTTATAAAGGGTGTTAGGATAATAAAGAATCACTGGTATTACCCCAGCGCACAATGCACTGACAGACTGAGCGTTGACTGAGCCGGCTAAATGCTAAGTCACGTGATGCATTAGTTCCATGAGGAGACGCGGCGTTGGTGTAGATGTCGCCTCAAGTAAAGCGCGTTTAGCAGACTTTCATATATATTATAAATTAAAATAATTATTATTGAAAAACCGACGTAGAATAAAAATATAAAAATGTTTCATGTTCCATCTGAGGATAGAGACCTATCATTGAAAAAAAATGGTCCAAATTGGTGAAGCGGTAGCCGCTGGAGGAACCGGAGAAAAATACCCTTTGAGCTTTTATATATGTATGGATTGCCAGCCTGCATAGGTTAGTGGCTCGGTTTGTACGAACGGGGCTAGAAATTCGGAGGTTTGGGGTTCAAATCCCTACTAGGGCAAGAGTGTTTATAACATTTTGTGCATGCTAGATAGAGGTCTGGACGATCTTATCAGTTGGTGCTCCCGTAAATGTAGGAACAGAACAAAAACCAATTAATTTTGTATTTTTTAAGGACTTTAACGTTTATAAAGCTGAGTTTCGTAATGCCGTTCAACTTGATAAATGCAAATCGACTTAGTTTTCTACGACATAAATTTAAAGTGCATGTTTCTTTATGAGGGTTCTTGCGAAACTTCCCAAAAGTTTTGTGCGTGCCATTTCAAAATTTTGCATTAATAAAATATAAGACCAAAAAATGACAAACAATGTTTTGCATTTCGTAACGAAAATAAGTGGAGCTTCCCACAACCTCAACTTTTAATGCAAGACATTTTTCTGAATCGCACAGCAGGGAATGCAGAAAGTTCGTTCGCGAAACACTGTCTCGAATTTTTTCTCCGGAGAAATTGTCGAGTTTATTTCCGGAATTGACGAAACTTAGTATGAAAACGTGACACAATCACTATTTCAGTTCGTATAATGTAAAAAGTTGAGCTGGTTAAAGCTCTGCCCGTGTTCGAAAGCCTCTGTACTGAAACACCTTGCAGATAGAATCCGGATTCGAACAATCAGCAATTGCTTTTGTAAGCTACAAACTCAGAAACCGAGTTTCTGTGTCTTTGTTGGAAATTTCGTCGCAAAGTACACCACTTTCCTCTAACTCGCAAGGTGCGAATTGTTTCCTATTTTGTACATAGGCGTGCCTAGGTTATTTGAAAAGTTTTGGCATATCAAAAATTATTCAGGAAATTTAGGATTTTAAGGAACATTCGGAATCGAAAATGAAAGATTTTAATATCATTTTTTTAGATACTACATTTTATGCCCATTTATACAAAAGGAAGTAACTATATCAGTATTAACTTCATAACGTTAGAGAGTCCTTTATGAATAGAGTACGATTTTATATAAATATTGTGGAAAATAAAAAATTTGAATTTTTCTATACTTTTCAAAACTTCAAAAATTATTGAACTTAACTAAACACACGTACATTTTTTTAAAATTTTGTGGAAGGGTAAAGCAAAGGAGTGGTTATGTGTTTTTTTTTCATCGTTCTAGTTTCTCTGTGACGGCGCCCTCTATAAATATTTGACTTTTAATAAATGTTTTATTTACGAATGGCTATTGATAAAAAACTTCATATACAGTGAGTTTTTCTTTTATGTATACATACCAGCTATGTATACTTTTATAAAAAACATGTCAATGCATTGTTTTACTGCAATCTATAGGCAACCAACTGTACACAAAATAATAGAGAGAGAAAGCTTATTCCGCATAGTGTGAGGTTATGTTCAATAAATATGTTTGTGAATAAAACGCAAAATTATTTGAATATCAAAAAAAATTTAGTATAACTATTATTTTAAAAACATAAAGTATTAACAATACACGACACAAAAAGAAAATCAAAACTAATTGCTAATAATTTGACATGAAACAATTTGATTACTGTTTCACAGCAGACTATTCTTTTCAAAAATTGAAGCTTTGAAATGTAGTGTATAGTTGGTTGCCTACAGATTGCAGTAAAACAGTGCATTGACATGTTTATTATAAAAGTATACATAGCTGGTATGTATACAAAAAAGGTATGTGCTTTTTGTAAGTGCTAGAAACGTTTTTAAATACAATCATGCCCTCTCCTCTTCCCGGCAAGTTCTTTTTAGAAATAAAATTATGTAATTATGAAAAACAATTTGTCATTGAAACTTCAAAACGACGGTCCTTACGATTTTTTGAATATTTTGAGTATAATGCCAGTTTATTCAAAAACGATTTATCAGATCGACATCACAGTGACAACGTTAGGTAGATGTTTAAAATATAAATCGTATTCTTTATAAATATTTTGAAATTAAAAAATTGTAGATTTCAAAATTTTTTAAAAATTTTCAAAAACTGTCCATACGATTCAAAATTTTGTAAGCCGATAGAATTTAAAATTGACTGTTATTTGGGCGTTTTGCAATTTTCTGATTATCTTGTAATGCCCTCTATAAATTTTTAATTTTGAAAATTGATGTCTGTTTTGAAATTAAAAAATTTATGATCCCAAAAATTTTTAAAATTTTCAAAAACTGTATGTACGATTTCTTTAAAATTTTGCAAATCGATAGAGCTTAAAATTGACTGTAATTTGGGTTTTTTCCAACTTTCCGATTATCTTGTGACGCCCTCTATAAATTTTTAATTTTGAAAATTGATGTCTTTGGTTAATATAAAAAAAATGATTATTCCAAAAATTATTGACGATTTAAAATTATAGTTTTCCTATAACGCCCACTACAAATTTGTGAATTTTTAAAATTAATGTCTTTGACGTAAATCAAAAATTGATTGTTTCGAAAGGTTTAAAATTTTCATTAAAAACACACACATTAAAAATTTTTCTACAACTTTCAAATTTCTATATGGCGACGCCTTCAGTGAAATTTTGAGCTTTAAATTAATCCTTTTTATTTAATAAATAGGGGTTGATCGTTTTTTTCAGAAACAAAATGTTAAAGGTATGAAAGCAAAGTTGATAGAAAATTTCAAAACAAACAGGATACTTTTTCCGAAGTTTCTAGTTTCAAATCGACGGTTGTTACAAATTTAGAAAAATTAGATTCAATGCTCAATAATTCAAAACATGAATTGTTGAAGTTATAATTATTTCATACAACGGGATACTTAAGGTAGTAGTGTGAACTAGAACCATACTGCAATATTGACCAATAGGGGAGCTACCTGGCCTAAGAAGGCGTAGGTACATCTTCACCGGTTTGTTAAAGCACATTGAATAATAATTGATATGAATGTAGGATGCCCAGTGTATACTAAAGCAAATGAGTATTGCGTGAATCACAAAATTGCATTATAAAATAGTTTTTGTAGTAAAACATATAAAATGCGGTGGTTTAGCGACAGATTTGCCACTGCGCCAGTTGCACCGTTAGATGGCAGCATGTTTTGACGTTAAAAACTGAATTTTTAAAGCAAAATATATACATTTTTAACAAAGCTGGATTTTTGGACGCTGCTGTTTGGACGCCGCTGTTTAAACGCTGGACTTTTGGACGACCGCCATTTGGGGACTGAACGTTTAGGCGCTGGAAATAAAAATCGGCTTATATACTGTGAAAAAGTCACTTTAAAACACGATTACATACTATTCTTTTTAGAATAAAAATAAGTTATATTAGAAAATATTCGTTTTAGAAGCACACTACGAAGATCGCGCTTGCTGTAAGAGATAGAAAGTAGGTTTAAATTAGAAAAGATCAATATTGATGCTTGTCGATAATATAAAAAGGAATTCGAGCAGATAGAAGATCTTAAAAATGTATTTAGATAGTATCCTACCTAATTTAATGAATATTAAATGTACGAAACTAGGGCCTAAACGGTAAGCGTAAAAAACATCAGTCTTTGATGTCACAAAGTCAAATTGTGACGTCAAAAATGAATTTTTAACGTCTAAAATTCACGTCAAAAAAGCAGTTATTGATGTCAAAAAATATTTCTTGACGTGGAGTGTATACAGGGTGTCCAAGATAAGGAGTGCATGCATGGGGATCTCGTAAACGGTAAGAGATAGAGATTCGTTAAACTAGAAGAATTGTTCAGCATCTCAAGTACTACTATGATCCACATTCAAATCTTAGAATTTTTGCTTAATTTTCAGTACAGACTGAAAAAACTAAAATTTTCAGTTTTCGTTTTTTGTGTATAATTTGGTTATTATCAAAGATAGCACAAAGCGGTTTTGACATTATTAAGACAATTTTTTTACACAGAATTAGAATCTCAAATTATAATTTTTATAGGTCGTTTAATTTTCAAGATATTGACATTAACTTCGCTTTTTTAAATATGCGTCAAAGGCTCCCATGCCACCATTGAATAAAGCTGTTTTTCCTCATTTCTCTGATATAAGGTTTAATGGGTTTATTTTTACAAATAACGGAGTTATAAGCAAGAAACCTTTTTTTTAATAGTAGGCTGTGAAAAACTGTTTTCTTGAGTAAGCAACAAGAAAACAAAAAACAGACGGTTTATCTTCCCAAATAATAAAGTTATAAGCGAGAAATTGTTTAATCTAAGTTACAGGCTTCCGCGGCCGTTGTTAATAACAGCTAGGCTTCCGGGTTGAAGCCGCGTCATCGGTGCTTGAACTGCCGACGTTTCGTCCTCGGTTGCACGGGACATCTTCAGGGCTGTGGTCGTTTTGGGATCTGCGACACAACTGGTGAGACCGGTGCAGGCACCAGGTTTATAAGGGACGGGTGGGTGACAAGGTGTGACTGCTGGGTCTGTGATTGGCTGTCAGGCTGTAGCGGTTGAGCGGTTGCAGGACGGGGCTTTCGTTTAGTCGGAAATAGTAGTTTGTAGGCATTGTGGAGGGTATAGCTGTGGTCTCGGTTTATATTGTTAGGAGTTTTGTGTATTTCTATGGATTCACGGATCACACGGTTGAGGTAGATGGAAGAACGGGCTAGAATTTTGGTATTGCCAAATTGAATGTTATGGCCTGTATCGAGTTTATGTTCTGCAATAGCCGACTCTGGGACGTTTCAGTCGAGTGCAGCGCTCGTGTTCAGAAACTCGAACGGTGATCGGCCTCTTCGTCTCACCGATGTAGGCACAGGAGAAAGGTACACTATACACACCGCAGGCTTGGAGGGTAGGTAACTTGTCTTTGGTCGGAGGAAGGAAATTGGAAAGTGTTTGAAAGGGTGTAAAAACGGTTTTTATGTTTTGTTGTTTAAGTAGTCTGCTGATGCGGTCGGTGGTTTCTACCTTACATACATAAAACCACCGACCGCATCAGCAGACTACTTAAACAACAAAACATAAAAACCGTTTTTACACCCTTTCAAACACTTTCCAATTTCCTTCCTCCGACCAAAGACAAGTTACCTACCCTCCAATCCTGCGGTGTGTATAGTGTACCTTGCTCCTGTGGGGAAGCCTACATCGGTGAGACGAAGAGGCCGATCAGCGTTCGAAACTCTGAAGACGAGCGCTGGACTCGACTGAAACGTCCCGCAGAGTCGGCTATTGCAGAACATAAACTCGATACAGGCCATAACATTAAATTTGACAATACCAAAATCCTAGCTCGTTTTTCCATCTACCTCAACCGTGTGATCCGTGAATCCATAGAAATACACAAAACTCCTAACAATATTAACCGAGACCATAGCTATCCCTTCCACAATGCCTACAAACTACTATTTCCGACTAAACGAAAGCCCCGTCCTGCAACCGCTCAACCGCTACAGCCTGACAGGCAATCACAGACCCAGCAGTCACACCTTGTCACCTACCCGTCACTTATAAACCCGGTGCCTGCACCGGTCTCGCCAGTTGTTGTGCAGATCCCAAAACGACCACAGCCCTGAAGATGTCCCGTGCAACCGAGGACGAAACGTCGGCAGTTCAAGCACCGATGACGCGGCTCCAACCCGGAAGCCTAGCTGAGAAATTGTTTGCTTATAGTAGGCTGTGAAAAAAAGAACACCTGAATGTTTCAGCGAATGAAACTATTAAAAATGTATGGTCGTATAATAATCAGAGATGAGTACTATTTAATTTGTTTTGGCAATATCTGCATCTTCACACGAGTTTATTGTCATTCTAAATTTATGTTCCTTTTCGTGTTTTATTACTTAGCAGGAGTATTTAAAAGTTAAGCGTCTTTTGATTGTTATACGAACATACATTTTTAATAGTTTTATTCCCTGAAACATTTGGGTGTTTTTTTCTAATTCTTATGAGAAAACAATTTCTGTTTTTGTTATTTTTCAGCCTAATACAAGAAAACAGTTTTTCACCGCCTACTATAAAAACAGTGTTTTGTTTATAACTCCGTTATTTATAAAAATAACCCATCAAACTTTATATCAGAGAAAAGAGGGAAAAGAGCTCTATTCAATGATGACATGGTCGCCTTTGACGCATGTTTAAAAAAAGCGAAGTTAATGTCAATATCTTGAAAAGTAAACGACTTATAAAAATTTTAATTATAATGTCAAAACCTCTTTGAATTATCCGCAAAAAACGAAAACTGAAAATTTTAGTTTTTTCAGTCTGTATTGAAAATGAAGTAAAAATTGTAGGAATTGAATGTGGATTTTAGTAGTACTTGAGATGCTGAACAATTCTTCTCATTTAACCTAATCTCTATCTCTTACTGTTTACGAGATCCCCATGCATGCACTCCTTATCTCGGACACCCTGTATTTTGATGTCAGAAAATATTATTTGAAGTCAGTATTAAATTAAAAGTTATTGTTTGTCGTCACAATTTTATTTGATTATCCTGAAAACAGTTTTGACGTCATGATTTTTTTCTGTCGTCAAAAAATCAATTTTGACGTCAGAAAAAAATTATGACGTGTAATATGTGTAATGTGTAATGAATGTGTAATAAAAACATTGCGTTCCATGGTATAGACATCGACGTGATAGCGTTAGATAGCTTTTAACGCGCAAAAAACCATGCTACATAAAAACTTAGGAATATCTTAAAATTGTCTTTAAGTTTTGTTTTTTTACCCTAGCATGTAAATAACCGATGATGCGCAATTATGCCATTCACGAACCCTAATCCGTACGGCCCTGACTTACTTTCTGTCCTGATCGACATTGTTTATATGTGGGAAGGTGCGGGAAGGACGTGTAAACCCGGAACAAAATAGAAACCTGCATTATAGAGTGCATTAACTGTTACGAAATTAGTTTAGTTAACGCGCTTTGTCGCAGCTGGGAAGTAGAGAATGTGCTCCTTAAGCCAATTACTCTGCTCTGGTGCTAATTTTTAGGCAATGCATTCAAGATAAATCAATCAGAGAGAGAAGAGAGTATTTGAATGAAGCGGGGAAAGCAGCGGCAAATAAATAAATCAATTAACAAAAGCGGGAATCGCGTGAATAGAGAAATGCAGTATTGTATTAATAATTCATAGTTTGCGGAGGAGAATAAATAGTATTGTACCGTCAACGCCAGATTAAGGCGGCTAAGTTGTGTTCATTACGGGCTGAATGCAATCAATGGTCTCGAGTGACATTCTGCCAACTCCCTTGTCCTTAACTTTGCTCCCCAAGGCTTTCGGGAGCGCGCAAACTATCCCGCCATACAAATTTAAGAGCCGATTTAGTACCTGTTACACGAGGCGGATTCGTAAACGCGCCTTCTGGAGCGCCCTGAATATGCTTCATTTGTATCAAATACAAGTTATGTTTTTGAGACGTGACAGCCCTCCAGCATTTTAATGACGCCGTCTTCTTTTACCAAATTGAGGAGGAAGCTTTATGCGAAGCCGCTCCACTTGATATTTCGGATATTCTGATGTATTTTGATGGATGAATTTTGGTTAATTGAAAAAGATAATAAATATTTCATTTCAAACACGAATGGAATAAAAGAGAAAAATATACATAACGGGCCTATTTGCAGTAAAAGACACTGACAAAAAATAATAATGGCGTTAAAAACTTGCTAGCCTTCGCGGAAATAAACTGGCTGGCTTTTGGAATTTGTAAGAGCCAAAATTCTATGAACATACAAATCATGACTAAAAATATGTAGGAGATTTCATTAAAATAAAATTCCTCGCAGGTTATTAAATCTTATAGAAAGTATATTACATAAATAATGGCGTACTGGTTGCACACGATATTTACGCGCTTATGAAAATATTGCACATAAACTACTCCGAACGCAATAAATAGGATAGTAAAATTTTAACGCTATAGCTGGTAAATATTTGCAAAATAATAATAATTTATCTCTGGCTTTATTTAACTTTAACACATTCTATGTTTAGGTCTTTAAATATACAATTACACAGGGTGTTAATGAATTGTGGGGACAAACTTCTTGGGCTTGCAAAACACAACAAAGCAAACAACTTTTGTTAATAAATGTGTGGTCAAAAGTGTTTCCTTTGGAAAATAGAGCCTCTTAAAGATTCTTTAAGAAGTACCTGAAAATAGACAACCCAAATTGCATTTTCAATTATTTTGCACAGGTCACACGGAATTTTGAAAAAAAAAAACGATCCAGACATACATACATACATTCAAATGACGTCAATTTTGACACAACTTGATTTTTTTGTGATATTTTTTGACTTTCCTTGCATTGGTTGCTTTCTGTGCCTTTTATACTTCGTTTTTTTCGCTCTGTGATTTTTTTGATAATTATTTTCTTCGTTGTTTTCGTTCTATGTTGGTATTTTTGTGTTATGGCGAATTATACTTTTGCCGAACAGCATGATGTTCACGTACGGAGCTGCTTGGGGTAACGCACGCGAAGCTGCTCGCCTGTACCAAGAACATTTTCCGAATAGGAATCATCCATCGCACAAGGCCTTTAGTGTAGTGTGCTTCGTGTGTAGAAGCTGGGGGGGGGGACATTTTGAACATTTACTATAATTTTGTTAATTTTTGAATTAGTTATTGGAAATTTTTTAAATAGTTGTTTTTTGCTTTGTAATTTTGTTTCTATTGCTTAGTTTTGAAACATTTTGTTAATTACCTTATTTTAAATTAAATTTGAATTTGAAAAGTGGGAAAGAGGGCTTTATTTATCCGGTATTAACTTCCGTCGTTATGGAAACAAATAGTAGGTAGTAAATTGAGTTGCCTAAGGTGCTTCTTAAAAAATCTTTGAGAAGCTCTATCCCTGAAAGGAAACTATTTTGACCACACATTTAATAACAAAAGTTGTTTGCTTTGTTGTGTTTTGCAAGCCCTAGAAGTTTGTCCCTACAATTCAGTAACACCCTGTGTATAAACAGTATGTGATTTAAAAAACCTATTCCTTTCTTTCTGGGTTTTTACCGATCTCCTGTTGCATTTTTTAAATTAATCGACATTCAAAGAAGGTTTCGTTTAAAAAAATGATTAATTGATTTACGTATTTCTCTTTTCCCTTTTATGCTAACTCATGACGATTTTCAATACGTTGAACCAATTCCAATAGAAAGCATAACTAAATTCAATACTGTTCATCACGACAGCTGTCTCCATTTTGAAGCAAATTGATAAATTCGCGATATTTATATACATCGCAGCGTGAAATTTATATCACAGAAACTAAAATACTGCCACATCCTTTCATTTCGTTCTGTACGTCTCAGGATTTCGCTGTATTAGATTGTGCACCATTTATCTGGTGTAGCAGTGTTGGTTGCATGGCGTGCTGTTTTTGCTTCATACGTCATAATGTACGGGATTGTAGCAAAAAGTGTCATTATTGTAATGGAGCTTTTAACCCGCGTGTGAGAAAGATTAGGGGGATGCGTTTCAGTTCAGATATACTAACTGCCTATTTACTTTATGGTATTACTTGGCTGTTAACTAAACGAACTTTTTCCTCTTCTACTTTTTGTCTCCAAGCCATAAATTTGAAGTCTAAAAATAGAAGTAAATACAATTTAACTTATATCTGCAAATGATACATCAATGAACTGTGAAGAAGTTGTAGGGGAGATGTAGAGTTCGAAAGGCGTGTGCTTAATATTAATTATTAAGCTCTATTTTATAACTATATATTTAGCATTTAGTAATAGTATTACACAGCTATCTCTTATTGCTAAACCTTCCGGATAATATAATATACTATTGTTTAAGTATTTTAAGCTCAGTGAAAATAGTTGCCTAAAATCCCGTTGAGCTAGAATTACATATAATCAATTGCAAATACATCAAGATTGATAATAGTAAGTGTCCGTTCTATTTCATAAAGTAAAAAAAATTATAGTATGTAATAAGCATAAAATATTTTAATGACTCAAACACTAGAATGTGTTTTGACATGATGAACGTCGAGACGCAGATATATGTTATTAAATATTGCTGTTATGTTATATGAAAAAAAAACAATTTTGTTTTGCGACCATTTTCATTAGGGCATAAAATATTTGAGTCTCTCAGTTTATGATACTGCAAACGACAGGTTTAATAAACATTTTATATTACAGACTGGCAAAACGTAGAGCTTGCCTAACTATACATATTTGTCTGCTTTCTTTAAATGAAGTCATAGTGGAAAATATTACACAATTATAGAGATCCATTTTGTTTTGTGCAAATAACTCTATTTTTGCATAAAAATAATTTTTAAAACTGGTATATTAAAATTCAACAAACTATATTATTTTCAGAAATATTCAAACAAAAGAGCTTCGAGGTCTCGAGGCAAGACCTACATTTTTCCTCGAAAATTCTAGCTGCTTGTAGGTACAAAACTAAAATAAAGAGAATTTTCAAGACTTAAAAATGTTAGGTTTTTCCATAAATTGACAACTTTGAATGCATACTAATCAAGATTTAAAATTTCTGAATTGAAATAATTTTTATTAATCAAGTTTAGAATTTTCAAGTTTCTCAATATTTACAATTTAGAAGGTTGTGGTCGCGTAGAGACTAAGTCGGCGTCTTACATGTTTTGATGGTGGTTTTTGTAGGCCGTTGTTTCGTTTGGGAAAGAGCTCGGTGTTCTGGGGAGCTTCGCCGAGACCTGGTGTAGCCGCTGCACTGGTATTGAAGAAGCTCGCGATAATGGATGACATTGCCAAGATTATTACCTCTGTTATCGACTCGTTGATATACTCATACAACGTCAGAGCACATAGAATTCATGCGAGGGCGTCATACGCGCATACAATAAATTTGACACACGTGTCGAGAATAGTGATTCTGGTGTAGCCGATGCTTCGTTATTGAAAAGTCTCGAAGGGTTGTTTGACTTCGGGACGTTAGTTCGATGCGAAAGCAGATTGGAGCTGCTGGGGAAGATTTGTTTTATTTTTTCAACTGTTCAACTCGATCTTTAGAAATTAGCTGCAATTTCTGTTCAAATGCTCGTTTTACAATCCCCTTTTCAAGTGCCGTTGCATAGCATGTAAATGTTTAAGAATTAGGTAAATAAAAGCAATTTTAACCTTATACGTATTTCGGCATGTTTACATATAATATAATACAACCCCTGGCAATGGCATGTAAACATGCCGAAATACGCATAAGGTTAAAATAAATAAATATTGTTATAGTAATTAAGTATTTTATATACAAATAATCATTAAATATGGACTTTAACAAAGTAAAGCTAGAAATAAAATCAAACATATATATTTGAAAATGTTTGTCAATGAACTGTGAAGGAGTCGCAGGGTAGATTTAGAGTTCCAAAGGCATAGTTTAAAATTAATAAAAATTATACATACAGGGTGGTTATTTTATTATGAATCTACAAATCTGAAGGTACGCAAACTTGTGCATTTAGCATTTAGTAGTTAGTAATATTATTAGAGAGCGGCCGTAGCTCAGTGGTAAGTGCGCGGGCTACCAATGCAGCGGATCCGGGTTCGATCCCCGGTCCGGTCGTTCTCCCTCGCAAGACAACAGGAAACCAGCGAGGTGGATGTTACCCTTAGGAAAACCTCTCTGGAGAAGAAGTGCATGCACTTCCTGTGGTTCGGAGCCCACGTTAAACTGTAGGTCCCCTATGTTTGTTTGTGCAAATTATCTATCGCCGCGCACCAAACACAGACATAGGAGAGAAATAGCCAACGTCCTGAATAGGGTATAATAAAACAAATAAAATAAAACTAATAAGCTCGGACAAAAATATTCTTTAGAATCATGTTGGGTTAGAGCTGAAAGTAACGTAGAAATAATAATGTCAGTACGTACAGAATGATGTTAGTACGAGTAAATGTACATTCTATTTCATAGAATACAAAAAATAGTAAGTGTGTAATAAGCATAAAACATTTCAGACTTTCAGTGACTCAAAGACTAGAACGTGTTATTGTGTTTTGACATGATGAACGTCGAGACGCACATACACGTTATTAAATATTGTTGTTATGTGATATGGAAGAAAGAACAATTTTTGTAC
Source organism: Ctenicera cuprea (assembly GCA_958336395.1). NCBI lineage: Eukaryota > Metazoa > Arthropoda > Insecta > Coleoptera > Elateridae > Ctenicera > Ctenicera cuprea. Next base: position 13,390,433 of record OY284491.1, read on the forward strand.
TGCGAATATTTTCATTAGGGCATAAAATATTTGGGTTTCTCAGTTTATTATACTGCATGGTATAAACGACAGGTTTAATAAACGTTTTATATAACAGACAGACAAAAGGCAGAGCTTGCGGGAATATACATATTTGTCTGCTACTGGTATGTACAAAACTAAAGCATAAAATTTCTCAAGACTTAAAATGTTATACAATTTCGTTCATAAATTGACAATTTCAATTGCCTACTAACAATTGTCGTCAAGATTTTTGGATTCATAGCCAAAACGAGGCAAACTAGTTGCATCGAGAGATTTTCACTATTATGGTTTAGAATTTTTGAGACAAGTCTATAATTCTCTCAATATTGACAATTTTTAGAGACTCGAGCTACACATTTTTAGTTTTTTCTACTAATTTTAAAACTTGATTACTCGTTAAATATTTATTAACATTAATTCAATAATATTTACAAATATGAAGAATAATAGAAATATCAAATTAATTCAAAGGCTTAAGCTAAAGCATCAGAAGGTTGTGGTATGCGTAGAGACCGGGCCGGGGGCTTGCGTTTCCTGATGGTGGTTCTTACGAGGTGCAAAGAGTAGATGCTCTTAGTGCTGTGAGCCAAGACCTGGTGTAGCCGCTGCTTTTGCTCTTGAAGATGCTCGCGAGGGTGAGGAGCTTTTGCCGAGACCTACTGTCGAACTCTGTGTTTCAATGTTTTTATATACGTATGTGACGGCATATCATCGGGAATCATGTAAGTACGTCATACGTTCATACGAAAAATTTTATACACGAGTTAAGAATAGAGGTCCTGATATATCTACTGATTCGCTCTTAAAGGGTCTCGTAAGGTCTCGCATATTTGGACCGTTGGTTAGTTCCATCCGGAAGCAGTTTGTAGCTCTTAGGGGAGCTGCACGGTTGCTTTGTTTTATTTGTTAGACCGTTTACCTCGATCTTTAACACTGAACTGCGTTTTATGTCTAAATGTGCATTTTATATACTTTTTTCAAGTGTCGTTAGATAACAATGTAAATACAAAGACATCTAAAATTGTTTATTAAGAAGGGTGGTGAATTTAGTTTTTGTTGTTTAATGTGTTTTAAAGATCGACTGTAACTCAGTGGTAAGCGCACGGACTACCAATGTAGCGGATCCGCGGGAAACCAGCGAGGTGGATTTTTTCCCAAGAAAGATGTTTCCGGAGAAGAAGTGCATGCACTTCCTGTGGTTCGGAGCCCACGTTAAGCTGTAGGTTTCCTATGTCTGTCTGTGCAAAATATCTATCTCCGCTCACAGACATAGGAGAGAGGTCGCCAACGCGCTGAATGGGGTATGGCGCTAGACAAGAGAGTTTAATTAAAATTAGTCAGATTTGATAACTTTTTATTCGCTGCTTATGCGTAAGAGAATGAGGTAGACTGCTACAGTATATGCAAAGAATTACTGAGGGCAGTATCGAGTGTGGCCATGGGTCTGATGAGCTAACGCCTTTTTTTTTCAAGATTGCGCCTTCTTTGCCGCTCATTGGATATAGGTTTGTATGATTGTTTGAAACCCTTTTACCACGTTTCGGTACTCGCTTAGAAGGATAGGACGCACGTCAAAGGCTGGTCTGAAACAAAAAATTAATTTATGTAACAAATGGGGTGAAGTAACAGATTTTTATTACATAATTTTATATCGACTTTGTAGAACGCTCTTGAAGGCTGGTCGGGGACATAAAATTTGTTAAAAGTATTAATTTCAATTAATTTAATAGACAATGCTAAACATTATCTTAAAGTTTCTGTACTAAAGCCGGAAAAAAAGCGAAACTAGTTTGGTTTTAAAAAGGTTTTCATTAAATGTACAGTTTTTAATTTTCGAGACAATATTAGATAATGTTAAAGTGATTAAGTATTTTATATACAGATACTCATTAAATATTAGACTATTTCATGCTCGTAGTTTGTATGGAGCTTCGAACTTTGGTGACTCCAAACCAAAACTTGATAAAACCTTTCTCATTAAATTTCTTTCTTGAAATTTAAAGACCATACGAGACTTTGCATATCTTGAAGAATAAGCTCTGTAGTTTCTCAATTAAAGCCACAATAAAATGAAACTCGAAATTTTCGTTAAGTGTAGGCTTTTCAAGAGAAACTTCTCATATCACATTCGTTAAACTTAAACGTTTTTATTTGATTATTTTATGCTGACTCGAGTTTTTTTAACTAAAAAAACATTTTCAGGTGTAGTTTTTTGAACTATTATTTATACTAGTGTTTCTCCGCCGAAATTCGACGGCAGACTCGGCTTTGACCGACCCGGCGAAATGCTAAGTCACGCGATGCATTAGTTCCTATAATGAGACGCGGCGCGGCATTAGTGCAGATGTCGCCTCAAGTGAAGCGCGTCTAGCAGACTTTCATATATATTATAAATTAAAATAATTATTATTAAAAAATCGAAGTAGAATAAAAATATAAAAATGTTTCATGTTCCATCTGAGGATAGAGACCTTTCATTGAAAAAAAAAATGGTCCAAATTGGTGAAGCGGTAGCCGCTGGAGGAACCGGAGAAAAATACCCTTTGAGCTTTTATATATGTATGGATGGATTTTGAAAGAATAAAAGAGATTTTTTAGTATATCTACAATTTGTTTTAATCATCCAAGGCATGTTATGATTATCTTTAATTAAAGACTATGCGAGACGCATTGGTAAGTTCTTGTGTTGTACTGGGGCACCCTTATTCGGAATGAAATTTAATGTTTGTTTGTTTTCAATCGATTTTAAATTACTTCCTCCATAGATAAATAAATTTATTTAGAGGAGATTAGATTAGAATTTGACGTGGAAGTAAAATCTGAACAGAATTCAGGCGAACACCAACAAAACTTATAAACTAACAAAATAAAATATAAAGCATCAGGAAAGGAAACTTTTTAAAAGGAAGTGACAAAAAGCACCGGGGAAATTCGCGTACGCGACCGCATTATTAATAGGAACAGGAAAGGGGGGACGTCGCTACTTCATTCCCGGCTTTTAAATGTTTTTGAGATTCCTAGCGAGTTCGGCGTGACTATTTTCCTCCCGTGTGTCGAATTGAATAATATATGATTGCAGGAAGGCCGGGCTGGTGCTCAATTTTTATGATATTCTTTCGAATGCGGCTTTCCCGTCGCCATTGTACTATTGAATCGGTCGAATATCGCGCTGGAATCGCGAAAATGTTACGTTTCCAAATTCATTTTTCATCCTTTAAGGAAAATTAATGACGCTTCGAAGATGATTGAATAATTGAAAGATCTAATCGTCGCCAAACGCGCTATTTTTTTGGTTTGGCCCGGGAAAATTTCTCCTCACGTTCCTCTCTACTCGAAGAATTGAGGGTTATGTCAATAAGAATAGGTAAATTCGCCTACATGCGCGCTCGTGCGCAATTTTATTTTTATATCAGGTTGTGATTGACTTCGATGTTTAAAGTGAGCACCACACTACGTTTATTCTTTCTCATACTGTGTAGTTTAAGATCCAACATTATGATAATAAAGCTAAAAAAGTGAAAAAAGAAAACTAAAAGAACAACTAGGGCGTTACAGGAACAGTAAAATATTGGTTAGACTATCAGTTTATAGCATTTATAGTCTACTTCTGTTAAGAGTCAAAATTTTAATTTTGATTTCCAAGTGGTAATTGAAAACTTGAAATTTATCTCGACATACAATGAATTGTAGGGACAAACTTCTAGGGCTTGCAAAACACAACAAAGCAAACAACTTTTGTTAATAAATGTGTGGTCAAAAGTGTTTCCTTTAGAAAATAGAGCCTCTTAAAGATTCTTTAAGAAGTACCTGAAAATAGGCAACCCAAATTGCATTTTCAATTATTTTGCACAGGTTACACGGAATTTTGAAAAAAAAAACGATCTAGACATACATGCATTCAAATAACGTCAATTTTGACACAATTCGATATTTTTGTGATATTTTTTGACTTTTCTTGCATTCGTTTCCTTGTGTGCCTCTTAAAATTCGTTTTTTTCGTCCTGAGATTTTTTTGATAATTATTGACTATAATTTTGTTAATTTTTGAACTAGTTATTGTAAATTTTTCAAATAGTTTCAATTTTTGCTTTGTAATTTTGGTTTTTTCTATTGCTTAGTTTTGAAACATTTTGTTAATTAATTTATTTTAAATTTAATTCGAATTTGAAAAGTGGGAAAGAGAACTTTATTTATCCTGTATTAATTTCCGTCGTTATGGAAACAAATAGTGGGTAGTAAATTGAGTTGCCTACATTTAGGCGCTTCTTAAAGAATCTTTGAGAAGCTCTATCTCTGAAAGGAAACACTTTTGACCACACATTTATTAACAAAAGTTGCTTGTTTTGTTGTCTTTTGCAAGCCCTAGAAGTTTGTCCTTACTATTCATAAACACCCCGAATCGTAAAATGTGTGAAAAAATTCAGCAAGGATCATATTGTAAACATCATACAGCATCGTTTAAGCCAAAAAAGTCGTACCGTTCTATTTAAATATAAACAGTTGAAAATTGCTATTTTGATATTTGACGTCGAATCAAAAAACTGACTGCGCCAGGTTGTAGAGCACCCTTCGAAACAAATGCACACCGAAATTTTTTAATAAATTCACTAAAAAAAAGGCGTATAGTTTGACTCAGCCTGTATACGTCGCTGTTATTGGCTCTACGCTATGTTTTGTAATTCGTACCTAATGGCCCAAAATCAGGCAGGTTAGAATAGAAGCACTCGTCGCATATTTTTGGTGTAACAAGCTGTCCTCTTCCTCCTTCCTTGATCTTCATGTAGAGTAGATTGCTGTGTGCTCTCTGGAAGTATAGAACTTGAAAAGAGGTGGGACACCTCTCTAAGACACCTCCTACCCCCAAATTTGTTTTTAAAACTTATGAATGCATCCGCGGCTTTATTAGATCCGGACGAATGCATTTTGAAGAAAATGATTGAAAGCAAAGCACAGTTTTGCTTCTGGAGTCTTTTCCGATAACCTTGACCTACTTTTTGGAGCGTTCACCTTAACCACTCTCTTCCAGTCTGAGGTATCGGAAATATTGCACAAAGCCGTGGCTGGCACTGGTCGGAAGATTATTAGTCAACATGTGTGGATATCAACTGATAGCAAGGCAACCTTGCTAGCCCTAAGTAATTAAAAAATTACTTTAGAGCTGGTACCACAAAGCCGCCAGGCACTAGATCTGATATCCAGCAATAATGTCGTAAAACTTGTTTGGGCCAAGAGAAAAGACGGCAACTGGTACAATAATAAGGCAAATGAGATGGCTAGCCAATGCTACCGCCTGCTATTTCTGCATTTAATGCCCTAACACATCAAGTAATCTTGGGAAGTTACATCCACAGGTGGACTACTATGACAGGCTATAGGCAGACAAGAGTCACCTATTGCTACTCTACCAGAAACGCCGGACGCAGTTGTCTAGAACCAACTTGCGTATGTTAGTAGGCATTTTATCGGGATACTGTCAACTGAGTAAACACTTGCACACGATGGGTATTGTAAACAACACGACTGTCGTGGTTATAATCTTGACGAAGTACTGCGGACCACGTGCTGTGTCATTGTTATGATATAGCTGTGCATTTCACGGTATTTAAGGCAATTTGTCCCAATATTTATTATATGTACACACATTTAGCTAAATGCTTTTTATTTTAATAAATTATTCTAGATTTAACTAAATTCTTAAACAGTTGGTTTAAATATTCCAACATTTAATAAAGCATTAGAGATTTAAATAAATCTTAAAACATTTACTTTAAATTTTCAACTATTTAGTAAATCTTTGTGTATTTAGATAAATCTGCAAATATTTTTTTAAATCTTTCAATATTTAATAAATATTCCTAGATTTAAATAACTCTTTACCGATATAAATAAATCCTTAAAGATTTAAATAAATATTTCAACATTTAATTTTAAGCTGTCATATTTAATGTTAACTTGTCATATTTATTTGACCTTGGTAGACCCAGCCTACATAGAAGACCAAGACCGTTCACATTGGTAGTAACGTTCGACAGTTATGAACACGCTTTCCGCATTTCAAGAATTTGTACAATTAATGTTAGTTCAATCATCAATACATATTTAACATTCAACATATTTAACAACATAAATATTGCATAATTTATTATTCATACAATGAAAGTTTTCTCAACATTCCCTTGGAAATGTAATTTTCAGTCTGCTTTGTTTAAGCGTCCAACGCTCCCACCATGACCTTGCCTTGCGCCATACTATCGACGGTCTTGGTGTCCTAAGTGGGCTGGGCTCCCCAAGGTCAAATAAATATGACAGGTTAATGTTAAATGTGACAGCTTAAAATTAGATGTTTAAACATTTATTTAAATCTGTAAGGATTTATTTATATTGGTAGAAATTTATTTAAATCTGCGAATATTTATTAAATATTGAAAGATTTAAAACAAATATGTGCAGATTTGGCTAAATACATAAAGGTTTACTAAATATTTGAAAATTTAAAGTAAATGTTTTAGGATTTATTTAAATCTCGAATGCTTTATTAAATATAGGAATATTTAAACCAAATGTTTAAGAATTTAGTTAAATCTAGAATGATTTATTAAAATACAAAGCATTTAAATAGGTACCGTGAAATGCACAGCAAATTTTCACTTTACACTTGGCGCCCCACAGAGCCAAACCTAACCTAAACACTAACCTAACTTAACCAAAGTTGTAACCTAAATAACCTTATTATTTTTTATGCACTATAATAGAACAGTTTTATTCAAAGGCCCACTTTCGTCAAACACTTCGTGAATCACTGAAGAAATAGATTTTCTTTTTAAGATTTGTGTTTTGTTATCCACTGTTTTAATTTTTTTTTATATGTGTTACTTTATAATGTATAAAGCAAATGTGATTCTGGAATTGATTTGTTATTTTTATATATTTATTATTGTTACCATGACGACGGAATAATAAGAAACAACCAAGACGATATTAAAGGGGAACCTATTTCGACAGTGATACGAGAAAATATTAAGTTATACTTTCCAAAAAATATATCTTGTATGTAAAGTAACTGTAATCCTATTGTTTATGTGTATATTTGCAGTTGTAATGCAAGAAATAATCATATAATACGATCTGCTTAGTACAGAAAGAATCTCTAGCGCTTTATTCATATGACAAAGGAAATTTTTTATCTGTTGAAACATTCGCAGTGCAGAAAATGAATACAATCTGGATAAAGGAAGAAAAATCTAAGTTGTCACGTCGGGTAATGAGTTTTGCGAAAAAAGCTTTTAAAATATGAAATTCTTTATAATCTTATTACGAAATCCATTTAAGTTAGAGACATGGCCGTTTAATTAGCTGAAGAATTAACATTACATGGTAATCTTATCAACGCTGCAGGAAAATGATTAAAAGGAGTAGGCCTTTGTTTAAAATAATTCCATTCCGGACGAATTAGGAAATGAAAGAAAATGCCGGTCGAGCGAAATTAAAAACTTCTGTTAAAGCGATTTTTTACTAGATTGTTTTCAGATAAAGGCATTAACAAGGCAAAGAAATGCAAATCGCCGCGTTATTGACGTTCAAAAAATTGTTTCCTTAGAAAAGGAACTTCAAAGAAAATATGCAAAGTACAATTTTGCATAAGTCTGAAGTAACGTGTTTCTCTTAAATCAATATTCCTGACGACGGTCGGGCCACATAAATCCCAGAATTTTACATTCTGCGCGGATCAGGACTTAACATCGAATTCGAAGTATAAACGCACGCCTCATTCTGGAACATCTATTGTGGAACAAGTTTCGCCAAAGTTTGATTATCCCCCCTAACGAAAAGTTACTCTTATATTTTCCACATCCAAGTTAAAGGTGACACAATTTTCACATCAAATAAAATGCTTCCAAATTTCTCTGATTTATCACCTACAACGTTAATAAAAAAATAGAAGATCTGTTGGTATTCATTAGAAAAATAGAAGGCTTAAGTGTTTTGGTGAATACCATTACTTGTATAAAAACTTACGACCTAATCCCATTCGTTATAACCCGATTTGGTTCCACGGCAGTAACTAATTTCTCATGTTTACATGTATCAAGGTGCAGGACGATGTGAGAAATAAATGCTATGGTGAATTCCTGTGAGCAAAGCGATATACCTACCATACTTGGAGCGGTGCGCTACTAGTACCAAAAGTTCAGCATGGAAATCTCGAAATACACGTTTTCGAGCTATTTTGAAAATTAAAACGGGTCATAGCTTATTGGAATGACAACATAGAGATGACTCTAAAATTCACATTTTTATTCTATATTAAGATTAGGAAAAGATCATTGCTTGTGAATGTAAAATTATTGAAAATACGAAAGAGCAATGACTTTAAAAGTCACATTTTCAAGGAAAAAATCACTTTCTGGCAATTGACAGTCGCCATGAAGATGATTTATAATTCTTTTGCTCCTCATTTCTTTTGTTAATGATGTTTCCTAAATATTAGTTTAGTAGGATGTTTAGACATGCAAATAAGCTAAAAATGACGATTTTGAATTTACTATTAGTATTTTATGGAAGAAAGTAAATGGGACATATACGTCCCAGCAGTAATTTGTTGTAGTATATATACCGTCCCATAAGTAATCGCGACGGTTTTACTTTATGCAGATTCCGGGGCATCATTTCTGTTTCTGACAAATGGATAATCTATTTTATTGCTATTTAAATCTGTAGAAATACATTTATTCTAATAAAAAATCCTATTGTGCGTGGATTTTTCACTCTGAAAATATAGACATGGGACCCTTTTATAAGGCAATCAACCAGGGTGATAGTGTTGTACGTACATTAGGGCTGTCAATCCCGGGATCCCGATAACCGGCATCCCGGAATGCTCTGAAGAAATCTATGGAGCCATTTCAGCCAGGTGCTAAGACGACCAAGAATGTTTCGCTATCTTTTACTTTAACCAAATAAATGGAATTATTTGAACACGGTGGCACAAGAGGATTTAATTTACAATTATCCTACGATTTTTTATTATCGATTCCTCCTACAAGTGTAGAGTCTGAGAGGACCTTCCCGGCAGCTGGCACATTCTCCACTAAAATTCGGTCAAGTTTAGGTCCGGATGTGCTCGATGCATTAGTTTTTCTTTGATATTTTTTTCAAAATATGAGTAACAAATAAATTATATACTCAATGATCGATAATATTAATACTTTGGTACGTTTATTACTGTGTTTAATTAAATAAAACTTAAAATAACATTGATATTGATAATACTTCGACAGCGATCAATCCCTGGATTAATCCCGGGATTCGGGATTACAAATGTTTGGTCCCGAAATTCCAGAAATTCGAAAAACCAGAAAATATGCATAGCTTGCCATTGTAATGTTATGAAAAAGGCAACACAGAGATCTTCTCAAATTTCATATTTTCAAGTCATTTTGAGAACAGGAGAAAATATTGCTTGCCAATAGAAAATTATTAGAAAGTCGACATAAAAATCTTTTCGAATTTCACATGTTTAAGCTATTTTTAGACAGGTAAAAATCTTTCTTTGCTAATGTAAAAGTTATTCGGAAGCCGTCATGAAGATGCATGTTTCTAAGTTATTTTGAAACCATGAAAAATAATTGTTTGGCAATTGGAAGTTATTCCAAAGTCGGCATGCAGATCACCTTAAAATTCATACATTCAAGCTATTTTCTAACCAGGAAAACACAATTGCCTACCAATGTAAAGTTATTGGCAAATCGACATAAAGATCATCCCGTAATTCATGTTTTCAAGCTATTTTAAGACCAAGAAAAGATAATTGCTTGCCAATGTGAAGTTATTCAAAACAAAATATAAAGACGATATGAAAATTCACATTTTCATGCTATTTTGAGACGGAACTAGATCATTGCTTGCTAATATGAAGTTATTTGAAATACAACATAGAAGTGCCGTATAATTCACATTTTCAAGCTTTTGTAGACCAGGAAAAAATCATTGTTTACTAATAGAAAGTCGACGAGAAAAATTCAAATTTACAAGCGATATTTTGAGACCACGAAAATTCCATTGTTGGCCAAAGTGAAGGCTCTTGAAAGACATGAGATGACTTCAAAGCTCACATTTTCAAGCTATTTCGAGAACACGAAAAGATCATTATTTGCAAATAAGAAAATATTAGAAAGAAGACATAGAGATGTCCTTTAAAATTCACATTTTCTTGCTATGCTGAAAACACTAGGAAAAAATCTTCGAAAAAAAATCTAGAGATAATTTAATAATTTATTAATCTATATTGTTTATATTATTTTATTTTGCAAATGCAAATGTTAAATTTACACCTACGCGGCACGTTTTTCCGCGGATCTTTTTTCCGGCGGTACTTTTTTCCACGGCACTATTTTTCGTCGACACTTTTTTCCAGGCACTTTTTCCGCAGTATTGTTTTCCGCGGCGTTTTTTCCGCGGCACTTTTTTCCGCGGCACTTTTTTCTGCGGCACTTATTTCCGCGGCGTTTTTACCGCCACCGGAAGCTATAAGAGACAAGGAGAAGACCTACAAATTCACATATTCAAGTTATATTAAGAACAGGTAAATACCATTGCTTGCCAATAAATATTAAAAATACGACAGGGAAATAACCTCAAAATTTACATTTTCTTGCTATGCTGAAACCAGCAAAAGATTTTTGCTTGCCAATGTCAAGTTAAATATTAGATTGACGACATAGAGATGGAGATCTGGATTTTCTATTTTTTGATAATATACTTGGGACCACAAATATATCATTATATCTCGATCCGAAGATGTTGAAAAGACGATCTGCGCTTACTATACGCTATTGCATCTGCTCAATATGTTAAACATTAACCAATCTAACATCAACACCTAACTGGAGAAAATCCAAGAGTTAATCAATATTATCGTCTACAAAAAAAAGAGAGACGTAGGACGACCTATAAATAATTCCTTGAAACATTTATAAGCGGAGATAATTCGAAATGAAAATGAATTAATTATGATAGGAGGCACGCACATAAATCTATTCATTAATGATACCACCTCTGCTGTGTAAAAGGCTGTGATAAGAGAGAAAAGGGTATAATTTCTAACATCGAATTGGGTTAGGCCATCAAACAAGAAATTATACGGTATTGTAAGCCTAACACTTTTGCTGATTAGGGAATATCACGCTCGTGGAAAGAATTTAATTAGGCAGAAAATAAACGTACAGAGAAAATTTTCAAAGTTAATTAAGATGTACCGTTTAATAACTGAAAAAATAATTTTCATTCCACGTAAAATCAAATGTTTGTGTACTTGTAAGTTATAACTGCTCATTTTTCTAACCTTTCACAATTTATCGTGCATACAAATGTTAGATGAAACTCAAATCAAACAACGAAGGAAAAATTTGCCAAAGGCAAAACAAACTGTCAATTCATAAATTTTTCCTGGCATCACCTTTCAATAATAATTCACCACCAGTTTCTTTTTGTAGCTGCGGGCGTGCATATTTTAAGCAAACACTGGGTAACATGTTTCTACCTGAAAATCCAATTTGTATTACACAAATGAGCTTCGTACGAAGCAAACCGGCGAGGTGCAACACATTATACATAGAGTTTGCCGAGAAATAAGACCAAAACAGTACAACCGCGCCTGCAGTGATATTGAAGTTATTGAACACATCCTATTACTACTTATAGCCTCATTCGTTCTATGGCTGCATTCGAGCGTGAAATGTGTTCATACATTCATATACCACATTGCTGAATTAAAATGAACAAGCACATGCATCCACATGATTGTGAACATTCTTACTCTCTCTTGTGAACTACTGCGATTATATGAAATGAAAGCTATTAAGTATTATTGCCTCTCTGGCATTTTTTGACAGTTTTATACTTTTCTAAGTCAAAGGAATTATGTATCTATCTTAAAGTTCAAGACGATACCTAAATATAGTATCTTACTCATACAAGCACACCCGCCGATGAAAATTGTATATAAACATAACACTTACACGTCTTCAGGACCAATCACAACGCTCAACTTTTTTGAACTTTTTACCAATCACATCAAAATTATAGTGATAATCAGCACTAGTGCAAATTGGGTTAAGTGGAAGAGCTGCTAGCAGAGCACTCTACCAAGCTGAACTTCGCCTTATTTTATTATAATTTGGTATTTGAAGGTAGAAAATTTATTGCTTTCGATATTCAAGCTGGAGGTGCAGTAGCATTCACCTCTGGATACGCCCCTGTTGCTTATAGAAAGAAGGTGTGTTTGTGCTTCGCACTCGAACACTTTTCATCGCGATAAGCATTACCGTGCTTAACATAGTCCGAATTATCGATAAAACTGCTAAACAGTTGGGATATCACTACGTACAATTTTGACCGTGTAAAAGGCTAGCGCTAGTGCGCCAGAAAAAAATAATAATAACATTTTATTTATTTGATGTAATCATAAATCTGGAAAACAATAAAAAAATGCTGTTTATTCTTTGGACAGAATTAAGATACATGATGAAACAATATTTTTGTCTTAAGAAATAAATTAATTTTAAATTCCTTAACTCATTCAAACGGCCGGCGCTTCATACTACAGTACTGAAAAATTTGCATTTTGCTAGAGATTGTTTGTTTAACCTGTTTGGGTAATTGGCCAAAAATAAATAATTCTTTAATGGAAGGTAAAAACGTTGTAGTAATATCGCGCATGCGCCAATCTAGTATATCGTAACCGCAGATTACAAATCTGGTCTTTTTTCGGGTGCGCTAATATAAAAGTACGGCACCGTTCTACACCTTTCATATTTGTGACGGACCAACCTCAGTTCTTGTCGGTTTTATACTAGTACAATTTATCAATTTGTTGTCTAAGTCTAGGTAAGTTTAACTCTTGTTAAATATACAGGTGTTTTTTAAAGTGTGTAGAAAACTTTAAATACAAGCAATTCACAAAAAATATAATACCTTCTATTTGGAATAATGTATTTTATGTAAACAAAAGTAAATTTCAATTATAACATCAAACTTTCACAAACAATTACTACAGGAACAAAGAACAACGTTCACATTAACAAATTATTTCAAAAATCAAAAACGAAGAGGTGCCGTAGAGATCAGGCCGGTGGCTTTCATGTTCTGGTGGTAATCTTTGTGAGGTGCGGATTTGATTGAGAATTGGCTCGCGGTGCTGAAGAAGCTTTGCCGAGACCGGGTGTAAACTCTGTTTTGCTCTGGAAGGCACTTGCGGTGTTGGAGGACCTTCTGCGAGATCTGATGTAGATTTTTTTTTGTTTTGGAATAGACTTGCGGTGCTGTGGGGCTCCGTCGAAACCAGTTGTAGCCGATGCTTCAATTCAGAGCAGGTTGGAGCACGTAGAAGAGTTGTAGGGTGGTTTCGTATTATTCTTTAGACCATTCGAGTCTTTTTTTAAGAACAAAGATTTTTTCCTCTCAACTGCGTTGTTTATACGTGATTTCGTTGCCTACCACTGTGAACAAATTGCATAGTAACGTCTGCACAATATAAACTTAACCGTCCCCGTGCTTTTGTTAAAAACATAGCGAAATTTTTAATGTTCTATTAAATAATCGTTACTACAATTGATTGTTTTTTACAGCATTGAAAAAATGAAGTGGATTGTGGTTACTGTGCAAAGTAAGAAAGCAAATGCGGTATCCGACCAGTCCGACCTGTTGTAAACGACCACGCCTCCCTTGACACTGATTGGGTATAAGTGGGACAATGGGATAGAATTTCTCATAATTTTGTAGATCTCGTAGAATGAGGATGTAAGCTGCTAGTCGGGAGGTTTAAAATTTTTTTATTCATGTCAAAAACTTTGATCAGTGTACCTCATTTCTTAGCTATGTTCAGAAAACTTATTGACATTAAAGTACTTATTTTCTGAACGTAGCTAAGAAGTGATGCGCACCGGTCTAACCCCGCCCTATTGTTTTCGTTGTGAATCGCCGATAGATACGAGCAAAACAAGAAAAGCTATATCCATTTTTTACTTATTTTGATAGTAGCTACATGCACTGAAAATTTCTGTCCGACACTAATGGGTAGTTCCAAAATCGAGCGTTGTGATTGGTCAAGCGCAATCACCGGTAAAATTGCTAAGCACTTGGTATATTACTACAGCTAATTTGCAATATCGGTGCAACTTATCGATAACTGTACTGGTGGATACTGATATTTTAATCGTTGGTAATCATGGTAACCGCTTACATATGTTTATTATCACAGCGCCATTTTGAGCGAAAAATATATTGTAAACAATTTTGATCATGTTTTTAATTTTTGCTTATTTAAAATAATGTTTTGCAAATTATTAAAGTATATTATAGAATCTATACGTTGATGTTTCAAGAATGTAGAAATGTGTGACATACTAGCCAACTTTGAGTACCGTGCACGCCTCCCATGCCAAGGTTCAGGGTTCGAATTCTTTTTTTATTTTTTGTTATTTTGTTATATTGACTTTCTGTTTAAAATTCGCGCTAGTTGAAAGATAGGCACTTGTGATCACTTTACCAAAATTACAATACTTGAGAAAATATTAGTAGGGGACCGTAATTAATCTAAGCAATCATTAATTTCATAAGGGGCTACGTTTCTAAAGTCCATATATTAGTTAAAAGCACTTCAGAAATGGTTTTCAACCGTCAGGGACTGAAAGCTTCTCCAAAAGATATTAATTAGATGTAAGCAGCAGCCTCTGGTGGCCGTAACGCAAAACTGTCAATTTCATTCATTTTATATGAACAAGATTAATAAAGCACATTTTACAAAACAATTGCTAAAATAAAATTAAAAAATAGTTCTCGATACATTCATTCCTAAAAGTTAAGAACATAATTTTTGTCATCGAACAATTCTGTCGTCGGAAACTTCAACAAACTTCCGATAGTTTAGTGCTTTAAAACAACTTCCTTCTAAAATTTTTATTTGTTTATCTTTCTACAAGATCTAAAAGTGCAATTGTGGATCTGGCAATAAAAAGAAAAAAAAACCTCGTCGAAACAATAACAATCCGGCAACATAACCGGATAGTTCGGGATTTCCTTCGTAGTTATCAACGTGGAAGAAAAATCTCCGGCGAAACGATATTTTATTTTTAAAGAGCGTCGTAATAGGAAGAACCATTAACCGTAAACGACAATAACAAACAATAACAGTATACGAGATGATCGGTTATCGACCGATTCGTTAATAAATTGCTTTGAAGGCGTCTTACGAGCTAATTTAGAAAGCAATAAGTTGCCAATAAAGAGTAAATTGGACCTGCAACAATGCCACAAATTAGCACTCGCTGGAGAGAACCTGCCTTTACTTCCCCTTTTCACGAAAAAAACCAACAGACAGGAAATCGTTATTTATAACAAAAAAAAGCCTAACCAAGAAACAACACTCCTTGTTACTTAACTTTGAATTAGTTGAAGGAAGTAGCTAAAACAAAAGAAAGCGATGTAGTATTAGGGTGGGCAAAATATTCTACTGATAATAATAACTTATAATTGGTTTTAGGTCGTATAAAAAGTTATTCTACAATTTTTTAAAAGGGTGAGATTGTCTTTTTATTGGGTGATTTCTTCTACAAAAAGAAATTCTTGAACAAAAACCAACTAAGTGAAAGATAAATATTTACAATTTATATTTTATTGACTAAAAAAAAACACCTGGATCTAGCTGGACTTCAGTAGGCTGTGATGTATGCAGTGGTGGTGCAGGTTTGTGTCATAACCTGGTGGGTGGCTGTAAGGCTCGTCGTGCCGAAGACAGCTGCGTCGAGTCTTGAGATGTATAAGTGCTGTTTTCCCCGGAGCTGGGTGCTGATTGACCTATGGAGCTAGTACTCAATCTAGGGGTTAGTTTGGAGAATCGTGGTGACCGGAAGCTAGTGGTCGATCTGGGGATAGTGCTGGTGACATGCAGCTAGAGCTCGAACTGCTGACCGAACTCGAACTGGGAGTGACCGAAAAGCTAGAGTTCGAACTGGTGACCGCAAGCTTAAGCTTCGCCTGGGGCTGACCGAAGGCCGAAACGCGATCTGAGCACCAGAAGCAACAGCTTGATCGTTCTCAAGCGTTCTAATGACCGGTCGGTCTAATCGATGTTAACAATAAACTGAATTTTCTGCGTTCTTGTGTCTAGTTTTATACCCTCCCTTTGCCATGAGCGACAAGTTCGATGACAACATTATTCCCGCTTTTTTGTAAGCCCCAAGATAAAATGGTATTACGCAGTATCTTAAAATGCCGTGAGGGAGTGAGACTCACCGGGGCTATGATGCAAAAGAAGAACGGCTTTGGATTTCATACAAAAATGTAATTCGTAGTTGTGTAAGAAATTTTGCTATTTTTCCTTATCACGCAATGTTTTGATGTCGTGAGAGAGTGTGTGGTTGTGGTTCAGAGAGAGCAAGAAAGAGATAGGTTTAATTTGTAGTTGTGTCAGACCACACCCTATGAGGCGGCGATTGACTGGGAGCGCGAACAAAGACAAAGTAGTTAACGTTCTAATTCAAGAAATTCGTAGGGCACACCTCGACCCACTGTAAACGTTTCACACGGTTCTGCGTGCAAAACGGTTTTTGTCGCGTCGCAAGCATTCACTAGTAAATCATGTCAAGCAAGTGGCAGAAATAGAAAGCGGTGTTTAAGTTTAATTCGTAGTTGTGTCAGACCGCGCCCTCCGAGGCGTTGATTGGCTGGCTGCGTAAACTGGCGTTTTCATTATTTCGCGAAATTCGTAGGGTACACTTCGAGCCACTGTAAACGTTTTACACGTTTCTGCAAACTATTGGGGTTTTGCTGCGTTGCAGGCATTTACTATTGAATCATGTTGTGTGCAAATGGGAAAGGACGGAAGGAAGAAGGAGCATGGTGAGCAATGTTTTATTGTAACCATATGTAGCATGTGGTATAAATGACAGCCACATTTAGCTCAAAAAGGTAATCATTCTTTCAGGGTATAAGGAGAAAATACCTTGAAAGCACCTAGCTTCAGTACCGTAATATGCTTGGAAATTATAAATTCTCGTTTGTTATAATTTGCATAGTACAAAACACACTTAATCCAAAAGCACAGGTAGATGTGCTTTTTGCTCTGAAATAGTGTGTAATGAAACATAGAAACACACAACACGTAGGGCATATTTAGTGAACAACGTTATCTGTTTTTATTGCGTTTCCCTTTGCACGCACGTGCTCAATGGAAATTGAAACAGACGCAAGTAGTCATAAAATAAGGGGTTCGGTCTTTTATCAGAGGGTCGTTTGCATACATTAGAAGAGGTACAACATGCATATCATGATTTGTTGTACCATGTCGCGCTGCACACATACATAATGCATATAATCGCGCACGTATGTCTTCGATCAGAAATCTCACCTCTAAGCATTTAGATTGGAATAATGCAACATTCGAGATTATTAACGTTAACGAAGTTAGTTGGAATATTATTATTATTATTATTATTATTACTACTGTTACCAACACAAAGTTTGAGAACAGTCGAGGCGCACCGAGTTAATGTTAGAATTTGTATAATTAAGTACCTATGTTCAGGATAATCAGAATATTAGAGGAAGAAAATTATCCCAGAGTATCAATAATTAAAGTTTCATCGGGTTTTTTCATAAAAATAACTTTAAAATTAACTCCTACCCAGTTTTGTCTTCAAGTTCGCAAGGCTTTTGTTTTATACCAGTACCTGTACCAACATGAAAACCACATACGTATAATAAATATAATAAAAATTAAATCTCCATTTAAATCTCTTTGTTAGAAATTCATGGAAAAGGTTCAAAAAGGTTATTATTTGATTTTTTGAATTACTAACAAACACCTACGTTAAAATAAAAATTGCTTAATCACCAACCCCCAAAAAAGAATTCCAATAAAATGACTAACTTTTAATATTATTTCCACAAGTTGAGTGGGGAGTTTTACAAATGGCGGTAGTTGAAAGCAAATGCGAGGTAGTTTGGTCAAGTCATGGTCGTTTTTGCGGCGATTTGCAGTTTACAGGCTCCGATTTGGAAGCAATCATTCATACATAGGGCCTTAATATTGACCTGAACTTGATAAATAGCGTTGATTGTTCGCCAAAACCCAACCAACCCTTGTTTGCGGGTTGGCTCATCCATCACCACTGTGTAAAATATTGAAATCTGAGGAATTAAATTTCACATTTTACCACTAAACAAGAAAATTTCAATGAATAGGAACAGCCACGAAAAGAGACGTGTCTTTAATTTTACTTTTATTCAAAGCTTGCTTTTACGTCCTTGTATAAATGTCTCTTATAGCCCGACCCTTCAGCAAGAAACAGGAGGAATAGTCCTGTGGAATTGGCGAACCGCAAGCATTCGTGGGGTCATTCCGAGACACTCGCGGTCGCAAATGCACTCACATCTCATACATCCTGCATGTCCTGCCAGAAAAGGGATCAGAACCATCTAAATAAGTCATCGGGTTATCTCCGCAACCTAAACTCTATTTGAATATTTCCCATATCAATTTTTAAAACCCATTTGCGCGTCCCGACGCAATTCACAAATTAATTGTGTTTTCGATTCGGTGGTTTGGGATTTATTTGGGTATATTCAGTAAGAAAGAAGTCATTTCAATTGTTAATAACTACTAATAAACTTATTTGGAAAGATTTTGTACATTTACGTTATCTTAAGTCATTATTAACACGATGCAGTCACAGTTCATAACCTATCAGGAACAGAAAATGTGATTGTATTTGGTGACTCATCACATCTGGAATAATGCGATCACAATTTATGATTAGTAATAATTAAATCAACGTGATGAAGATTCGTCATGATTAGAACAATGTGGTCACATTTCATGACTCCTCATGAATGTGGTTGTATTTTATTACTTATCATGTGTATCAATACAATCACACTTCATGGTACATCAGGACTAAAACAAAATGGTCTCACTTTATGACTCATCATGAGACGGTGTACGTTATACGCTACCATTTACTATCTGCTCCAGTATCGATTTTCACATTTTTAAATATTAACTGGATTTGGCGTTTAACAGATAAAAATAGAACTAATGATTTAAAGTTTGAAATTAGAAACGTGTCTAACACAATTCCTCGAGAACAATGGACGAAAAGAAAATGTAAACGCTAGATTAGCTTTTCGTTAGAAACTTCAGCCCCAGTGTCAATTTCCTTTTTCTGCCAATTTTAAAAATTACTAACATTTTTTGGTATTATACTATCCGCTAAAAAGGTGCTATTAGAATAGCAAATATGTTAGTGGAAACCATCCAGAAAAGAAATGTCTGTTTAAGTCATAAATTTCGCGTTTGGACGTAAATTTAAGTTCCTATTAAGATAAACATTCCGACAAGCTTTCGCCAGCAAATTCTTCTTTAAAACCTCGAATCAATGAAATGAAGGAATGGAGGTTTCATTTCGTAAAAACAGTTTTAGAAAGGCTGAGCCCACAACAGGCACACAAATCAATGCCAGAAGTAATTTTCGCTAATGGCATGGATTTTTAGGGTTTGTCAACTGTAAAAAGAAACCTTTTAAAGACTTAACGTTTCTTTTAAGGAAAAACGAGAACGTCTTTTTGCTATTTATTTTGTTTATTAATTATGCATACACGTAAAAAGGAAACTTAATTGTTTAGCATTTCAATTAAATTCAGAAAAAAAAATGTTTTATTTTTATTTTGCTCACGTGACATTTACGCACCTCTTGCACGTTATAGTACAAACACAGGGCAAAATAAAAATCGTGTTAAAATATCAGGTTCGAAAATCCAAATCAATAGAAACATGTTTCAATCTTTTCAGTTTAATTTAAAATAAACATTTTGTTCCAACAGAATGTCAAATCCGAAGATCCTAAATGATCCTTTCGGCGATCACATAGGTCACTTCACTTCACCTACACACACGACATTTAAAAAGTAATTTCGTGAAAAGTTCACGTTAGTAGACATCGCTCTCAGTGGGTATTAAAAAAGGAAGGCAAACGTGTCCGCTCTATTATGAATGCTGAAAAGGCATCCACAGGAGCATTTCAGACAACTTTTAATGATGCTGTGTAATCCTGTTATTGTTTTCCACTACGGAAGCAGACCACGACAATGCGAATGTGAAGTCAACAGCCAGAGCAGCTGCCGGATTAAAACTTTTATCATTTACATGTATAATTGGTTTTGGAATCAGCTGCTAACGGCTTATGAAGTTGGAAAATTCGGCCGAGCAAAAATGTAATTTAACATTTGGAAATTTACGATGCTGTATTTGCTCGCAAGGTGGGCATTTTGAAAATAGGGTTCATAAAATGTGTTATTATTATTTGTATTCAGATATTACCCAAAACTGTGTTAAAAAAAACAATAAAACAAAACTTTTAGGTATGACGAAGGTGTTTTTTAGATGGTTATCAAGTTATCGAAAAAAATTAGAGAAGATTTAAGCAATTACTAAATAAATGTGCAAACTCTATTATTATCTTTTGTATTATGACTAAAACAAGTGGTTACAATTCATGAGTAGAACATATGATGAAAAATTCTCTCTAAAATAAACTGGTTACTCTTCGTAGCTCATGATGTCTAAAACAGTATGCGTCGTTCATTATCCATAATTGCTGAAACGAGGTGTCACATTTCCGTTACTTACCGTCAGTACAACAGTGTGGTCACATATTATGACGCATCTTGCTTAACAACATCCAGTCATGATAATGAATTATTATGGCTACAGCAGTGTGGTTACACTTGGTGACTTCTCGTTGCTAAAACAAGATGTCGCGCTTTCAAAATTCACCACGACTAGGAAAATGTGGTCACATTTAATAACTTTTTTTCTTTAAAACAAGGTTACAGTTTTCGATTTAATAACTAAAGCATAGTGTGGGATCGGACTTCGTGAGATTTATTATGATTAAAAAAAAGGTGACTACGTTTTATTATTTATAATTGCTGAAACTAGATGTCGCACTTTAATGACTCATCCTCACTAGAAAAGTGTAGTCGCATTTTATGACTCTTCTTGTACATTGTATATATAGTTCTTGAGCTATGCAGTTTAAACGGTGTGGCTACAATTCAAGACTTATAGTCGCTAAAGCAAGATTTGACGCTTCCATGATTCATCACGACTAGAAAAGTGTGGTCACATTTAAACACTTTTCTTATCTAGAACAATGAGGTTACCGTTTATGATTTACTATAGCTAAAGCATAGCGTAGAATCACACTTTATGATTCATTATGATTAAAAAGTTTGATCGCGCTTCATGATTCATAATAATTGGTAAAACGAGGTGTCACATTTTAATGAACTCTTCTTCAGTGGAACAGTGTGGTCGCATTTTATGACTCATTTTGTTTAAAATTATATGTCGTTACAGTTCAGGAGCTATTGAGTCTAAAGCGATGTGGCTACAATTCGTGACTCATCGTTGCTAAAACAAGGTTTGACGCTTCCATGATTCATAACGGCTACAAAAGTGTGGTCACATTTAAACACTATTCTTATCTAGAACAATGAGGTTACAGTTTATGATTTACTATAGCTAAAGCGTAGTGCAGAATCACACTTTATGATTCATTATGGTTAAAAAGTTTGATCGCGCTTCATGATTCATAATTGGTAAAACGAGGTGTCACATTTTAATACACTCTTTTTCAGTGGAACAGTGTGGTCGCATTTTATGACTCATTTTGTTTTAAATTATATATCGTTACAGTTGAGAAGCTATTGAGTCTAAAGCGATGTGGCTACAATTCGTGACTCATCGTCGCTAAAACAAGGTTTGACGCTTCCATGATTCATAACGGCTACAAAAGTGTGGTCACATTTAAACACTATTCTTATCTAGAACAATGAGGTTACAGTTTATGATTTACTATAGCTAAAGCGTAGTGCAGAATCACACTTTATGATTCATTATGGTTAAAAAGTTTGATCGCGCTTCGTGATTCATAATTGGTAAAACGAGGTGTCACATTTTAATAAACTCTTTTTCAGTGGAACAGTGTGGTCGCATTTTATGACTCATTTTGTTTTAAATTATATATCGTTACAGTTCAGAAGCTATTGAGTCTAAAGCGATGTGGCTACAATTCGTGACTCATCGTCGCTAAAACAAGGTTTGACGCTTCCATGACTCATCATGACTAGAAAAGTGTGGTCACATTTAAACACTTTTATTCTCTAAATTAATGACTTCATGATTTACTATAGCTAAAATAGTGTTTGTCACACCTCATGACTTCAAAAATGTGATTACGCATTCTGATTCATAATTGCTGCAACGAGGTGTATCATTTCCATGACTCTATTTGTCAAAAAAATATGAACCATTGAGGCTGGATCGGTGTGGTTGCACTTCGTAGTTCATCATTTGCTAAGCCAATACTCATCGTGACTAAAACAGTGTGGTCACAATTTATTACTTTTTTTTTCTCTAACACAATATGGTTACAGTTAATGATTTACAGTAGCTAAAACAGAATTTGTGGTCACATCTCTTGACCGACCATGGTTAAAACAATTTATTCATAATTGCTGAAACGAGGTGTCGCACATTCATAACTCATCATCACTAGAACTGTGTGGTCACATTTTATGACTAAACTTGTTTATAATATTGTCGTCACAGTTCGTGACTCATCGTGGCTAAATCAATATGATGACACTTCGTGACTCATCATTCCTAAAACAAGGTGTCACTTTTTCATGACTCATCATGGCTGAAACTGTATGGTCATGTTTCACGGTTCTTCTAAAATAGAGTGTAAGGTCACACTTCATGAATAAACATGACTATCAAAATATGTTCACCAATCATGACTCATCATAACTTTTCTTTTTCTTAAACAATTTTAATAATATATGGTTCATGATAGTTAAACGAATGTAATGTCATAATGTGTGTCGTTACACTTCATGACTAGTTAAATCAATGTGGTTATATTTGATGAGTTATTATGGTTAAAAATATTTTAAAAAAGGAAATAAGTGACGTAGTGCTAGTTGATCTTTCATCACAGTCGCAAGGCATTAGTGTTTTAATTAACATAAAAAAATGTTTTCGAATAATTGTTCTACATTACAAGTTAGAAGTGAACATAATCCCATCTCTGGCATTAACCCTGCAGTTCAGTTATTAGCTAAGCTCATTACCTTAACAAGTTCATTTAATATAAATCAGCAAACATGACAAAATTTCCTTCCCAAAAGAGAAGAAAAAATTAGTCAAAAAAAGTGAGATCCTGGAATGCAAACCTAACACAGAGCTGTGGGTTGCAAGAAATTAATTAACCGTTAATTCCGGGTTAAATTGGCCATTTCTGTAAAACGTGGCCGCAAATCGCACATTCACGGCGGTTCCGCGATGCGATACCATCAGCAAATAAGGGCAATAGATCTTAGGCAAAGAGGGGCATCATAAGGCATCTAGAGAGCCTTCGCAGGACTGCTATAAGAGAAGAGGACTCCCCGGGGTGCTCTCCTCCTCGGCGTTAACAGCCATCCTTGCGCGTTTACAACGCTCAGCCATAACGTATCGACTTACTCCTAAGAAGCCACTTCCAAGCCCGATAAGTAACGCTTATGCATAAAATGGTTTTCTCAGGCCGACATAAACACAACATACACTACTCTTAAGACTTAGCAGAAAAGCCTTTTAAACTCTTTATATGAGCATTATCCTCTTTCTTATTCCGGAGGTTGGTTTAAGGCATTCTCATTTTGCGCTCAGAATTTTAATTATATACTCGCATATTTTAAAAAACTTTATTACGCTTTGTTTGCCTCGCGAATATAAACACTTTGCGTCTATTATTTTCACCATTCTCCATTCTAACTAAATTATTTCAAGATATTTTAGCGGATATTCTGATGTAACGGAGCAAAACGATGTTAAAATCTTGATGAGACATTTGTGTTCTAAAATTGTATTTATGTTCATTATAACTCATAATACGCAATTGTTTTCTTATTGTTGATGGAGGATGATATTGATCGCGTTAATAAGTTATTATTTATGCAAAATAGTTTCTTGATTTTATAAATTCTGTATAAATTAGTTGTTTGGCTAAAGTTTCAAGCCGAAAATTGAAGTTTTTTTGGTGGCTAAATTTATTTAATTTTTGACTATTTGGGGAGCTTAAAAAATTTGAAACGTTTTATAAAAATAAAATTTCCTTTACATGAAAAAAATAGAATGCTACCTTTTGAGCATGATGACGCAACAGTCATTAACTAATTACTTAAGTATCATTTTTACTTTCCTATACTCTTTGAATCGGAAAATAGTGATTTCTTGAAAATGTTCGATTTGGATATACAAATTTTGGACAAGAACTCAAAATTTTCGGTTGGGTGCAGTACCATCCTAACCATTAGGCTAATTGGGCTATAGCCCTAGAGCGCTGGGCTCAAAAGAGCGCCTGACCCAAAAAGCGCCGGACGATGACATAAAATATTTAAAATGCGTTGGTGCGCCTACTACTGGAAGCTGGACAAATATCGCTATCATTCTGCTAGGTTGGTAGACAAAACATATTTGGTCTGGTTATAAGGCAGTGCGCCTGCGCCAAGTGCGCGTTTGTATGAAAATTGGATAAAAAGTGTCCGCTAGTGTTCGAGAAAGATACGAACCGCGACCTATTACTTGACTTCAGACTTATGTATGAAAATTAAAACTACCACTCCTGTTAGGGCGCTACAAATTCTTAGCTCAGGGGCCCCACATTTCTTAGGACAGCCCTGGTTGGTTGGGTAGGTTTTAAGAAATTTTATGGACTTCAAACTATGAGATTTATCAAATATATCAAAAATCAAAATATATCAAAAATTCATCGTTAAATTAAATAAGCATTTCAGCGCCGGCGCAAGTAGAAACCTGAAAAAAAAGATCTGATACAACACTTTATCGTAAACCCAACTACATTTTTTCCGAAATCTCTTGCTACAAAATTTCGGCCGCGACAGTTATTTGAAAATTTAGATGCAAACTCTTTATTGCTAAAAATGTGCAGCCAGCTCAGCATAAACTTTAGTTATTGTAATAGTCCTGCGGAACAGAATATTACAAGGTACAAGAATTTTTGAAAGCATGAAAACTGTGAGTTTCGAACAATATTGCTGAAAAACTGGCTACACGATTTTTTTAAAGTTTTGTAGGATCATTGCGCTAGGGATGAGCAATTTGGATTAATAAACCATCTCGGTTTAAGCTAAATTGCTCATGAGTGATAGTAGAATAAAATTTTAAACTTAATGTGTACTCGTAGGTGCAGCAATACTTAGGTGGGAGTTACCTTTTTCCCCCTTTATTTCAATTTTTGGCTAATAAATCTGCCACCAAATGTTTGGTAAACGAATTTCTTTTGGTTTTTAGTTTTCTGTAAGCCCAAGAAACCTTTTCCAAAAAAACAAAAATCGCGTTTTTTTCTTATTTCACTTTGATCGCTTAGACATAGTACGACGTACAGCTGATGGTGCCCTCAGCTATAGTGTCCCGGGTGTGAAACATACGAAAGGTCTGTAGATAACGTTGATACAAAGATACTTTTGAACATATAATAAGTAAAATTTCTAAAGTATAGAGAAGTCTAGACGAAGTGCTTCGCATATTTTGTATGATGCAGTACCATTGATTACAAACTTTTTGGAATTATTTTGTTAAATGTATCATAGATTCTTAGAGAAATCAAAGCTGAAGTTTATTAAAAATTAAACCATCTGAAAATATCGCAGAGAACGGTGTTTTTCTGATGATTTCAAGACTAGCAACTGCCAAGATGCTTTATCAATAATACGAGGGCGGGATGATAATTGGTTAGCCTAGCAATGAAAAACCGATTGTATGTTTTCAAAATGATTTTTATTTATCAACATAATCTCCTGAAAGTTGAATACATTTTGTCCAACGATGCTCTAAGGCTTTGATCCCATCACGGAACGCCAACAGCGGTCTTGACCTCTTCATCGGATGAAAATCTCTGTCCACCTAGGAAAATGTTCAGCTTAGAGAATAAGTGGAAGTCAGAAGGAGCCAAATCCGGCGAATACGGTGCGTGTGGAAGCTAATCGTACTTCAATACGTTGATTTTAGCCATGGCAGTAACACAGCTGTGAGGACGAGCATTATCTTGGTGAAAAATGATTTTTTACGCGCTAAACCTGGCCGTTTTCGATGAATATTTTAGCGTAGCTGGTCCAAAAGGTTAGCGTAGTATTCGTCCTTTATCGTTTTTCCTTTTGGAAGATAATCGATCATCAAAATCCCTTTTGCATTCCAAAACACTGATGCCATGATCTTGCCAGCTGATTTGAAGGTCTTTGTTTTCTTTGGAGCCGAGCCACCAGGTTCTGTCCATTGCTTTGATTGCAGTTTCGTTTCTGGCGTATAGTAGTGGACCCAGGTTTTATCGGTGGTAACAAATCGACCCACAAAATCAGTGGTATTCTTCATAAAACGGTCCAGACACACTTGGGAAATCTGCATTCGCACACGTTTTTGATCGAGTGTAAGCAAACGCGGCACCCATCCCGCGGACAGCTTTTTCATACCCAATTCTTTGGTTAAAATATTGAACACTCGCTCTTTTGAGATGCTCACAACATTAGCTATTTCAGCCAATTTCAGTCGTCTGTATTTCAAAACCATATTACGGAGTTTGCTGACCATTTCTGTTGTAGTGACACTTCTTGGGCGTCCAGAACGGTGTTCATCTTGGATGCACGTATGAACCCGTTTGAACTGAGCCAGCCAATTTTTTACGGTCGCATATGATGGAGCACTTTCACCCAATACACTTTGCATCTCTTCAAAAATTTCTGCACCTTTTAAGCCTTTTAAATGCATAAATTTAATAACAGCACGATGCTCAATATATTCCATTGTTACAAAAACACAAAACACGTTTTCTCCGAACCGCTAACAACAAACTATTTGACAGATGGCCTCTGTATTTTTAGTGTTGTCAACTAAAAGATGGAACTTTAAAATTATGTATAAATATTTTAATGAGTATCTGTATATAAAATACTTAATTACTTTAACAATATCTATTTATTTTAACCTAATAAATATTTTACATGCTAGCGCCACATATGTGGAGGCTAACCAATTATGATCCCGCCCTCGTAGACCATCTTGGTCAGAGAATTTGTAAAGCATGAAGTAGTTGTTTTTGCAGCACAATGATATAATATAGATTGTAGAATATCACTTGAACGCTCCTATTATTGGATTTTTTCAAATTAGTGCTCAAAATCGAAGCAGCATGTTTATCGATGAGTTTTATTTAAAAAAGTTCTTATCAACAATATTCAATCCAAAATTTTTAGAATGTGGAATTTTGTTAATTTTAATTTTATGAAGCTTCTTTGAGCATCAAATGGTGAGATCGATTTTCCAATATTTTTCTTCATTTTTATCTAAACAAACTTTTTGCGAGTCCACCTCGTAACTTTTAAGAAGCAGACCTTTACATTATGTTGCATAAATCCATTCGAATTAGTCCCTTAGTCTCTTATTGATCAGTTTCATGTTTCCAATCGAACAAAAATGAGGGTCTTAAGGACCCGAGGGCGACTCGGACCATCCACTGCAGCAATTATCGATAATACACTGCTTTTGAGACAGTTCAGAGTTTGTAAAGTGGATTGGGATCATTAGGATGCGTCACATCCATGTCAACGTTAACCCGACAAGTGGGCTAAATCTTAATGAGGAAGCACACTTAGCTAACAGAATTTGTTACGCCCAGATTTGATCAAAAGACCCTTACGTGTGCGTAAATTCGAGACATACTCTCTACGCAGACACAAAGGGCTTGGAAGCCCTAATCCTAGACGGTGACCCCACGAGCAAAGGATCGAATCCCAAAAAACGGTGAAGTTAGTTACGCTCGATTAAAACACCCTTTTCGGAGGAGTAAATTGGAATAGTTTGACGATTCGCAACAGAGCGACACAAACACACAACATCAAATGCCGATTGTTTCATTAGTAGCGAAATCCCCGGGACACAATGGGGAGCTCTGATAACTGTGAACAACACACGGGAATACACAGGACATGTTGATAACGTTAGTTCAAAGAGCCCAATCAGGTGCTGCGAACGCGATGAATGCGCCAAGCCGTGACGTTTATTGGCCATTACGACCAAAACTTGGAACGGCCAAGTTGGGATCTCCATAGAGAGAACATCGTTATTGCCGTACGTTTGAATTATGATGTTCCAGTACTTATACATAGTTTCAATTGGCCTGGAAATTCGTAAAGTATCACCAAAGCCGCTTACACAGGAGAACTGCTGCGGTGGTTACGGTTACTTAAAGTAGCAAACTCTGAGAAACGGAAACGTAGAAAAGCTTGTAGGAGGTAGCTTTGTCGACTTCCTAAACGCGTGGGCTATTTCACATTAAACTTGATACTTACAACGTAGGCGTTAGTTTGTTTTAAACAAAAGTTTAATTTTGATATAATTTTAGTTACTCTTGGAAATTAAGCTCAGACAAAACGGCGTTGTTTCGTTTTCTGTATACGCAAAATAAAACACATTAGACGTATACTTGAACTTAAAATTTAACTGGAAGAAAAATATAACAAAATGTTAAATATATCGAATCATAAAATCACACCTACTTATTGTTTCGTTATTATATCAAAAAATGCATGTTTGTGTTACATCTCGAAAATAAAACAAAACATAATCGTTTTTTAAATAGAACTGCAATAAATTCACATTGTTTTCTTTTGCGATTTTTTTCATATTTACACTATGAGCAGAGCTATTTTACCCCAAAGAAGTTATTTTTCTTGCTCGTATCTAGTAAGCTAAGGGTATTTTGAAAAAAAAACAAAATCACCATTACATTGTTTCTTTAATTAGGCAACTTTATCTATATTAACCAACTTTAACAATGAGCACTTTTCGTATGTCACATTACCGCTTCACCTTCCAACTGAGAGTGCGGGTAAATTACTAAACTCTTCTTCGCGTGATGCTGAATAATAATTACATCTAGGCGTATGGAGTAATTAAATATAGTTAAAATAATAACTGAAATAAACAAATATACATCAAATGATTATCTGTGTATAAAATATTTAATTACTTTAACAATTTATTTATTTTAACCTTTTACGTATTTCGGCTAAAATCAGGCATTTACAAATTAAATTGTTCGCATTGTAATTCGGTTTATATAGGCCAGACAATTAGAAATTTTGATATTAGGTATAAAGAACCCGTACGTTGTTACAAATACAAACACCCACATAAATCCGATTACGCTAAACACTTACTAGAACACAATCATTCAATGATATCTAATAACACTATAAAATGTTTACACTTTTGTGATGATAAACGTAAATTAGATATACTAGAAGCTTTTGAAATTCACAAACATTTAAAAACTGTACCGTTAATGAATGAGCAAATTAATCTCTTAAATTCTCCTCTATTGCACATTTTGGAATAAGAAATCAAGTCATCTGCACACGATTACCACAATCAAGTCCTATTGCTATAACAACACTAACTGTTTACTTTCTAATATAACCTTTGACAATGGCATGTAAACATGCCGAAATACGTATAAGGTTAAAATAAATAAATATTGTTAAAGTAATTAAGTATATTATACAGGGTGTTAATGAATTTTAGGGACAAACTTCTAGGGCTTGCAAAACACAACAAAGCAAACAACTTTTGTTAATAAATGTGTGGTCAAAAGTGTTTCCTTTAGAAAATAGAGCCTTTTAAAGATTGTTTAAGAAGTACCTGAAAATAGGCAACCCAAATTGCACTTTCAATTATTTTGGACAGGTTACACGGAATTTTGAAAAAAAAACGATGTAGACATACATGCATTCAAATAACGTCAATTTTGACACAATTCGATATTTTTTTTTTGTGATATTTTTTTAACTTTTCTTGCATTCGTTTCTTTCTGTGCCTTTTATAATTCGTTTTTCTCGTTCTGTGATTTTTTTGAGAATTATTTTCTTCGTTATTTTGGTTCTGTGTTTTGTATTTTGTGTTATGGCAAATTATACTTTTTCCGAACAACATGACATGATGTTCATGTATGGAGCTGCTTGGGGTAACGCACGCAAAGCTGCTCGCCTGTACCAAGAACATTTTCCGAATAGGAATCATCCATCGCAAAAGGCCTTTAGTGTAGTTTCACGTCGGCTGCTTGAGGAAGGTACATTCGTTGTCAACGGACACAGCTGTGGGGCTACCAGAACAAGGCGAACGGTGGATTTTGAGAGGAAGAAGTTTTGGAGAGAGTGGCTGAAAATCCTTCTACTAGTTCAAGAGCCATCGCTCATGAAATGGGAGTGAACCATGTTTCAGTATGGGAGGTTCTACATGAGCAGCAGCTACATCCATACCATCCACAGAAGGTGCAAGCCATGGTTCAAGCAGATTTTCCCAGAAGGGTAGAATTTTGCCAGGAATTTCTGCGGCGGTGTAATGAGGATCCAAAATTCCAAGTAAACGTTCTGTTTAGTGACGAGGCATCTTTTACGAAAGAAGGAATATTCAACAGTAAAAACAGACACATTTGTGACGATGAAAATCCCCGTGCTGTGGTTCAAAAAGGATACCAGCAAAGATTTTCAGTGAACATTTGGGCCGGGATTGTTGGCGATAGACTCATTGGACCATAGGTTAACAGAAGCAATTTATTTATTTCTTGCGCCATGTCCTGCTTGAACTTTTGGAAGATGTTCCACCTCAAATGTGGCTGCAGCACGATGGTGCACCTGCTCATGTTTCGGCGTAAATCAGGAAATTTTTAAATAACACTTTTCCCAACAGATGAATAGGTCGAGGAGGACATGTGGCGTGGCCTCCACGTTCTCCTAATGTGACTCCACTTGATTTCTTTTTGTGGGGTCATGTTAAAACGTTAGTGTATGCTACCCCAGTTGAAACTGTAGAAGAACTTACGACGCGTATTCTTGCTGCATGTGAAGAAGTTCAACAGACTCCTGGTATATTTGGAGCGGTGCGCAGGAATTTACTTCGTAGATGTGCTTCGTGTGTAGAAGCTGGGGGGCGACATTTTGAACATTTACTTTGTTAATTTTTGAATTAGTTATTGTAAATTTTTCAAATAGTAGATTTCTGTTTTGTAATTTTGGTTTTTTTATTGCTTAGTTTTGAAACATTTTGTTAATTAATTTATTTTGAATTTAATTTGAATTTGAAAGTGGGAAAGAGGGCTTTATTTATCCTGTATTAATTTCCGTCGATATGGAAACAAATAGTAGGTAGTAAATTGAGTTGCCTACATTTAGGCGCTTCTTAAAGAATCTTTGAGAAGCTTTGTTGTGTTTTGCAAACCCTAGAAGTTTGTCCCTACAATTCATTAACACCCTGTATACAGATAATAATTAAATATGGACTTCAACGAAGTAAAGCTAGAATTTATAAATAAAATATACATCACATTGCAAATTGTTAAACAGGAATATAATAATAAACATTGATTTGACGTGGTTGATTTAATTTTTATTAGTAAACAATTCATGGGTAGGATTGTGTTTTATTAATTATATTTTTTAATAATTCGGATTTCGTTATGTGTCAAAAATGGCAACCATATTCTACTTTAATGAATATGGTTTAAAAAGTAATAAGAGATGAGCATAAAATCGAATAATTTTCGTAATCAAATGATTGCCATTCGAATGGTTCTATTATCAAATGATTCATTCGGATAAAATCATTCGGATGTTTCTATGCGGTGGGAAGTAGTAAAAACTCTTTTCGCTTACTCTTACAAAATAATAATTCGCGTTCTCATTGTCTTTTCTCGGAGCGCTCGGCAAAACAGCGTAAACTTTTAGCTTCGAATCGAGTTTTTAATTTCAACACATTCCATCGCTAATTTGGGCTTGTTTTTAAGTAATATTTGTAAAAACGTCGTAAGTGGATACATTTTCCTGCTTTATAAAATAATTATTGCTAATTTCTTAACAGTAGTTTTACATTTTATCACAATTTATCTAATTCTGGCCGCATTTTCAGTAATGTTTTTATAAACCGCAAAAGCCGATACATCTTTCTGTTTTATAAATAAATATTTTTTTAAAATGTGACCAGTGACAAAAGCATTATTTGAATGTTTAAATTAAATATTCTGATCTCGTTGTTCGCCGTCTCAGGACGCCTTATCTTCACGAGTTTGCATTCTAGGAATTGTGTCTATATTAGTGCAATCCGCATTCTTATCATCACAAAGTGATTTGTGTGTGTTAACAAACCTTGACCACTCTTAATGTCATCGTATGATGTATCTGCATTGGGAATTTGCAGTTGCCTACTGTAAATGGTACGCCGGCTTTCGAAATGGACAATTACAAAATTATAAAATCGTCAAATTATTCAAATGGTTTTCGGTAATCTCTTCAGATATATAGACATATTTTGCTTATCTTACAATAAATACCTGAGCTTTTCTTTCAGCAAATATTTGAGCAGGACTTTTTTTCTCCATTCCTTCATTTTTTATCGGATTAAGCTCGTTTTTATGTGGTTTCATCCCAGCTTGATTACAGGCAAAACTCTCACGCGCAGACATTTATACACCCTTCCAAACACATATATAGAAAAAGAACGACTATAGCCAAAGTCGGTTTTTGGGTATTTGTGCGCCCTAAAACGTGTCTATCCGTCAAAACCTCGAAATCAAATACAAAAACTTGGAATTTTGAAACCTACATCAGAATCTATGTTTAAAGATATTTTTTGTTTAACACGTACAGAAAATTCGTTGGAGGATTAAAAATGCAACAAAAATTGCTAACTGGCACGAAAGATACTTTTATATTCGCTTCTAAAATAGATTAAATATTTGAGAATACAATTAATTGTATACTTTTTGAGCCGCTATAATTTTCTGAAAATGTCATAATTTAAAGCCCCTCTGCACAGCCAAAAGCAATAGAAATCGATGTAAACTAGATATCACAATAATATGTCAAAGAAAACAGTCTAATCTAAAAATTTTAAAAAAGTCAAAAATTGTCAAAATGACTAGATTTTCTTAAAATATTTTTCAAAAACCGATTATATGATTTTCGTAATTTTTAGAGGTTGGTTTAGAGGTGCTGCTTTAATAAAGGGGATGATTCGCCATTTCCATACACTTTTAATTTTTAGGCGTCGGACTACGCTTGAGACTTGAGGGTGGTTTATAAATGTTACTTTAATAAAAGGGATGGTTTTCGCCATATTTATAAGTTTACTAATTTTAGGGATTGGGGTATATTTTGAGGGTCGGTTAGAAATGTTACTTTAATAAAAGAGATTGTTTTCGTCATTTTTACAAATTTTTAATTTTTAGATACTAGGTGAAATTAATAATTTTTTTAATACAGGCGATCACTGGTCATTTTTACACATTTTTAAATTTTATGAACTGGAGTGCACTTAAGGGTGGATTGAATGATTTTCTTGAATAAAAGGAATGATTCTCATCAAATTACTAAACTTTCAAATTTTAGGGGTTGGGGGTTCACTCGAAGGTAGTTTAGAGATGTAGCTTTAATATAGAGACTATTCTCGTCGTTATTAGAAATTTTTAATTTTAAGGGGTTGGGGGAATTTAAAGGTGGTTTGATGATTTGTTTTAATAAAAGAAATTATTCTCGTATTTTTACAATTTTTCAATTTTTATGTTTCTAGATATTAATGAATAAAGAAGATTTTCGTCATTTTTTAAAATTTTTCATTTTTAGGGGTTGGTACACTTTAAGGTATTGCTTTAATAAAGTAGATGATTTCGTTATTTTTGCAAATATCTCTATTTTATGAACTGGGGTGCACTTAAGGGTGGATTGAATGATTTTCTTGAATAAAGGGGATGATTATCGTCAAATTACTAAACTTTCAAATTTTAGGGGTTGGGGGTTGTCTTGAAGGTAGTTTAGAGATGTAGCTTTACTATAGAGACTATTCTCGTCGTTATTAAAAATTTTTAGGGGTTGGGGGAATTTAAAGGTGGTTTGATGATTTGTTTTAATAAAAGAAATGGTTCTCGTAATTTTTACAATTTCTCAATATTTATGTTTCTAGATATTGATAAATAAACGAGATTTTCGTCATTTTTAAAAATTTTTAATCTTTAGGGGCTGGGTACACTTTAAGATATTGCTTCAATAAAGTAGATGATTTTGTTATTTTTACAAATTTTTAATTCTTAGTTGTTGGGATGCACTTGAGGGTGGGTTCGAGATATTAACAAATGTGATGATTCTCGTCATTTTTGCAAATTTTTAATTTATATTACTTTATACCGTGGACGATTCTCGCTATTTTTCCTAATTTTCAATGTTTAGGAGTTAGAACGCACTTAAGGGTGGTTTCGAGCGAATCTCGTTATTTTTACAAATTTTTAATTTTAATGAATTTTGCGTGCACTTGGTGCTTTAGAGATTTTGCCTTAATAAAGGAGATGATTTTCGGCATATTTACGCCTTTTCATTTTTTGGGGATTGGGGTGCGCTTCAAGTAGTTTCGATATGTTGCTTCAATATAGGGGGTGGTTCTCGTTAATAATATTCAATTTTCAGGGGTTAACGGTGCACTAGAGGAGTTATTGGACGATTTTGTTTAATAAAGATGATCATTGGAATAAGATGTCATAATCGCTCTCCTCAGTCTTCGACGGACCGACCTCATTGATTGGTTTATATTGTCTTATAGAGCCTCCCGAAGAGATTGTTTAATTTTTTTACCGTTTTTTCTTTGTATCTTTTATTAAAGCATTTTTGTGATTTTCTAAGTTTTTATGAAATCTTAAATTTCATTATATAATTAGATAAAGTGCAAACTTTTCTATATATTACACAAACATATTAATGTGGAATGATTCCTTCGAACCCCTCCTGATGAGTACCAATTTATGCTCGTAATGCAACAACCAGACCATATTTATATAAGGGTAGTCGTAAAATAATGCCTGAATGCACAAATAGCTCCTAAAAGCGGTTAATTAATATAATATTATACGTTTGCGGTGATAATCAATAGTAGTACCCTCAACTAAAGCCTAATGTTCACGAAAGTGCGCGCATTTCTGATAGATTTCAGCTGACGTTGGCTTGATAAGGGGGGCGAGAAAGGGAAATAATGGGGAGCAAATGGGGGAATTTCGGATGTGTCAGCGACTGTCACATACGCGAGATAGCATCTTGTTATGTGTGCCTGCGGCCCTCGAAAGCTGTCACCGAGATAATCAAGCGTTTCACTTTTGTGTAATGAAGGGCTACCAACTTTATAGAAATTAATGATCTACAGCCTCCATTCCCAAAGGCATTGTTATTAACTTCATTTGTTTGTAAACGACAACCTGTCATAAACTGAATGAACAACTTTAACGAGAAATTTGGACAAACTTTTGTTTCGGCCTATCTAGATATTAATTTTTCATTCTCCAACCCTACACAATTATAACACTCGTGTACCATACAAAACATTTTTGAAAAATATATTTGTAACTATTGGTATTGTAAACAACCTTAAACTATTGAAGTTTAATAAAATTTTCATTCAAGCATTTTTATACAACCCCATAAAAATTTTATATGTACGTAAAGAGAACCGAATGAGGAATTGAAAAATGCCAGAAAAATGCATAGTGCCATTTGAAAAACAAAAGTTATATGCACTTCCGGTTAAACCGGAAATGGAAAGTTTTTTTGGAAGTGCAACAGAATACAGAATATGATTTTAAACAAAAAATTAATTAACTTTTTTTTCTAAATTTGAAGATAAAAGAGTCCCTCTTTCGTTGAAGACACTGTCATATATCAGATAAAACCATTAAAATTAACATAAGTGCGTTTTTTTATTAGATGATTTGATAATTTTTTTTGGGGAATTTAAAAGAATGGTTTCTAGTTACTTATTATCGTAAATTAGATATATTTATTTTAAAAGCGTTTGTAGGGCAACCTCCACGAGATTTTCCTTGCATTTACTGATATTTTTTAAAAATTTTAAAATTATTTATTTAAAACTAGGTTATATTTAACAGCCCGAAAACGAACTTTCTAACAATAATTAACTTTAAAAAAAAAAGAAAACCGACTTCAAATAAAAACACAAAAGTGACATAAGTTAACTAAAAAGCAAAAAATAAATGTTTTTTATACAACAGTTTAATACTTATTTGTTGTTCCGTTTAATGTAATTAAGAAATTGTTGTTTATTATATAATTATTAATTGTTTTATAATTTTTAAGTCGGTGCCAAGTAAAACATAAAAATTATATACCTTGCTACAATAACAAATTAGATTCGAATTTTTATGTTTTACTTGGCACCGACTTAAAAATTATAAAACAATTAATAATTATATAATAAACAACAATTTCTTAATTACATTAAACGGAACAACAAATAAGTATTAAACTGTTGTATAAAAAACATTTATTTTTTGCTTTTTAGTTAACTTATGTCACTTTTGTGTTTTTATTTGAAGTCGGTTTTCTTTTTTTTTTTAAAGTTAATTATTTTACAATTTTAAGTGATGGGTAGACCTAGTAAGGATGCTTCTCGAATGAGGAAATGACGGCTAGTTGAAACGGAAGATGAAATACGGAAACAATAAAAAGTCGGTTAAAAAAATAGATTTTGAGAAGTATCTTCGAAGTTCAAGCTCCAATACCAATGAAATTACAATGGAACCACCTTGGAACTATACTGAACCCAACACAAAAAAATCATTAAAATCGGTTCATAAACAAAAAAGTTATGCCCGAACATACACAAAAAAAAATAAAAAAAATTAAAAAAAACATATATACAGACGAATTGAGAACCTCCTCCATTTTTTGAAGGCGGTTAAAAATAGAGACTTTTTAAAGAACTTTATGAAATGAATGTAAGGAAAGGCCCCAAAGCATTATTTTCATGATATTGCTTTACCGAGTTTATTATCTCTATCTAGGTATATTTTATCTATATATTAAATGTGTAACTGTCTCACCATAACAAGACCACCAAATCTTTCATCTCGGAAAGATTTATCGTTATAACACGCCGGCGGCGGTTCCTTGCATGTTGAATGAATCTATTGATTGTTTTCTTCCAAGCACTCCTAAACTAATTTAAAAAAATTAATTTATTGAAACAGATATAATGATATAACTAATACATTTTGCAGATATTGGAACTCCCAAATATCAAAAACTATGTATTACTGTAAATACAAGTAAAACTTTCCAATTGCCTTTGATGTTATAGTGTGCCGGCTAACCTTACATCGGCGCTTATGCTTTTTTACTATAAAATCACAATATGGCGGCAAAATAAATTGCTGGCATATTTAGCAGAACAACCTACTACCCACTTCATTCTTTTTATCAAAACGCCACTTTTGACTTTTATGATTTGTTTTGTCATTTCACACAAAGCAACCGAGCCGCGTAGTCCACGTAGTCGCTGATCTGAGTTTAAATGTGCATTTTGACAAAACCTCTGCAAGTAGTTTACAACTAATAGCTAGTTATAGCAAAAAATTCGTTTTAACCAAAAATTAGTTAAATACAGCAGAAAGTTCATCACAACCAGATTGGTTTATTTGCGATTTTCATTGTAGGTAATTTTTAATAACCTTAAATGAAACTTCATAATTGCAAGACCGCATTTACCAAGTTTATTATATCCATTCAAATGTGCATTCTGACGAAACCGCTGCAAGTAGTTTCTTACAACTGAAAGCTAATTATAGCAGAAAGTTTGTTGTAATTTATAAATGAAAGTGCATTATAACCAAGATTGTTCATTTGCTATTTTCACTGTATTTAAATAATTAATTTATATTAATTGCTTTATCCTACTTCAATAGGTGTAGTATAGTAATAAGATAGAATTTGTTAAAATTAACCATTCAACCAGGTTTCTACTTACACAATATTGCTGAAATTTTGATACAAATGCAAAGTTTTACTAAGCAGAAGAGTGCATATGAAAGTAGGTTATTTTGGACAGTTCTAAAACCTTCTCCCCCACTCAATCTTGATGGTCAAGGTTATGTCATAGTCAAGGTCACCTCCTCCCATTACTCCCACCAACTCCCCACCACCAAACCTTGAGTGTGAAGGTCATTGATCAAAGCCAGCTCCTCCCATCACTAAGGGCAACTTGCAAGACCAGCAAATAATCGAAACGCAAATTTTTATATGTATGACAAAATCTTAACAAGTTCGAGTTTTCACTATAAAAGTCGATGGTATCAAATGTTCCTTCAAATTTTAAACGTATCTGCTTCAGATGCTTAAACTTTATTTGTTTCCAATCCCAGTTAAATGTATTTTAGTACTACTCCCATAACCGGGTGTATGGATTCACCCCGTGAAAAGGAATATTAGTGCATTGTACACCATCACTTATACATCCAGTAATTTTGTTAATTATCACTGTGTTGTAACATATCTACAGCTTCAGCAAAAATCATTTATCATAAAGAAATAAATATGATCACTGTATAATAACCAATTTACTAGAAGTTGACCTTCGTGGTGGGGGGAGGTGGCCTTGATCAATGACTTTCAAATTCAAGATTTGGTGGTGGGAGGACCTTGACCATGATTTATGATCTTGACCTTGACCATCAAGGTCGAGGGAGGGGAGAGGTTCGAGAACTGTCCAAAATAACCTACTTATGAACACCGAATTTTGAAATTACAAATTGAAATCCGATTAAGAAACTGCAAAATTATGGAAATAAAATCAATGTACTGTATGAAAGTAAGAAAAAGCCCTAAACTTCCTTACCGCAAGATCGCAATTACCGTGTTTTTTATATTCATTTATAGAAATATGTATTTTGTCGAAACCGCTGCTAATAGTTCCTTATAACAAAAATTTAGTTATAGCAAAAGCTCGCTATAAGCAAAAATTAGTTACCCTGAAAAAAGATTCATAAAAACATTTTGTGAAAATTTTAACGAACCATATTTAATAAGTAAGTAAAAATTCGTAATTTTATTACCGCGAGTTCGTTATATAGGTAGGCGGTAGACACTGCTGTATGATCTCGATAGAGGACAGGTCTACTCAAGGACGCGCCCTTGCCCACGCCAGCCATCTTTTACCCCACTTCCTAATACCAGGGTAAATCATGTCCTAACCACGTATTCCTAACCACATCAAGCTTATCCTTCCCATATCCACAAACACGCCGCCAACCTGCCCGGCCAGCATGGCGTCTTACGGCCAGCTACCCTGTAGCCCCTAACATGATGAACTTCAATTCTAACGGAGAAGGTCCCCAGGTGGGTACGGTAACCCCGAAATCCCACACCAGGAAACTGGTCAGCTCTATGGAATCTTGGGGGGGGGGGGGCAAAAGCTCATCATCATCATCGCCTATGTCAATCCATTTGGGATGTAGGCCTCTCCTAGTAAATGCCATTCTTGTCTGTTCTGTGCTTTTTGTATCCAGTTGTAATTGGCCACTCTTTTAATGTCGTCGGTCCACCTCATGGGGGGTCTTCCTCTAGTCCTTTTTCCTTGCCTAGGCCTCCACTGCACCACCATCTTCGTCCATCTATTGTCTTCCAACCTCGCCACGTGACCCGCCCATCGCCATTTCTGTTTTAATCTTTTTTCGACTACGTCCTCTACTTTTGTTATTGATCTTATCCACTCATTTGTTTTACGGTCTCTCAACGATATTCCCATCATTGACCTTTCCATAGCTCTTTGTGCTTTACTTAATATTTCTTTATTTTTCTTTGTCAATGTCCAGGTCTCTGCGCCGTAGGTCAAGACAGGCTCATCATCATCACATATAAAGAATTTCAAGACCCAAAATCACAAACCAAAATCCACTTACCTAATCGCAACGTATAACGTCAGAACACTAGCAGACAACGACAGATTGAACGAGTTAGAGGAAGAAATAAACAACTTAAAATGGCACATAATAGAACTAGCAGAAGTCAGAAGAAAGGAAGAAAAGCTATTAAAACTGAACTCAGGAAACATACTCTACCATACACCCTCAGATGATACAAAAGTAGGAGGAGTGGGCTTCCTAATAAACAAATCTGTAGCAGAGCAAATGACACTATTGCAACAGATATCGAACAGAGTTGCATATAAAACACTCAAAATGAACAACAATAAACAACTAAAAATAATCCAGGTATATTCTCCCACATCGGCCTACGACGAAGAACACATAGAAGCATTCTACGAAGAAATAAAAACCGCCATCGATAGCAACCCAACCAAATATTACCTAGTTATTGGCGACTTCAACGCCAAACTAGGATATAGAACAGAAGACGGCGAAACAAAGATGGGACAATTCGGTTGCGGCACAAGGAACGAACGAGGAAACACGCTATACAACTTCCTCTAAAACCAGAACCTGTATGCAATGAACTCCTTTTTCAAAAAGAATCCACAACGCAAGTGGACTTGGAGCAGCCCAGACTCCACAACTAAAAACGAAATTGACTACATATTAAGCCCAATGAGAGAAATAATAACAGATGTAACAGTTATTAATAAAATTAGCGTAGGAAGCGACCACAGAATAGTACGAGCTAAGCAGAAAAACCGGAAAAAACAACACACAACGAAAAAGAAAGGAAACACAAAATAAAAGTAGATAACGAAGTACTAATCGAAAAAAGAGAAGAATACCAACATGAATCAAAGAAAAGGTTACAACTAAAATTTAATAAAAACATGAACATAGAAAATATGCAAGACGTAATCACAGATACAATACAAAAAGCTGTTCAGTAAATAAAACCCCGCAGCAAAAAGAAGAACATAATTTCAGAAGAAGCAAGGAATATGCTCAAACAACGTAGACAATTACTAAGTAACGACAAAAGAGGCACAATCGAATATGTCGAATTAAACAAATTAATACGAAGAACTATAAAAGAAGACAGCAGGAAAAGAAAAGAAAAACAACTACTAGAAGTAATCGAAAAGAACAAAAACATGAAAGTCCTACGTCGACCTACGTACAGAACCCAAATGCTGTCTATCTACGACAAGGAGGAGAAGGAACTACGAAATAGAGAGGATATGCGGAAAGAGGTCGAAAGGTTTTACGAAGAACTTTACAAATCAGAAGGAAACATGTCACAGGCCACCTGCAACAAACTCCAAATTAAAATAACAAACGTGAACTCCGAAGATATCCCGGACATAACGGAAGACGAGATAGAAGCCGCAGTAAAAGACATGAAAAATAACAAATCACCGGGTGCAGATAGTATCACAAAAGAAATGATTCAACAGGGAGGAGAACTATTACAAAAAAGTATCAAAACACTATACCATAAATGCATATCGGAAGGTATGTTACCCCAAACATGGAAAGTTGCAAATACAATCCTAATCCACAAAAAGGGAGACAAAAGATGCCTTAAAAACTACCGACCAATAACCCTGTTGTCGCAACCATATAAACTACTAAGCAGAATAATCACATAAAGGATAGACAAAAAACTAGAACTATACCAATCAATCGAACAGGATAGACTCCGCGAAGGATTCAGCACAAATGACCACTTATTAACCCTCAAAATCTTACTTGAGAAAGCCATAGAATACCATCTACCACTATACATGGCATTCGTGGACTACGAAAAGGCTTTCGACTCACTAGAAATGTGGACAGTAGACCGAGCCCTATGGAACAGTAGAGTAGACTGTCGTTATGCCGGGCTAATAAGCAACGCAAACAAGAACACGACATTAAAAATACAAATGGCCGAGGAACCAACGAGATCCCAATCAAAAAAGGTGTGTGCCAGGGAGATGCGATGTCCCCTAGGCTCTTCATTACAGCCCTTGAAGACATTTTCAAAAATGAAGATGAGAGCACAAGGGCATTAACATCACCGGAACCCGTTTAAATCACCTAAGGTATGCCGACGACATCCTAGTGATAGCCGAAAACGAAGAAGATCTCCAAGCTATGGTGCAAGAACTCAACGCAAAATCAACAGAAGTTGGGCTAAATATAAACAAAGAAAACACTAAAGTAAAGACCAACACAGAAGACATTCTACAAATCAAAATAAACAACATAACACTAGAACAAGTATCGGAGTACATCTACCTAGGACAACTTATAAAACCAAACAAACAAAACCAAACGACAGAGATCACAGGAAGGATGAAGCTAGGATGGGCCGCATTCGGAAAACTAAGCTATGTGCTCAGAAACTAAAACATACCCCAACATCTGAGAACAAAGGTATTCAACGAGTGCATTCTACCAGTCCTTACCTATGGCGCTCAAACCTGGACCCTGACCCAGAAGAACATGGACAAGATAGCGAAAGCCCAACGAGCAATGGAAAGGCAAATGCTACACATCTCACTAAGGGACCGAAAAACTAACACATGGGTCAGATCAAAAGCAAAAGTAACAGACAAGAAAACACGTAGCAATACTAAAATGGAGATTCGCTGGACACAACACCAGACAATAGATGGAACGCCAGAATAGAACAATGGCGCCCATGGTTGGGTAAAAGAGAACGAGGAAGACCACAGCAAAGATGGGCGGACGACCTCAAAAGAACAGCGGGTCTAACATGGAGAAGACGAGCAGCAAACCGAGAAGATTGGAAGGGACTAGAGGAGGCCTATACCCACAAATGGGTAGAAGAAGGCTGAGAAGAAGAAGAAGAAGAGTTCGTTATATTCATGTATACTTACAGAAATTTATACGTGCATTCTAACGAAACCGCTATGAATAGTTCCCCGTATACGACAATTGAGTAAAACAGATAATTCGTAATAAGCAAAAGTGCTTCGTTATAACCGACAAATTATTTTTGCAATTTGTTAAAATTAACCAACAGTATGGTAGTTAACAATAGTGTTGTAAATCTAACGCAGGTACAAATTTTTCGAAGCAGAGTGTGTATGAATATCGAACGTCTGAAGTTTAGGCAATTACAGTTGGGGT
Source organism: Ctenicera cuprea (assembly GCA_958336395.1). Lineage (NCBI taxonomy): Eukaryota > Metazoa > Arthropoda > Insecta > Coleoptera > Elateridae > Ctenicera > Ctenicera cuprea. The sequence goes on from OY284491.1 coordinate 13,433,467, forward strand.
AAGGAGCGCATAATTTTGTTAAATTCGATTTAGGTTGGGCAAACGATAACAATAAGTGTAAAACTCCAATTTCATTTCGTTCCCGGTACATTAGGCGCAGGCAATTCAAACAACCGAGTGATTTATAACTAAATAATCAAGGGAAAGCGGTAAATCTTTGCATAGGTACGTACCTTATTTAATTTTCCCTCTTATAAGTTACAGGGCCCGGAGCGCCTCCATAATAGTATTTTACACAACGCTCGCATAATTAGTAAGATGAAAGGAAGCGCGTTTTAGAGCAAATTGATTTCAGACTCAAGACATTTTGTAGTCCTCTTTGGTACACAGTACGCGTGAAGGAAACCACACATTCCTAAATGTGATAAGGATACTGAGGCCTTACTAGTGAAAGCTTAATTTAAATAGTAAATTAATTAAGTTTCCGTAATTCTCTCCCCTCTCTCTCTCTGTAAAGTTACGTTTTAGGTTTGAAATTTATTATTTTATTTTGATAGCTCGATCGTTGCTGCACAAATGTTTACTTTTACGTCGCTTTCTTGCTTTTTAATTCATCTCCTACTCCGCGTATTCCTGAAAGAAAATAACCCCGGAAAGTTTAGTACATAATAACGTTAGACTGTTTTCTTTGAGACAATATTGTTATAACGAGATGGAAAAAGTATAATACTTTAAGAGCAAGAGTAGCTACTTACTATATTTAGGCATTTCTTGAAAATCTCGTTGATGTCGCGAGCGCTTTGTGTTCATTGTTCGTCTTCGTCATTAAAATTTAAGAACCTTTCACGACGGAGGAACAAACAAATATTTATCGTACCTGATCCTTCTTAAACGTCCTATTAAAATTATTGCGCGAAAAAGTGCATAATAATAAAGTTTTAAAGTAAACCTTGGGAGCAGTTAGGAAAACAACGACCAATAAAGTGAAAAATCCACTCCAAAGGGGTGCGGTCCCTCTCCGCTTTTCAGATTAATAAACTTAAGGAAAGTGTCAAACAAAAATTAAGAAACTTCTGAAGTAGCTCCTTGCTGCTTAGTTATCTACCTCGGAATTAAGAAATACACTTTATGACTCTCTCTTTTTAATTAGACTTTTTCGTATTTCATCCCTAGCTCGTTAAAAGTTTGTATTGCGTTAATTTATTAAAACATATTTACCTTATTAACCCATAAAAGTATTAAACTGGACCACCGACTTTCCTGTTTTGACTTTTGTTGCCACTTTACAGTCGAAATGCTTTTAATGAGGTTTCCCAAGGTGACACCTTAATGAGCTTTGGGAAACTTTGAAGACATTGCTTGCCTTTTCAGAACTTTTTAAAACTGTTATTAATTTCTTCAATATAAACAAGGCTTTAAAAAGTCCACAAGCTAATAATCATGCTATAAATGAAACCGAATATTAAAAGACTTCATTTTTAATATCCTTTTAAATTTGAAAAGAGTATTCAATTAATTATTAAATTCAAATAGAAAAACGTTACTGAACGAGTAATTTTTGTTAACGATGCTTTAACGATATAAATAGAAACTAGCGTAACCCGTGGGCAATGACTTACCACTTTAAAAATAGTTAATAAATGCTCAGGTTGGTAGTGTAACAGATCATGGATCAAGTCGTAGTTTTATGAACTATACAGGGTGAGTTATTAAGACGAGATTGTTTTCTAACACCTTTATCGCAGCAGTTAGAAACAAAATGTTCAGCGAACACTTGTTTGTTGGATTACTGTGCATAACTTAAAATTATTACCAGTTATACTGGGTGTTTAGTTATGCCTGTACAGCACGTTACTTTGTTATTTTAAATAGAACCCTTTGTATATTGCTGCATTTCTAGAATCTACATTTAATTCTAGATAGAAAAGTATAAAAGTACTATGGTTTTCGGGTTATTACAGCCTAATGTTACAACAATTAATATTTTAGATACCAAAAACGGTTAGCCATTGTTATTTGGCACAGACTATTACCACAAAGTATTCAGCGGTATGTTGCAAACAGCAAATTATTACATGGTAGTTCATAATTTAATGTTCATTTTGCAAAAAACTTCAAATGTCAATAACTTTTGTTTTTTAAATAAAACACCCAGTATTTTGTAGCAAAATTAAAAGCAGAATTCAATTGTCTTTCGATATTATATAAGGTTTTGTATGCCAAATATTAAAATATCTATAGTTTTTTGTGTTTTTTTATTTATTTTTTATAAATTGCAAATTAAAATAGGTGTGCTACGAAAACAAAACAAAAAATCTATTTTATAACGTTTAAAAAGTGCCACTCTCCCTACTATTACCTAAACAATTAAGAATATCAAATTTTATTCTTAAGAAAAGTTGTTTTTTGCCTAATTGTTTTATGCCACTGTCACATTCCAAAATTGCCTGTACTGTAAAGTGACAGCAAGTGACATCATCGAAGATTTTTTAAATTGCAATATAAATATTTTCTTAGACAGTCAGATAGAAATTACTTATGATAATAAAGATACTTTTACGAAAACGGCATTCATTCACTTTGCAAGCTGTTGAAATTAAGAGCTGCTGGAGTCTTGCAAATAAACAGCCGGAAGCTGCGTGTTTCATCCTCTGTGCTTGTAGTCGAAATGGGGGCAGAAGATTATATTACAATAATACAATGAAGTAATAGACATCAAAGAATTAGTCTTATGTTTAATTTAAATTCGGTCTACTCCACAAAGGAAAATGGTTTTTATATGAAACCCTCGTAAATGCGTAAGTTCGAGTGGCGGGCGGGGGTCTCCCCTCCACTAAAAGCTGAGACAGAGGAAAGGGCTTCGGATTTAATATATAGAAAGTAGGTTCAGATAATTATTCCAAATTAAATTATATTAAAGATTCAAGATTATTTGTGATTTAAAATAAACCAAAATACGAAATAATGCGAAACTCAAAACTTTTTGATCTTAAAATATAACTTTATTCAATTGCATAGGAGCTAGGGCAAGATTTTCTAAAGCCCGCAATTTATTTAATATATCTTAAATAAATACGAAATCTGTAGTACGGTATTCAACAACCCGACCAGTTTCTTATATAATTATCTTTAAAAAAATTTTAAGTTTTAAATTTTTTGAACGGCACTCAATCTGAACGAATTAAACTGAATGGAGCGGGAATGAGTCGGGTTGGGCCGGCTCAGGTCGGGACGATTCGGACGAACTCGTACCTAATAGAACAGTAATCGAACTGGGCTACTTATTTGACAAAAAAAAGATTGGATCTAAAATCCAGTACTTTAGATCAGATTCGGATACAAATTATCAAAACGTCCTGTCGTTATTTTTTAAGTAGCGTTTCGAATTTTTTCAATATTTTTACCTTATTTGGGATTTAATTTTTGGTTTTCCAGTTCGGTTAAACTTGTCATTTTTTAAATATTTTTATATAATGTTTCTTTTTGAAATATAACACCTGTGTTAGTTTCAGATATTTATTTGACAGACAAAATTGCATTTAAATTTTAATATTTGACATCAAACTCGTATAAACGTTTAATAGGTGAACAAAAACAACATTAAAACACAGATTGTTTTAAAAATATTTATAAAAAATAATGGACCAAGCAAACAATTAACTAATTTAAACAAACAACAAAAATGAATTCGAAAAACAATGGCTAAGGGGTCGAGCTGTAACTTCAGAAAGTTGGTGCCTGCGTAGAGACCGGACCGGAAGCTTGCATGCAGTGATGGTTATCCCCGTCTTCTTAAGGTGCCATATCCGTTAGCGAATGTTGGCGATCATGTTGGCTATGATCACTTTGTCGACTGCTGCTCTGAAAAGTGATCCTGTTGTCTGTCCAAACCATTGCCTCAGGTTCTTCAACCATGAGGTTCTCCTTCTTCCAGGGCCCCGCTTGCTTTCGATCTTTCCTTGTATGATCAGGTGTAAGATGTTGTATGTGTCTGGCTGTCTCATGATGTGCCCAAAGTATGATAGTTTTCGTATTTTGATTGTTCGTATGATCTCTTTGTCTTTTTTCATTCTTGCTAACACTTCTTCATTTCGTACGCGATCCATCCAACTTATGTGCAGCATACGTCTGTATGTCCATAATTCAAAGGCTTCTAGTCGTTTTAGGGAAGTCTCTGTTAGCGTCCAAGCTTCTACTCCGTAAAGAAGGACTGTGAATACATAGCAGCGTACTAAGCGCATTCTCAGTTGTAAATTGATGTCATGACCACACAACACTTTTTTTAGCCGTGTGAATGCTGCTCTGGCACATTCTATGCGGCATTTGATTTCAACTGTATGATCCCAATCACTGTTGATAACACTTCCAAGATATGTGATTTTGTCAGTTCTTTCTATTGGTGTTCCGTTAATATATATACCATGATCAACCGGTTGTTCTTTGCTGATAATCATGTACTTTGTTTTTTTAGTGTTGAGTTGGAGACCATATCGGTCAGAAGTTTCGGTAATTCTGTCGAAAAGTATCTGTAACCCTTCCAGATTATTTGCCATGAGTGCAGTGTCATCTGCATATCTTAGATTGTTAATTGGCACTCCATTTATTTTTACTCCTTCTTCAATTTCCTCTAGTGCTTCTTTAATTATTCCCTCAGAATAGATGTTAAAAATTAACGGCGACAGAATGCACCCCTGTCTGACTCCTCTTTGTATAGCAATGTCATCTGTTGTTCTGTTCTCCACTCTAACACACGCCTTTTGATGCCAATATAAGTTAGCTATGATTCTAGTGTCCTTGTCGTCAATTCCTGTGTTTCTTAAGATGTCTACCATTTTTTCGTGTCGGACCTTATCGAAGGCTTTTTCGAAGTCAATAAATCCCATAAACACATCGCTATTTACGTCTCTCGATCTTTGCACTAAAACTTGGATAGCAAACAAAGCCTCTCGCGTTCCCAGACCCTTCCGAAATCCAAATTGTGTACTTCCAATATTCACTTCTATTTTCCTATATATTCTTTCGTGTATCACTCGTAGAAAGACTTTTAATACATGACTCATCAGGCTAATTGTACGGTGATCACTGCATTCCTTCGCTTTATGTTTTTTCGGTATGGTAATAAATGTTGATCTCAACCAGTCTGATGGAATTATCCCTGTTTCATAAATTGAGTTAAATAATTTTAGAAGTGTACTTATTCCATGGTCTTGTAATAATTTTAATAATTCCGTTGGTATTTCGTCTGGTCCTACAACTTTTTTATTCTTTGATCTTTCAATGGCTTTTTCAACTTCTTGTTTTGTTATAGGTGGGCCTGTTAAGGGGTTTTGTACTTCGTGCTCCACATTTCTTTGGTCCGCGAAGAGCTCTTCTATGTATTCTTTCCATCTAGCCACTTTTCCTTCAATATCTAAAATTAGGTTTCCATCTCGGTCGGTAAGTTTGCCCGTAGTGTTGTGTCTTCGGACTCCTCCTGCCTCTTTGACTTTTTTGTGTAGGTGGAATGTGTCATGTCTTCTTTCATACTCTTCAATCTCTATGCATTCGTTAGTGAACCAGTCCATCTTTGCTTTTCTTATCTGTTTTCTTATTTCCTTATTGAGTTCGTTATCCCCGTGGGACGTTGTTTTGTTTAAAAAAAAGCTCATGGTTCTGGGGTACTTCGACAAGACCTGGTGAACCCGCTGTTTCGTTCTTGAAGGGGTTAGCGATGCTAATAGACCTTGTCAAAATTTGGTGCAGTTTCTGCTTTGCTCTTGAAGTTACTAGAAATCCCGTGATTTTAGTAGGGACCTGGTGCAGACTCTAGTTCTTGAGGGAAGTAGCTGGTGACGTCGTACCGTAAACTTGCACTCGGACTAGAAGTGGGTCTCGAAAGAGCCTACAAGGTTTGCTTGCTTTGGACAGAAAGATAAAACTCGATCCATGTACAGATTCTTTTTTTCGCGTCGTTCTGTTCAATTTTGTACAATTAATTTGCTTTTCTATCAAAACGCGTTGTTTATGTACAATTTCGTTGCATAGCAACGTTTACGCAGTACGTACAAAAATACATACAGTGAGTTTTTCTTTTTTGTATACATATGTATACAATATGTATGCTTTTATGAAAAAACATGTCAATGCATTGTTTTACTGCAATCTGTAGGCAACCAACTATACACTACATTTCAAAGCTTTAATTTTTGAAAAGAATAGTCTGCTGTGGAAACAGTAATTAAATTGTTTAATGTCAAATTAATAGCAATTAGTTTTGACTTTTTGAATTTAGCATAAAATTTGTGTATTGTTGATATTTTAATAGTTTTATTAAAAAAATTTTGGTATTCAAATAATTTTGCGTTTATTCACAAACATACTCATTGAACGTAACTTCACACTATGAGGAATAACCTTTCTCTCTCTCTCTCTATTATTTTCTGTACAGTTGGTTGCCTATAGATTGCAGTAAAACAATGCATTGATATGTTTTTTATAAAAGGATACATAGCTGATGTGTATACAAAAATGAAAAACTGACTGTATGTATTTTTAACAGAGAGGCGAAAATTCATTTTTCCTACCACGCGTTCGTTAGAACTGGTGATTTGATTCTTGCAGTATTTAGGGAGAGTAAGAGTTTTGTGCGGAAAGACAGAGAGCACAGTATCCGCCATGTCGGTGAATCAACAAAGCAGAATTCACTGTTGTAAACGACCACGCCCTCGTCGACGTTGATTGGCTGCGAGTGGTATGGTGGGCTGTAATTTCTCATTAATTTTTAAACCTCGTCGTCTGACGATGTCTTGCTAACCTGGGACATTTAAATTTGGCAAATCGTGTCAAATTGAAATAGAGTGAAATAGTTTGATTTATATTCACAAAGATTAACCTATTCCAGACAAATTTTTCTCATCTTTGCAAAGTTTGGCTGCACGGTAGTGAAATCGTTAATTAATTAAAGCATTTAAAAGCGTGTAAAAAATGAAACAGGAAACTACTCAATTGAGTTAATTTGAGCGATGGTAGAGGTAAAGAAGAAAGGACCTAAATTAAAATTGGTTAGCCAACAATTTTCTTTTTAATTAGTTAGCAATAATTTTTTAATTAAATGTGTGGCAAAATTCTTGTGCGTAACAAATCAGATTTTCCCCAATAATTTCGGAAACGCCAGCAAAGTCCATCAATAAGTAACTAACTTTATCTCCGATTCCCGTTAAACGAAACCGCAACAACAAATCAAAGCTGAAATATTTAATTAAAACTTGCATGGGGCTATCGGTTTTGAAAGTCATAACGCACGAGCAGCAGCGCGAGCAGCAAATTTCTATTAAGCTGAAATTTGTCTGGTGAGTTCCTGAACAAAGAGTACAACATAAATCAAATACTGAGTGCTTCCCCTTTTACAGCGAACGCTATTTTTATTAACATCAAATTTCACTGTATCAATAACTCGAGATTCACTCCGATGGCTTTCAGGAATTTTCAGCTTCAGCTTGGTGCAACCACTTGAAAAGAACTCCGCCTCTTACAACTGCTTCGAGAAATTCCTCGAGCGTGTTCCTTTTCTAAAGTGAGTACTGCTGTAAATGTCGTGGTTAAGAGGATGAATTTTAATAACAATACACGCAGATTTTATGTGAGGGTTTAGAGCATATTCCCATTGCTTTGGCTGGTAAACAAGAATAATGTAAAAATGTGAAATTTTCGAAGCGCCATCGACATAAAATCCGGATACTCTCGAATCGTCAATTTGGGCTTTGCAATGGGAAGCAAAACCCTAATACAGCTGGAGATAACCTCTTATCAAGAACAAACGCTCCATTTCAGAAGGGATTGAATAATTTCTAGATAATCTCGAGCACTACACAGAACAATACGAAAAAAGCGTCGCGGAAAACAATGGCCTGTAATTTTTTCAGCAAATTCATTGTTTTCAAATATAAATTGGCGTTCGTTCGCTGAAAACTACACCGACATGGTTTTTGTAAGGGAGAATAGAACTTCAGCTTCAGTGGAGCACCGCAGGGCAACCAATCAATAGGCATTGTTATTTTATCCGATATTATTAAAGGAAGCAAGCTGACAACTGGGAAATGTAATGCGATAGTAGAGTATCGCGTTTCACGAATGAATTAACTTTTTTCATATCACGAGGACAATGTGCCTCAACAGAGAGGAAATTGAAATATCTTTCGGCACCATGAACTCTGAAATATGCTCTATAGTTCCACAAAACCTGTAGAAAAGAAACTAGCAAGTAATATGCCATTTATATAAGCGTTCCCAACATGACCTTGAAATTTAATTTTCTCAAGGTCATGTAGAAACCATTTGTATGGAACTGAAACCAAAGTAATTTATTCCCGAATTCCACAACAATTAGAATTGTTAAATTTAGATTATAGGTGCATCGTCCAACATTTCACAAAACTCGATACAAAATTATGGAATGCGCTGCAAGCGAAAGGCAGGAGCAGCAGCAGCAGCTTCCAATTAAATTTGAATGAAGCATCAGCGGTTGAATTCTAAACCTTAATGCGTTTTACTTGTTTTTCATTTAGTATTGTTTCCGTTCAATCACGGAATTTAATACTGAACCCAATGAATACAGAGCAGGAGACTGCACCAATTCAATTTTACAATAAAATTTGAATGATTCGATACAACTTGCATATAAAGTACGTCGCTGATGCTGTAATACGAACTTCGGCATTATACAACGCGCCCCTTATCTTTTAGCTCGGCCCATTTCAGAACTACAAAAGACGCATACAAAAACCAAGTGAATACTAAAAGCACTATTGAGTTGCCTCTGTTATTTACTACACATTTAATATTAATTTGAAAGACAGGATTGGCTCTAAGAAAAATTAAGACTAACTCAAATTTTGTTTCAAAAGTTAAGATTATTATGATATCATTCTTGAACACACTTTAATACCTTTAGTTTGAATGGTTTTATTTGTTTTACAAAATTATAATATACTAACATCAAACATGAATAAACAGATAAATAGCAGAATAATTGCAAAGAACGAAGAATAAGAAATTAAATTACGAAATAATGATGTGGACGCTGGATAGGGGTTGGCAGGTTCTAGTGGTTCTATCGAGATGCTGTAAGGTTCTCGAAGAAACTGGATTCTGCAGGGCTCTAGAAAGAGTTGGGGGCTGCAAAGGAGCTGAGGTTGTTTCGGGACTTACAAATTCATTTTTCAGTCAAGGTTCTCCACAAGTATCCACCCGGATTCTTATTACTCAAACTTATTCACATAAGTGCAATATAATCAAAAAAACTAATAAGGTCTGGCCATGAAAAATAAAACTCACGTCGGAACTTAATTCATACGGTCACAAAAAATGTATATTAACAGTTTGTGACTGTATGAATGTAGTGGCTGGACGACCAAGGACCCTCGCTTAGGTGAGAGGCGCAAAACGAAGACACCTGGTGAGTTCAACTTGGTACGTTTCCTTGTTCTTGGGTGGTTGGAGGCCAACGATATTGGCAGGTAAAGGTGAGCTCCAGGAAGGAGTGGCGTGGCTGCTGGTATTGGGAACTTGGGCCTTGGGGGTGAGGTATACTCTGCCTGCTCACGCCCACTATCAAAGTGTCGACACAAAAAGCTCTAGCATCTGCACACCCGACGCTGTTGAGTCACTGGTCACTAAGATCAGACCGGCTACCGACCAATCTGGGTGTTGCGTAGTCGACCAGCATTGGCTAGTAGTCCAACTGGTACGAGCAGCTTCGGCTGCTCCGAAAAGTACAACCAGTCACTTTATTGACTGGTACCACGGGGACCTAGTCCAAGGCCGCTGAGGAATAGCAGCCTTCGTCTCAGCCAATTTTCGCATTCTATAGCAGGGTCGGGCTGGCCCACCGGGCTACCGGGAATTTTCCGTTCATACCGAAAATCTGGAGGATTATAATAGTGTTATTAAAGTTGCTACTTCAATTGTTTTTAAATTTCTGTATTTTAAGGGAGTAAGAAAAGGAAAACAAAATAGGTTTTTAATTTTTATTTTATTTCAAATGAAAGTCATATGCAGGACGAGACAAAGTAAGCCACTGCAACTTAAAAGAGAGGCGGGAAAAATCCTGTCAAACTTAAAACCTCCTAAGATTGAGGCAGTGTTTTAATTAATAACTCCGCCATAAGTTGCCACATTTGATTAAAATTTTGTATAAATATTTTACTATTGATTTAATACTTTTTTAATTTTTTTAAGTTCATCATCCAGAGACGTAGATGTGTGGGGTGCTCGTGTACCTCTTAAGGTATGTTTTACCAACTATCGATTTTCTAAATTATTGTCTTTTATTATTATTCACATAAGAATAAACAAAAGAGATATTTTTTAAGTTGCTAAATCCAACGGTTTTCAAGATAATTTCCTCAAAATGTGGCAATAACCTTCGAAAAGGCAACAACTGCAAAAGTTCAGATTGTTCTTTCTTCCAGAGGCTGTAACTTTGTTGGAAAGCCTTTCAAAGTTCATGTTCATGGAAAATATACAAACTGCACACTCTGAGGAAATACTCAGATCTTCATGGCAACTCGTCTTTCACATAAATTTAATTATTTCGTAAACTGTTTGATAGAGCAACTTTCAACAAGATAACTATTTGATGTATTTTTGTATGAACAATAGGATTTTCATGTAAAAATAGAAAATTTTAAAAGTACGTTAAAGATACGTCTGCTACCTTCCACATCTACGCCCTGGTTGATGGATTTGAACGAAAACAAGTGAAACTGTAAATCATTAATAGTTAAATGTTTTAGGAATATATCAATCAAATATCTGTGTTTATTGCAGATATATTTTATTAAAACGTGATTCGATTGTGCCATTTTCGGGAGATCCTAAGCAAGCGCTTACGAATCTATATTTAAATGACTGTATTATTTGTTTAAAATTGCTGTCTAAACTATTTTCCGGAGCTTCGGTGGACGCTGCGCAGTCACCCTGTATAGCCACAATATTTTTCATTAACCTAACACCTATATAGGTGACTATAGTCAAGTTTTCTTTTGATCCTACACGGAGTTATCAGGATCCGGATCGTTGGTAATCCTATTCTTAGCTATTTTTTTTTCTATCCTTCACAATCCTAATTGGATCTTCCGTAAAATAGTTTTTCGTCGATTTTATATTTTCTTTTACTAGGTAGTAAATTTTGTTAATAAACCAAAACAAGATAACAAAAGTACCCGGAATACATTTTATTACCGAATGCTTGGAATATCTTCAGGACAAAAAAAGGAAATTTTTTGCTATTGGTCCAGTATGTTATCCGTAGTATATAATTTACTGACTAGGTGGAGCATATTTTCAAAGTTGTTCAGCTTAACTTGATTTGGGTGCAGACAGAGGCGAACGTAAAGGAAACCCAAAAAAACACATGCAAACGAAATCAAACGTTGGGGTTGTTCAACGTCATTTATTTCCCTATGCACTTGCTTATTAAGTTTCATTGATTCGATATGGAGAATACGTTTATTTGATTATATTTTCATTCGCGTTCGCAAGATATTCGATTTCCTTGGGGAGCCCGTTTCAAACGACGTCTTTTAGAGACCCGCATTGAGAGTTCTTGCTGAGATCTATAATGTAATGAGATATGGGGTTTGGACGTGGACCCTCTACTTGAGTGGACTCGGGGGACGCATATATTATCCCCCACCTGAGGGTGGGCCTATAGAAAATACTCTCACGTGCCAGGTTTTTATTATAATAGATATAGATAAGAGCCGCGAACGCTATCCCACAAATTAAACGAAAGTGTTTTAATTTCGTCTCGATTTCTTTCAATTCCATGAAATAATTTCCGATTTTTACAACAAAGATAATCTTTCGCCTCTTGTTCGTCATAGAGCAAACCTGCGTGCTAATAAATGAGCTCCCAGTTACATTTATCCTCCGAGCGATCATTTTCTAATTTCATAATGATGATGTAGCATTATTGTATCGGTATCTCCCTTAAGCCTTAAATTGACATGGAACTTATTTCTCCATTTAATTGAGAAAGTATTTCTGGTCTGCCGCATCCCGAGGGGAATCGTTCGGTAAGCTGCCCAGTGCTAGTCGCCAATCAAACGTATCCTTAGAAATAACCGAAGGGATGAAGTTTTGCTCGAGAGCAATTCTTCGACCTCTTGTACTCGAGTACGTAAAAACAAATAAAAATTGTAATGGACATATTTCGAGTGTATATACGATTCCCGAGATGTTTGTAGAATTTAAGTTTATATTTAAAGAGGCGCTGCTGAACTTTTGTTTAGCCACGTTCTGAAATGTAGCAAACTTACGGTAAATCGGTGTTGTAGCATAAGTTGCTCAAGCACCGATAATTAACATATCAACAGGTTTAATGTTAGTATACGTATTTTTTACATTTATAAATACTTCTTTGTTTATGTTTCTTAAATACGGGAAATATGCTAAAACACCGTTTATTAAACTATTAGAAATTGGCGAGCTTTAATTATAATCCTTACGCACATTTTAGATTCGTTTTGAGTGCACAGTGACTGAGTTACATACGAGTCGGTGCCGTAAATAGCTTGATTGTTACTATAAAGAAATTTTATATTTATTAAATCCAGATCCGAATTTTCAATTTTAATTTAAATACCTACTGTTTGAAGACGACCAAGATTTGAGTAACACCATTCAACGTTTCAGATATTTGTTTGACAAACAAAATTATACACTGTGTCTATAAAGTAACACCCCCCCCCCCCCCCCCCCCACTGTGTCTATAATGTAATCCCTCCCCCCCTCCCCCGCCCCCGCCCAACTAACTTTTGAACGACTTGATATTGATGGGTTCTATACACTTTCGATTTCAGATATCCCCATAGAAAAAATCTAAGGGGGTTAAATCTGGGGAGCGTGCCAGCTATTCTACAGGCCCCCGCCTACCAGTCTATCTTCCAAGAAAATGTCCGTTGAAAAAGTCAGAATCAGGCTTATAATAATAAGACGTTTTCAATATTATTTTCAGCCACCTAAGATATTTCTGGGAAAATTTTGTCCTGCAAATGAAAAAGTGGACTACTGGATAAAAAAATCAAAACAATTTTGAATTGAGTGAGTCCATTTGTTTAAAATCCGCCATTTTGTTAGGCTAAATATTTTTCTTTGAAACTCTAGGATCAGTCGCAGAACTAGAAGACCTTTCAAATGAGGTGTCACTCGACCTTACTTTCTATTAAAAATAAATTCCAAAATGGCGCCCAGTCGCCATTTTGAATGATACAAAATTAAATTTTTGGCTAAAAATAATAGTATTTCATTTCCCATTAAAGCACACCAAATCTTGTGGTAAAATATCAAGTTGTTCAAAAGTTAGTTAGGGGGGGGGGGTTACTTTATAGACAGACGGTATTTAAATAATATGTAACATGCACAATCGGAACAACATTAAACAAACCAACCAAAACAGCAATTAATAAATTTGAACGTAGAGACCGGGTCGGAGGCGGCTTGTCCTAGTGGTGGAGCTAGCGGGCGCGAGTTTTTTTTTGAAAAAGAACTCATGGTGCTGTGATGGTCTTCGCCGAGATCTGGTGCAACATCTGCTTTTAAAGGAATTTGCGCTGCTAGAGAGATTCTCTGACACCTGGTGTAGTCGCTGCTACGAATATTGAAACGACTTGGGGTGTTGGAAGACACCTAACTCCTGGAAGGTAATAGATGCTGGTTGACCCTTGAGCCTGCGGAGATGGCAGTTTTGCCTTGGATAGAACGCCAATGCTTGATCTTCAGGCAGGTTCTTGGGTGTTTTTTCTTAGACAGTTGGCGTTATTATCGATCCTGAATAATAAACTTGACGGGCGGTGCTGAGTCTACACGAAACTCGCAGGTTTGCTTGCTTTTGAACGAAAAATTGCGCTCGAACCGGAAGCAAGGCTCTAGGAGGAGCCTCATGGGTTGGTTTGTTTCAGACCGGAAGCTTGCGCTCGATCAAACAGAACAAACGATTTTGAGGAACAAACTTGACGGATGCTGTTGTGCTCTATAAGACATTTATGCTTTGAAACGAAAAATTTTGCTAGATCTAGAAGCAGAGCTCTAGGAGAAGCCTGACGGAATTTGCTTCTTCTAATGCCATACCTTATGCAGGGCGTTGGCGATCTCTCTCCTATGTCTGTGTTTGGTGCGCGGAGATAGATATTTTGCACAAACAGACATAGAGGACCTACAGTTTAACGTGGGCTCTCCGAACCACAGGAAGTTCATGCACTTCTTCTCCAGAGAGGTTTTCCTGGGGAAAAATCCACCTCGATGATTTCCCATTGCCTTGCGAGACAGAACAACCGGGCCGGGAGTCGAACCCAGATTCGCTGCATTGATAGCCCGCGCGCTTACCACTGAGCTACGGTCGCTCTGACGAAATAGTTTGCTTTAAAACGAAAGCGAACATTAGATTTAGAAGCAGGATTTTTGAAAGCGCTTGCAGAGTTTTCTTATGAGCATTCGTTCGTTCGATCTGAAGGTAATTTCAAGCTCCAGGAAGTTTTTTGCTTTAGACCGTTCTGACCACTCCTAAAGAACAAACTTGAGGCTGTGTTGTGCTCTTTAAATAAATCCTAACGCGGAGTTGGTTTGCCTCGTACCGGAAAATAGCGTTCAATCCGGAAACGGGGCTCTAGCAGGTGCTTGATTTCTTTGGACCGGAAGTCTAGAAGAAATTTGTTGGGCTGGTTTGCTTGAGCCCGAAATCTAATATTAGATCGAAAAGCGGGGCGCTTGGAGGAGCTTGCAGTAATGGTTGTTTTTCTGAGCGTTCTTTCGTTCGATCTGAAGGTACTTTCAAGCTCTAGGGAGAGCTATGAGATTTGCTTTATACCATTCTAGTTGATCCTGAAGAATACACTTGCCGGCGCTGCTGAGATTTAGAAGGAACAAGCGCTACGAGGCTGGTTTGGAAGGTGGTGAATGCTGTCAGTGGCCGAAAAGTCGGTTTTTTAGCATACGCACCTACAATTAGTTGCAGCTTTGTTATCACTACAAGTACACTTTATTTTTTTTTAATTTATAGCTATATTTATAATTACAATCTGTAGAAAAGCTTCAAATTTTTAAGTATTGCATTGTGGCTATAGGTCTGTGTTATAACATATTACGCCGACACTCTTGATAGATAGTAAATACTAAATAGAACACTGTAGACGTTCAACTCTAACATTTAAATATAAATTGGATGTTTCGTTCAGATTATTTTCTATAATTATTACAGCAGTGGGGAGGTGGGGAACATTCGACCATAGGAAACAACTTCAAAGGATATTATTCAGGTCCTACCTCTCCAGTTTTATGTATGATTAGGTTCAAACGCGTTTGTGCTAACTTTGACACACATTGACCTAAATATAACACATCGGCTAAATTCAAATAAGGGGTGGACGTGTTAAACAATTGCCTCGTTTCCCTGAAACGCCAGGAAGATTCATAGGCCTTTCGCAGTGATAATCCCGCGAAGAGCTTTATGCACTTCCCTAGTAAAAAGCACACGGGCCATATCTTTATTCCAATGGTGTGCCCTCTTAAGTATCACTAAGACCTAAGTATATGGCACTCTAAGGCAAGGGAGGCTCAAACTGCAGACTGTTCAACGTGACGCTTCTATTGTGTTTACCTACACAGCTTTGCACTTTGCATGGACAATATTCCTACCTAGAAACCGGTTAACAAAGACAATATTTGTGCGAGGATGTGCTTTGTTATCGGAAAACTTGGTGGAATTCGAAATTTAGTTTAAACTACGCCCCGGAGTTGATGCTCCATCAACATATTTTTTTATATAATCCTAATCCCAGGGATGTAGTTGAAAAGTTGTGGTTTTCTCGAGATAATAAAGACATTTTAGGAGTTTGGGTTGAAGAAGAATTTTCTTTCTTTATTTTTTGTAAAGTTTGACTTTATAGCTACGGGCTGGTCTGATATATAAAGAATGGCGTAAAAAAACTTATTTTTTATAAAATTGTCTGTGTGGAAAGTACTGAGTTATATATAATCTATATTCTAAAACTTTTGGTTTCTTTTTATTAATTTATGTTTTCAAATTGTAATAACAACTTATTGGAAAATTCTAGCCTAATGGCGTGGAAAATATGAAAATTAATTAAATTAATTAATTAAATGATTCAAGTTACAGAATCATAATAAGTTAAATAAAAAATCTGTTTGGAAATTTTTTCCTCAAAAACTAACGGAACATAATAAGAAATTTTAAGAAATTTAAAAGTTAAATAAAAATAATGAAAAAATTGTAGTACCTATGTTATAGAACACCGTTTCACTTTTATCCCGAATTATGAAACACCAAGCTACATTTTTCTCAAATTGCTAAAAAATTTCTGACGCCAAAAACTAAACTTTAGACGTCACGTCGGACATTGATTATTTGACGTCAAAATTTTGTGTTTTGACGTATGTCGAATTTTAGAAGAAACTATTTATCTATTAAATCCTGTAATCAAATTTTAGACATCAATAATACATTTATTGACATTAAAAAAAATCATTTCTTGAAGTCTGAAAGCCGTTCGGTGATTTAAAATACAACGCCAAAGAAATTATTGGTAAATTATAAATAAATTATTTTAATACATCAATAAACAATCTTTTGATGACAAAAAACGAATTTTTGACGTCAATAAATAAAGTTTTGATATACAAATTTTTCTGTCTTTCCCCTAACAGGGTACATTGTAGTAATTTGATTAGAACTATACTGCAATATTGACCGACAGAGAGCGACCTACTAAAAAACGCATTAAATTTATGTGGTGCAAAGTACTAGATCAAATATAGGCAAATAATTTGGTGTGGCGATTGGCTAAGACTTCGCTACTACGCCAACTGCGCCGTTAGAAAGCAGCATTTTCTAACTCGAAACATTTTTGACGTCAAATAATTATTTGTTGACGTTTAAAAATAATTATTTGCCGTTAACGAATAGCATTTATATGGATTTATTATTTAATTCTAAATTGTAAATTTTCAGACGTTACCAAATGATTTTATGACGTCAAAGAATCAATGTTTGCGCCTGGAAATATTTTTTGTGGTCAGAAATCATTTCATTTATTAGTAATTACACGGTTTTATTGTATCCCACATTAAAAAAAATAATTTTTTGGCTTGAAAAAATCCATTTTTGACGTCACAAAACTAAATGTTGACACCAAAACATAAATGTCAAACATTGGGAAATTATTTTTTGACATCGAAAATTCGATTAGGGGCGTCAAATATTTAATTCTAAATTGTAAACTTTCAGACGTTACCAAATGATTTTATGACGTCAAAAATCAATGTTTGCGCCTGGAAATATTTTTTGTGGTCAAAAATCATTTCATTTATTAGTAATTACACGGTTTTTTTGTATCGCAGACTAAAAAAATAATTTTTAGGCTTGAAAAATCCATTTTTGACGTCACAAAACTAAATGTTGACACCAAAACATAAATGTCAAACATTGGGAAATTATTTTTTGACATCGAAAATTCGATTAGGGGCGTCAAATATTTAATTCTAAATTGTAAACTTTCAGACGTTACCAAATGATTTTATGACGTCAAAAATCAATGTTTGCGCCTGGAAATATTTTTTGTGGTCAAAAATCATTTCATTTATTAGTAATTACACGGTTTTTTTGTATCGCAGACTAAAAAAATAATTTTTAGGCTTGAAAAATCCATTTTTGACGCCACAAAACTAAATGTTGACACCAAAACATAAATATAACATTGGAAAATTATTTTTTGATATCAAAAAATGGATTAGGGGCGTCAAATCTTTAATTCTAAATTGTAAATTTTTAGACGTTATCAAATGATTTTATGACGTCAAAAACTCAATGTTTGACGCTTGGAAATGATGTTTGTGGTCAGAAATTCGTTTCATTTATTAATAATTACACGATTTTGTTTGTATCCAAGATTTAAAGAAATAATATTCAGATGTGAAAAATACATTTTTGACGTCACAAAACCAAATTTTGAAACCAAAACATAAATGTTAAACATTTGAATATTATTTTTTGACGTCAAAAAACGATTAGTGGCTTTAAATATTATTTACAAACTAAAAGAAATTTTTTGAAGTCAATTAATATTTATTTAGATTCCAAAAATTATTTTATTGCTTTAGAAAGTTTTTCTTGACACCAATAGCGTATTTTTGACGTCAATAAATGTTTGATGCAAATGAAAACGACATTTTATATAGGTAGAAGTCTAAAAATTCCTAAAAAATTAAAAGTTGCAACAACAAGGCATTGCGACGACACTGTCTATTCTTGTTTTTAATTATTACATATTCTAAGCGAAACAGTTCGTTATCGCCATTACAAATTGGGTATAAAAATTACGACTTTAACCTTTCTTAGTGTAATAATCAAAAAGTCTTGAAAATCTTCATAATGATCACCTTCATTTTAAGTTCATAATTAAAGGTTGATGGTCGAATAAAAGCTGCAATTAAGGGAAAAGCAGGGGCAGGTTAAGAGTAACCTTAGCTTTCCTTTATATTTGGGGTTTCATTTTTATTTTTGCAAGTTAATGAGTTGTGGCAAATTATCAAGAACGTGAAAAGGGAAAGTTTTCCCGAACTTTTCGTATTTTTTATGAGCGAAAGTCGTTTTAAAAGCGATATATGATTTACATTTATGTGGAATACTTAATACCGGGAGTCGTGGTAAGAATAACAAAAGTGTCGTAAAATCTTTGTCAGGAGAGCGCACCGTAATGATCTGGTAGCTAATAAAAGCGGTCGTATAAAATGATCTCTAGCGTTTAAAGTGTATGATTTTGGTAGGCAAACATAAAAGCTTAACACGTAGAAGTAGTCTCGCTGCGATTGGCCACGAGCGAATTAGCAACCCTCAAAAGTTAAAGTCCCTAATACACACAACCCGGGATTTTACAGTCTATTCGTTTTGCATACAAATTAGGCTGCATGATTAACACAAGCTTTCGTTGTTATTTCGCGAGAGTAAATCTAGTTTTTGGCCACAAAGAGCGGCACGTTAGATTTTGAAAAACAAATCGCCATGCTCGTGCGCTCGTTATCTTCCAGTCGAAAATTCTATTTACGCCGGACCGAACGAATAAACCCCCCAGTATACACCGGCGTAATCAACATGCTAAACAGGTCCTTCGTGCTTATTGCTTGATTAAAATTCGTTTTCTTTGAATGGATGAAAATACGCCGTTTCATTAAAGCCCGCTTGAAAATTCCTGAAATGCACAGAAAACTCACAGACTCAAGTTCAACCATTAGCGTTTGCTTTCCTGCTACATTCCTGCATGAAACAACAGAAATAGGAACACTTAAACGGTCGGCGTATATAAGAACATGTCCAGCAAAGAAAAACTAAAACGTTTCGGATAATTAACATAAAGTGGTTGGGTTACCGACTAGTCGGCGTTGTAGATCTAGTACTATAGCACCGACCATCGGTATAGCAACAGTTCTTGTGTCTGTAGAAACGAATTCTATTGTAAAATGTACTATTGAGAATTGTGCCGTAAAATACCGTGCCATGGAAACATAAATAAATCAGGTAGGCAATACCGGGTGGTACCAATTGTTTAGAATTAACAAACTATAACCTGTTGAATGTTTGTTGTTGTCAAATGACATTTCAAACAAACTTAAAACGCCAGCTGCTGTCGAAAGAAAATCTTTGCTCGACAGCAAGTAATGCAAATATTAGAGAGTTTTTTGTGCGGCAGTGTAAACAGGTTAGAGTTTCGCCAAGCTGGTGATAGTTTACGGCGCTACAGCACCGACCCGCAGGAGGTCTCTTCTCCAACCACTCGTTCATTTTGTGCGTATACGTACCGTTCGAACGATTTGATTCGAATGGGATTTCGCAACTCTATTCTTGAACCGTCTCGTTCTCTTGAACGTGTACGTACCGAACCATTCGTACGCAAAATATGGCAACGCTGCATTTTTGTCAAACATTAGTTTGTTATTGTAATTATAACCTCACATAAGTAGTCATAAAACTATCGACCGAGAAAACCGTAAGGCCATAAGGGTGCTCGGTTTAAATAAGTTATTGAATAATAGGCAAATCCACTGCATTGATATAACCGGTTGCAAATTACATTTAGAGGTGAACGAGAAGATATGAGTTCAAACCTTGTTCAGGTCTTACTTTTTTTTATATTTATTAATTACGTTAAAAAAACAACCGGGCTTATATTATTTTATTTAAAATGGATAATTATTTTTTTTAATGCTACATAACAAACTCATCAGGTGAAGCATCAAAAGTTAACGATAATCGTTTTACAGATAATTAGGTAGAATTAAAACATTTTGGTATTAAGACCCATACTTAATGTATTTAGTTATTTTGCAAAACAACAGTGCAATTTATGGGTTTCAGTATATGTGCCTACTAACCTAATCATTTCCTTCGGCTGTAAAATGTTTATCATCAAGTTATTATAATTCACCTGGTTAATCTTAAAAACTAATAATTATATAATTTTAATAAAATATTGTAAAACTGATTGTCTTTTTACACTAATTTAAAAAATTGAAAAAGTAGACCTCATCAAGGTTTGAACACATAATCTCTCGCGTGCGAAACAAATCTTCTAGCCGAGCACCACGTAGACATTTGTAAATCGACTTCGCAACTGATTATATCAATGCACTAGTGGCTTCACTATTACTAAATAATTTAGTTAAAGCAATATTTGTATTTATTTTAAACTATAGCGCCTTCGGATGACGTGAAAAACTTTACCTTTTTATTTAGAGTTACTGCAAGCAATAAAATTTTCCTAGGGACATAAAGCAAAGCTATTTCACTTTTTGCATGTTAATCTGATATGTTCCACTTAAATTAGAATTCACTGTGTGTGTTTGATTCCCCATTTGTTAAAGCTATATAACATTTTAATGAGTTCTACACCGCATCGTGACTAAGATGGGGGCTGTTATTCCCCCGCAGGCCCGGACTCGGTCGCCGTGGAACCAGTCAAAGTCACTTTTTGAACTATTCTGAGCAAGCACATGCCGAAACAGTGCTATTCCTACCAGTTAAGGCTACTCGCAATTATTAGTACTGGTTGACTACGCACCGCCTAGTTTAGTCGGTAACCGGTCTAATCTAAGTGACCGGTACCTTTGGGTGTGCAAATGCACAAACCCTCTGGGTCGACACTTTGATAGTGGGCGTGAGCAGGCAAAGTGCACCCCACTCCTAGAACGCAAGTCCCTAATGCCAGCAGCCACGCCACTCCTTCCTTGAGCTCACCTTTACCTGCCTAGATCATCGACTTCCAACCCCCCAGTAGGAAAAGTTATTTATTTAAAGTTAAAGGTATACGTATGGGCTAAAAAAGTGAATATTTGTTTTTCAATTAACGGATTTTCAATATTAGTGATTTGTTTTAAATGCATTGCTGGGTTGTTGAGTAAAATAGAAAGTGTAAAATATTAAAATACATATATTGTGTGTCGATTGGAAAAATTGTTACAAATTATTTTCTCTAGCTGTTCTGCAAAACCCCACCCGGTATAGTACGAATTGTACTTCTTTTAAGTGATGTCAAAGTTTTCTGTTTATATTAATGTAACCGATAGAGAAAAACAATTTTCATAATAGTTTTCTTTGTGTGAAAAAGAAATGAGAAAAATTGTTTGCTTCTACAAAATACTACTTAATATTAGTTGACTTTATTATACCCTTAAAAATACACTGTGGTTGAGTTTTCGACGAGTCGGTACTGTACGGTACTGCTACAGCACCTACAATTAAAGTAGCAGAAATTTAGATATTTTTAAAGGTCTTTTTACTTTTTACTTTCTCATAGCTTCGATATAGGGAAGTATTGATCTCCTGAAAATTTTCTAAATTTAAATTTTAACGGAAATACACGTTTTGGGGCTCAAGGAACCCACAAATGTCTGTCTGTGGGTGTGGGGGTGGGTGACGCTTCTACAGGCGAATGTATGGGGCGCCAAGTGTAAAGTGAAAATTTGCTGTGCATTTCACGGTATTTAAGGCAATTTGTCCCAATATTTATTATATATACACACATTTAGCTAAATGCTTTTTATTTTAATAAATCATTCTAGATTTAAATAAATTCTTAAACATTTGGTTTAAATATTCCAATATTTAATAAAACATTAGAGATTTAAATAAATCCTAAAACATTTATTTTAAATTTTTAAATATTTAGTAAACCTTTCTGTATTTAGCCAAATCTGCACATATTTGTTTTAAATCTTTCAATATTTAATAAATATTCCCAAATTTAAATAAATTTTTACCGATGTAAATAAATCCTTACAGATTTAAATAAATGTTTCAACATTTAATTCTAAGCTGTCGCATTTAATGATAACCTGTCATATTTATTTGACCTTGGTGATCCCAGCCGACTTAGGACACCAAGGCAGGGTCATGGTGGGAGCGTTCACGCTTAAACAAAACAGACTGAAAATTACATTTTCAAGGGAATGTTGAGGAAACTTTCATTGTATGAATAATAAATTATGCAACGTTTATGTTGTTAAATATGTTGTTATTGATGATTGAACTAACATTAATTGTACAAATTTTTGAAATACGGAAAACGTGTTTATAATTGTTGAACGTTATCATCAGTGTAAACGGTCTTGGTCTGCTATGTAGGCTGGGTCTACCAAGGTCAAATAAATATGACAAGTTATAATTAAATATTTATTTAAATCTGTAAGGATTTATTTATATCGGTAAAGATTTATTTAAATCTGCGAATATTTATTAAATATTGAAAGATTTAAAACAAATATGTGCAGGTTTATCTAAATACATAAAGATTTACTAAATATTTGAAAATTTAAAGTGAATGTTTTAATATTTATTTAAATCTCTAATGCTTTATTAAATGTTGGAATATTTAAACCAAATGTTTAAGGATTTATTTAAATCTACAACGATTTATTAAAATAAAAAGCATTTAGCTAAATGTGTATATATATAATAAATATTGGAACAAATTGCCTTAAATACCGTGAAATGCACAACAAATTTTCACTTTACACTTGGCGCCCCATACGAATGTACTGGACCGATTTTGATGTGGCGCTTTGTATGAATTTGGATGGATGGAATGGAAGGTTATAATTATAAAATTAACACTTTTGCAAATACCATAAGTTTTAGTATGGGAAAGTCCACTCCAAGTCCACACTTCAGCTTTTTCTTTTATGTTTCTGCAGGTAGTTATCAAAAGAATTAAATATAATCCATCCTGTATATGTAAGGACATGTTCTACATAATCGTTTGGACAAGTTCCAGTAAATCACTACATGATGTATATTTGTTGGACGAACTCAAACAAATCGGTGTTTGTTGCCAATTGCCCACTTTAGTCGGATAATCAAGTTATTCCAGAAGCGCTGAACCAGAACTGATCAAATTTCTGTTTAGCTGACTAGCTTGTTGCTACTTCTGATTGCTTTTACAACTTTCTGTAACAACATTTTGCTTTATTACTATATGATCATTAGAAAAATACATTTACACATTCTTTTTCAATTTCAGCCAATAGTAGCAGATTTCTTAATTTTTTTTGTTGGATTTCTGCCAAAATTTTACATTATTAATTTTTTCTATAGAATTTTGTTTCTAGAAATTGTAATTATGTATTTCAGTGATACTTTCATTAACTATTCAGTTTGTAACTTTAAAAATTCTATCAGCTACAACTAGATTAGTCCAAATTTTCAATGTTCAGACCCAAAAGTTTAATCTAATCGATCAATTACAAAGTTTCGACAATCTTAATTCAATTCAGAGCTAGTTAGAGCTCGAAACCTGTTACCTACAATATTCACAAAGAAAATCACGAGCTGCTACATCTACTCCAGCAGGAGCTTTATCGAATATATGTATGTTCATTATTTCAAGTCTAAAGGAGGTTCGCAATTATAGATTACCAATAATTAATTTAATTAAGAGATCGCAACCGCAGTTTGAAACTTTTGTGAGGAAATTTCAATAGGACTTCAATTTGAAAGAGATTAAACTAAACTCGGCAGTAGTACCAGCAGATTACAGCGTCCCGAAAGAGAAACAAATCGTAATATAAGAAGAAAAATTCTTCCGTTTTGCGAGTCTAATCATCTTAAAGCTAGGAGTCCCTTTTAGTGCAGATGAAGGACGCTTTTAATTATTCAGATAGCATCAGTTTATTCAAAGTTTATGACAAGTTTTGAAAGACGGGTATATAATTAGAAATGGCATTTAATATTGCAGACGTACTTTGCACTAAGCAAATTGGATTCCAGATTTAAGTTTATTTATGTAACCTTTATCCCTCTTATTTTCAGATCTGTCTAACACTAATTAGAACTTCTTAATTACATTTTACTACTACAAACAGAAAGAGCAAAAATCATAATTCAGCACTCGAGCAACTGTTAACAGCTGTTTGGCAAATCGTGATTTTAGTTTTGATTTGAATCTGATTCAGAATCACAAATCAGAAAAAATTGCTAAAATTATAAACAAGACAAATAAATATAAAGTAAGCTTTAAAACAACTAGGAACATCTTAAACACTTTGTTTAATGCAAAATCAAAAACAGACGATTTGTAGTTCGGTTTATATAGGCCAGACAATTAGAAATTTTGATATTAGGTATAAAGAACACGTACGTTGTTACAAATACAAACACCCACATAAATCCAATTACGCTAAACACTTACTAGAACAAAATCATTCAATGACATCTAATAACACCATAAAATGTTTACACTTTTGTGATGATAAACGTAAATTAGATATACTAGAAGCTTTTGAAATTCACAAACATTTAAAAACTGTACCGTTAATGAATGAGCAAATTGATCTCTTAAATTCTCCTCTATTGGATATTTTGGAATAAGAAATCAAGTCATCTGTAGACGATTACCGAGATCAAGTCACTAAGTTCTATTGCTATAACAGCACTAACTGTTTACTTTTTCATATAACCTTTGACAATGGCATGTAAACATGCCGAAATACGTATAAGGTTAAAATAAATAGATATTGTTAAAGTGATTAAGTATTTTATATACAGATACTCATTACATTTAATTAAGATCTAAATCGATGCGAAATGACAAACTCGAAATTTAGGGTTTAAAAAAATGATTTGGATCCGAATAAAATAAAAATTCACATGTTAGAGTTCATTCTACAACCTGATATGCCAAACATACTTCAGGTTTAAATTCCGATTTGGATCCGATTCAAATAACGTTCACATGTTCGAGTTTATTCTGAAATTAGATATTCAAACTATGTTTCCGATTTGAATTCCCATTTGGATCCGATTCAAATAAAGTTTACAGGTTAGAGTTTATTCTAAAATCAGATGTTCAAACCATATTTCAGGTTTAAATTTCCATTTGTATCCGATTCAAGGATAGAGTTTCACGAGAGCGAGAACGAGAGCGAGAAGTGGTCGCTCTCGTTCTCGCTCTCATAAATCCTAAAAAACTCTATTCTCGATCTCGCTCTCGATTACGAGAGCGAGGACGAGAGTTAGCCACTTCTCGGTCTCGCTCTCGGTTTGCTCTCGCTCTCGGTGATTTTGGGGTTCAAGAATAACCGAGAATAAATTAGCTGACAAAAATGTTAACGCGTTAAAAAAATTTGTATAACCAAGCCATCTGCAGTCAGCAAATTCTTCGTTACTTGGCTCATTATTGATATTGGTTGCAGACTGTAGTTGTTTTGACTAGTATTATATTAGGAAATATAACATTCATTAATTATTATCTTTATCGCCCGGCTTCTTAGAATGTGGTTCCCTTTTTGACTCATTCCGTTCAACAGACAGTCAAGATCAGTTTTATTTTGTGATTTCAGTCGGTTTAGATATTTAGATCGTTCTATGTATCGTAGGTGTACGCGAAAATTTTAAAATTAGTACTGCAGCAATATGAAACGCTTTATTAGAAGTGCAGACAGCGGGGAAAAACAGAAACAACCAAAAGTTATAATAGAAAGTGAAAGTGATAGTAATCAGAGGTTTTCTAGTTCGTCACAATCCCAAGAAGTAATAGAAATAGAACATGAAGATACCAAAAAATCGTTGCCCTCTACATCAACATCATCAACATCCAGGACCAATACGCCCACCCCCACATCCGCTTCAACAGAAGATAATAAAAGGAACAAGTTTTCAGGATATTTCGACATTGTCATTGTCAAGGAGGAATCAAATCCGTCCGGGAAATCGGCAAAGTGTCTGCTTTGCAAAAAAAATAAGAATATCAGCAAAACTATAAAAATGTCTCAGCATAATACAAGTGGTTTGAAGAGGCATTTACAATTTGTGCACCGTAAAGAATACACAGACATATTTGGCGATAACTCTACCGGCAAAAGTGGAAAAGATGGATTAAATTTAAAACAGCAAACACTGATGAAATATAACGCAACAACTACAGAGGTATAGTCATCATTTTGTATTTAATTCTCTAGATGAAAGTAAGATTTAGTAAAATGGCCATATTATTTTAAACATATACGGGGTGAGGTGTTTAAACGATACAGCTGAACTTGCTTAGTTTTAACTTAAATTAATTTTATTTAAATAGAAAAAATTGTATACAGATACAGAACGATGTACATGTATTTTTGGAAAAAACCTTTGGTTTGTTCTGAGGTTATTTGAATAGGTATCGAAAAACTAAAACCACATTTTCGTCTGCATCTTTGTGAGATATGCCGGTGCCAGAAAAATTTTACAAAATTTCGTTTTTCCGCAACCATCTTTAAGTTAATTTTTTAAATACGGACCTGTTTTTTTTAAAAGGTTCGATGATCTATGTCACATGAAATGACACTAAAGAAACAAAAACATCACGATGATGATGACCTAGACTTCACGTCCCTTTTTGAAGAAGAAACTTTGCAAAAAAAAAACTACTGGAAATTGAAAATTGATGAATATTTAGCGCTGAAAAGATCGTCAAAAGATCAAAGTATTTTGGGATACTGGAAAAAGTATAGCGAAACTTATCCAAACAAGAATGGCGAGAGATTTTCTCGCAATAAATGCTACTTCGGACCCCGTGGAAAGACTGTTCTCACAAGCTTCACTAATCCTTAGAAAACACAGAAGTCGTCTTAACGATGACTCTAGTAAATATCTCCTCTGCCTAAATTCCTGGGCTAAATGTGGCTTAAAAGATCAGATTTGGGTATAAAATATGTTTATATTATCTTAAAGTATTTCGTTCTTAATTATTAATACTGTTATTTTAATTCTTTTTTGTTTCAATAATAAAATATTCAAAATATTTTTTTGTGCGTTTTTGTCTTTTTTTTAACCGAGACCGAGAGCAAGAGCGAGAGTTACGTCAAAATTCTCGTTCTCGATCACCCGTCCTCTCGCTCTTGCTCTCGGTTTACTACCAACGCTCTCGTTCTCGCTCTCGTTCTCGCTCTCGCATCGAGAACGAGAGCGAGAACGAGAAAACTCTCGCTTCTCGTGAAACTCTATTCAAGGAAAATTGACATCTTCGAGTTTGTTTTTAAATCAAATATTGTAAATATTCTTTAGGTTAAATTTCGATTTAGATCCGATTCAAATAAAGTTCACATGTTCGAGTTCATTCTAAAATCAGATATTCAAACCATGTTTCAGGTTTAATATTCCATTTGTATCTGATTTAAGGAAAACTCACATCTTCGAGTTTATTTTTAAATCAAATATCGGAAATATTCTATAGGTAAAATTCCGATTTGGATCCGATTCAAATAAAGTTCACATGTTCGAGTTTATTCTAAAACTAGATATTCAAACTATGTTTCCGGTTTAACTTTCCATTAATTGGATCCGATTCAAATAAAGTTCACAGATTCGAGTTCATTAGAAAATCAGATATTCAAACCATATTTCAGGTCTAATATTCTATTTGTATCCGATTCAAGGAAAACTCGCATCTTCGAGTTCGTTTTTAAATCAAATATTGGAAATATTCTTTAGGTTAAATTCCGATTTGGATCCGATTCAAATAATATTGATATGTTCGAGTTTTAAAAAATGAAAAATTTAAATAAAGCTTGAATTTAAAATTTCGATTTGGATCCGTTTTAAATAAAGTTTACATGTTGGAGTTCATTCTAATATCAGGTATATTCAAACCATGTTTCAGGTTTAATTACCCATTTGTGTCCGATTCAAGGATAATTCACATCCTCAAATTCATTTTTAAATTAAATATTGAAACTGTGTTTTAGATTTAGATTCCAATTTGGTTACAATTAAAGGAAAGTTCATATGTCCGAATGTATTCTAAAATCAGATATTCAAACCACGTTTCAAGTGAAAATTCTCATTTTGATCCGATTTAGATCAAAATTCACATCTTCAAGTTAATTTTAAATCAAAAATTAAAACTATGCTTTATTTTCCGGGTTGGATCCGATTCAAAGAAAGTTCATAGGTTTAAATTCGATCTAAAATCAGATATTCAAATCTTGTTTCAGGATGAATATTCTATTTGGATCCGATTTAAAACCAAATTTACATCTTCAACCCATGTTTCAGGTTAAAATTCTGTTTGGATCCGATTTAAAGGCTAAATTCACATCTTCAATTTGATTTTAAAATAAATAATAAAACAATGCTTATTTAGGTTTAAATTTCGATATGAATCCGATTGAAACGAAGCTCACATGTTTGAGTTCATTCTAAAATCAGGAATTTGAACCATACTTAATTTTTAAATTCGTGTTCTAATCAGATTCAAATCTAAATTCAGATACCTATTCAATTTTATTTTAAAGTCAGATATTCCACAATTCATTAGATTAAAATTTCCATATGGATCCGATTTAAATAAAAATTAACAATCGAATAAACGTTCACACAAATTCATTTTAAAGTCAGATAATCAAACCATACTTCAGGTTTAATTCACATTTACATCGAAATCTATAAAAGTTGAAATGATATCATTTTAAAATCAGATATTCCATAAATTTACATTAAGATTCAAATCAAATTAAAATTTGCATGCTCGAATTTATTCTAAAAACAGATACATGAATCATACTTCAGGTTTATTTTAAATCCCCGCTCAGATCGGATTCAAATAAAAACATGTTCATGCTAAAATCAGCTATTCAAACCAAGCTTGAGATTCAAATCTTTGTTTGAATCTGATTGAAATAATAACTCGTATGAGTTCATTCGAAAATTAGATATTCCGACCATGTTCAGAATTCTACATCGGATAATCTTAAATCTGTAAGCATGGAAAGGATTCTTATCATAATTATGATCCATTGGCGTTGAAAATCAACCGCAAATGAGAATTGCATTTAACGGATATTTTTATTTAAATCTAGCTAGATTGAATTAGGTTTTAAAATTCAATTAATGGATCCGATTATTATATAGATGAACATTTTCAATTCAATCCGATTAGTTAAATCAATTTTAAAATTCGAAGCGTGTTCGACCGACGATCTAATAAGGAATAATTTTTAATTTTGACTTGTTTCTGGGGTCCCTAATTTTAAATAAATGTTTAAGTACTGTTATCGAACAACAGTCGGAAGTTTTGAGAACTTCTTGTATGTGTATGTGTGTGTAAACTCACCAAGTATAAGCCTCAAATAGAGCGTGATACTTAGTTTAGCAAAACAACCAGGCAAAATATCTCCAGGGGTCCACTTACTCCCTTTGACGCAATTACTCTCGGCTAACAGGACACCTGAGGCTACTCCAGGTTCGCATTTGGAAATTCCAAGCTCCTTTTAAAAATGAGGCGAGATGATTTCGCGGGAATATGGCACATCCGACAGTGTGGCCAACCTGATTTACTGACAAGCTTGGGTAGTTTCAACCACAATCTCTCGTTAGAAAGTTGAGAATGTGCAGTTAACTCATCAAGTTGCCTTTTATGTCCGTGATTTTTGGAATTTTGCTGGGGAATTAAGGGGTCAGAAGTGTAATTGTAGTTAAAAAGAAAAAGGCCAGAAAAAAATTAAAGAAGTTGTAAGAATCATTTTCCTTCTAACCCAAACTGTTGTAATGAAAGTGTGAAAATGATGAATATTTTATGTTTAAGTTTTCAAAAAAAAGTTGGTGTTTAAAATTGCAACGGAAAAAAGAAGATAATTTTATGTACTTAAGTAGCATGAAAACACTCTTATAACGCTTACGGTTAGAGCGACACCTTGAATATAACCAATTAAAGCATTACCATTACAAGATAACTGCTAGAATACTTTTGTAAAATTGTACAAGGTGTAGAATCGTTTTAAAGAACATAGAGTCAGCCATGTGACAGAAAGAGAAGACATATAGCAAAAGGGGTAGACTATACAAAAGTGTTTCAGAGCATGTTGTTCCGTTTTGCCACCAGCACTCTCGGGTACGATCGGCTTTGTTCGTCAAAATGTCCACGCTATCGGTTTATGTCATCTGTTTTGTTCTGTCACATGGCATTCCCTATTCCGCAAAACAATTGTACACCCTGTATTATTATTAGCGAAAATTCCGGATATAACGAATTAGAGGAATTAGAAATTTTTTATATATCTATTCATTTTAGTAGAATGAGACAAAATATTTATACGGTTACTAGGATTAAACTATTAATAAACAAATTAGAAGAATTTGTTATATTCGTAAATAGACACGGACACCACGAAATTACGGATATAACAAACTTAATTCAGAAACAATTTTGCGTATATTGTTGGGCTTTTATTTTTTATTTTATTATTAAGTCTTTTATAGCGACTTGGGTTACAACGAAATCCCGCATATAACGAACTAGAACAATTCTGTGTCTACTTTAATAAAATTATAAAACGTGGTTTTAACAAACACGTCTGCTACGAAATTTCGGATCTAACTATTCGTGAAATTTGTATAAGACTGTAATTATGTATGTATTAAACAAATCTACGTATGTAATTTTGTAATAACCGCATTTTCTAAAGTACGCTTATAATAATAGGGTTACTACGAAAACCCGGATATAACGTGTTACTAGAATTAGAATAAGAAGCCAATTTAGTGAACATTTTCCAGAATTATAAAATCACTTCTAACGAGCGCGGTTACTACGTAGTTCGTTATGTACCGCACCGGGGAAATTTAAATATGAAGATAATTTTGATTATAATTCGAATACAACGAATTAATAGAATTTGTTTTGTTTTTATATAAGACGTCCCGTCGGTTGCGAGGCGGAAAATTGCGAATGTGGGTAACACGGTTATTTCGGTAAAGCGAGAACCTGCTCTGGTCTTCACTCGTATGGGCGGACAGTATAACAGTATATCTATAACCGGCCTTGCTTCGTTCGAATTGCGGTTATTAAAAAAGAAGAAAAACACACACTTATAATGAGTATGGTTAATACGTAACTCTGCAAATACCTCACTGGGAAAATGTGATTATGAAAACGATTTTGATCATAGTTCGTTTATAACGAGCACGATGTGTACCATATTTTAGATATAAAAGCTTAATAAAATTTAATTTTTTTTAAACACGCCTATAACATCCTACGTAATTTGGTTTGTTCTCCACTATTTGAATTTTAATAATAAAGATTTCGTTTATAAATTGCTTGTAACGAATACGATTACTGCTATATTACAGAAATAACAAAATTACTAAAACACGCTCATAACGAGCTGGTTATTACGTATTCGGTAGATATCGCACTAAGAGTATTTGATTATGAAGATAATTTTGTTTATACCTCGTTTATTGTGAGCACGACGATTACTACTAAATTTTGGAAATTTCTAGAATTTAATTTGCTTTTATAAAACACGCTTATAACGAGCATAGTTATTACGTATTTTTGGCATGTGCCGTACTGAGAGAATTAGATTAGGAAAATAATGTTTTAAGTTTGCTTATAACGGACAGATTTCCAACTATATTTTGAATATAATAACTCAATAGCAAATAAATTGTTATTAATATATACGTGTTTAACGAGCATGGTTGCCACTTAATTCGGTATGTATTGCAGTGGGCGAATTTGATTGTGCAGATAATTTTGATTTAGTTCGCTTATAACGAGCACCATTACTACTACATTTCAGATATAACGAATTAATTGAATTTATTTTTTTATTACAAGACACACTTATAATGAGCATGGTTACAACGTAATTCATAAATTGGTATATACTGCAGTATTAAAATTTTCTTATGAAATTAATTTTGTTTCTAGTTCGCCCGCTTATAACGAATTTGTTTTTATAAAACACGCTTATAACGAGCATGGCTACCACGTAATTCGGTCTGTACCGAACTAGAAGTATTAGATTATTAATGCAATTTTTTTATTGTTCGCTTATAACGAACACGAATACTCCATATCTTGTATACAACAACTCAATGTAATTTAATTTCCTATTATAAGACACGTTTATAACGAGCATGGTTAACACGTAATTTGAAATGTTCCCCACTGGAAGAGTTTGATTATAAAATTAAATGTGTTTTTAATTTGCTTATAACAAGCACAGTAAGTACTACATTCAGTTATAACATAGAATAGTATAAAAAAAATAATTGAATTATAAAACACATTTTTAACGAGCACCATTTTACAACTTTTGACTAAATAATTTAAGAAAATATTAAGCAAACAATAATCATCAACATTAACCACTTTGAGAAATAATTTTTATAATTATAATATGCATATTAGTAACAAAAAAATCTAAACGTATAATTATTTAAATTTCAAAAATGTTTTAACCACTCTTTTCACTCGTAGTCTTATCGAGGTTAATTTGATTATAAACGACACCCTAATAAAACCCTGGTGGAAGCGTCGAAATTTTTTTGTTGAGACATTGTAAAGTAAAGCTTTCTCGGGAGACTTTCAGAGCTTTTCTAAATATTTAAACAGGAATTTTGTCAATGTCCCGATAGTATAAGGCACTTAGTGGGACATAAAATTTACACCAAAAAAATTTCATAGCACTTTATTTGGCCGGTGGCGGTTTTAATGGACCTGTCGCATAAAGCCCTAACATTGTGTACCTACATCTTACGCAGCGACTTGTGTTTCATCAATAATTAATTTGGAAATTCCTTCGGAAGTAAGCTATAACTTCGGTAGTACTTTTAAGGCTTAACTAATAAGTGTCTGTGGTGCAAACACCCTTTTCGTTCGATACACACCGCTAATTAATTATTCTATAACGCGATGGTATGGTGCTGGGGGCGAATACACATAACTTAAACATAACAGCCGAGCATCCAATCGCTTGATCATAATGAAATATAACATGTGTTAGTTTAGAGTTATAGGAGATGGTTACAGCGAGAATAAACTCATAATGGTGATTTACAAACGGCAATTACACTTTACATAGACTTGGCAAACTCTCAAACCAATTTGTTAAGTGCGCACATTTATTACCGCAGACCGCTGTGTTGTTGTTGCTGCATGTTGTGTTGTACAATTTGGTCATTGACTTTGCACCAGTTCGCGAAATTAAGCGTGACCACCATTTTGGAACATTTATCAGATACGGCAAAATTTTTCAATCGGATTTAGTTAGAATGGATTCAAACTTTAATGTGAATACAGGTTCAACGCGGATTAACCATTTGAATTTTACTAAGGGTGTCAATTTCTATTTGGATTATATTAACACCACAATTTACAGTGTAACCAGGTGTAAATTTACATTTGGATCCGATGCAAATAAACATTTACATGTTCAAATCCATTTCAAAATCAGAAATCAAAGTTATGCTCCACGATTCCACAATGAATAATTTTGAATACCGATCCACTTAAATTACATTAACACCACAATGAGAATCTGATTTGAATACAAAAAAAGGTATAAATTTGCTTTTCAATCCGATGCAAATAAAAATTTACATGTTCAAATCCATTTCAAAACTAGAAGCTTAAGCCTTGCTCTTGGATTCCGCAACGAGTAATTTTGAATCCGGATCCTGTTAAGTAAGATTAACACCACAATTTGAATCCGGTTTGAATTCAAAAAAAGGTGTAAATTTTTATTTTGATTCGATGCAAATAAACATTTACATGTTCAAATACATTTCAAAATTAGAAATCTAAGGCACGCTCTAGGATTTAACAATGACTAATTTTCAATCCGTATTTGGTTGGAATAGATTCACATCACAATTTAAATCAAGTTTGAAGTAAAAAAAAAAGTGTAAATTTACACTTGGATCCGATGCAAATAAACATTTACATGTTCAAATCCACTTCAAAATTAGAAATCAAAATCATGCTTTAAGATTCCACAATAAGTTATTTTGAATCCGGATTCAGTTGAATTAGATTAACACCACAATTTTAATCTAGTTTGAATTCAACAAAAAGTACAAATTTACATTTGGATCCGATGCAACCGATCCGATCCGATATTCAAATTGTACTTTCAGGATTCAACAACGGTCAGTCACCTTAATTTTAATCCAATTTAAAGTCAATTAAAGGTGTTAGTTTACATTCCAGTCCGATGCAAATAAACATTCACACGTTCGCATACATTTGAAAATTAGATTGAATTTAAATCATACCCCAAAATTCGCGAACGGGTAACTTTCAATTCGAATCTAGGCAAAATGGATTGACTACTTAATTTGAATCCGATTTGAAGTCAATTAAAGGTCTTAGTTTACATACGAATCAGATGCAAATAAACTTTCACATGTTCTAATACATTCGAAAATTAGATTGAATTCTAGGCAAAATGGATTGACACCTTAATTTGAATCCGATTTGAAGTCAACTAAAAGTCTCAATGTACATTCGAACTTGATGCAAATAAACTTTCACATGTTCGCATACATCTGAAAATTAGATTGAATTAAAATCATACTCCAAAATTCCCGAACGGGGAACTTTCACTTCGGATCTGGGCAAAATGGATTGACACCTTAATTTGAATCCGATTTAAAGTCAATTAAAGGTCTTAGTTCACATACGAATTAGATGCAAATAAACTTTCACATGTTCGAATACATTCGAAAATTAGATTGAATTCTAGGCAAAATGGATTGACACCTTAATTTGAATCCGATTTGAAGTAAACTAAAAGTCTCAATTTACATTCGAACTTGATGCAAATAAACTTTCACATGTTCGCATACATCTGAAAATTAGATTGAATTCAAATCATACTCCAAAATTCCCGAACGGGTAACTTTCAATTCGGATCTGGGCAAAATGGATTGACACCTTAATTTGAATCCGATTTAAAGTCAATTAAAGGTCTTAGTTCACATACGAATTAGATGCAAATAAACTTTCACATGTTCGAATACATTCGAAAATTAGATTGAATTCTAGGCAAAATGGATTGACACCTTAATTTGAATCCGATTTGAAGTAAACTAAAAGTCTCAATTTACATTCGAATTTGATGCAAATAAACTTTCACATGTTCGCATACATCTGAAAATTAGATTGAATTAAAATCATACTCCAAAATTCCCGAACGGGGAACTTTCAATTCGGATCTGGGCAAAATGGATTGACACCTTAATTTGAATCCGATTTAAAGTCAATTAAAGGTCTTAGTTCACATACGAATTAGATGCAAATAAACTTTCACATGTTCGAATACATTCGAAAATTAGATTGAATTCTAGGCAAAATGGATTGACACCTTAATTTGAATCCGATTTGAAGTAAACTAAACGTCTCAATTTACATTCGAACTTGATGCAAATAAACTTTCACATGTTCGCATACATCTGAAAATTAGATTGAATTAAAATCATACTCCAAAATTCCCGAACGGGTAACTTTCAATTCGGATCTGGGCAAAATGGATTGACACCTTAATTTGAATCCGATTTAAAGTCAATTAAAGGTCATAGTTTACATACGAATCTGATGCAAATAAACTTTCACATGTTCGAATACATTCGAAAATTAGATTGAATTCTAGGCAAAATGGATTGACACCTTAATTTGAATCCGATTTGAAGTCAACTAAAAGTCTCAATGTACATTCGAACTTGATGCAAATAAACTTTCACATGTTCGCATACATCTGAAAATTAGATTGAATTAAAATCATACTCCAAAATTCCCGAACAAGTAACTTTCAATTCGGATCTGGGCAAAATGGATTGCCACCTTAATTTGAATCCGATTTAAAGTCAATTAAAGGTCATAGTTTACATACGAATCTGATGCAAATAAACTTTCACATGTTCGAATACATTCGAAAATTAGATTGAATTCTAGGCAAAACGGATTGACACCTTAATTTGAATCCGACTTGAAGTCAACTAAAAGTCTCAATGTACATTCGAACTTGATGCAAATAAACTTTCACATGTTCGCATACATCTGAAAATTAGATTGAATTAAAATCATACTCCAAAATTCCCGAACGGGGAACTTTCAATTCGGATCTGGGCAAAATTGATTGACACCTTAATTTGAATCCGATTTAAAGTCAATTAAAGGTCTTAGTTCACATACGAATTAGATGCAAATAAACTTTCACATGTTCGAATACATTCGAAAATTAGATTGAATTCTAGGCAAAATGGATTGACACCTTAATTTGAATCCGATTTGAAGTAAACTAAAAGTCTCAATTTACATTCGAACTTGATGCAAATAAACTTTCACATGTTCGCATACATCTGAAAATTAGATTGAAGTCAAATCATACTCCAAAATTCCCGAACGGGTAACTTTCAATTCGGATCTGGGCAAAATGGATTGACACCTTAATTTGAATCCGATTTAAAGTCAATTAAAGGTGTTAGTTTACATTCCAGTCCGATGCAAATAAACATTCACACGTTCGCATACATTTGAAAATTAGATTGAATTTAAATCATACCCCAAAATTCGCGAACGGGTAACTTTCAATTCGAATCTAAGCAAAATGGATTGACTCCTTAATTTGAATCCGATTTGAAGTCAATTAAAGGTCTTAGTTTACATACGAATCAGATGCAAATAAACTTTCACATGTTCGAATACATTCGAAAATTAGATTGAATTCTAGGCAAAATGGATTGACACCTTAATTTGAATCCGATTTGAAGTCAACTAAAAGTCCTAATTTACATTCGAACTTGATGCAAATAAACTTTCACATGTTCGCATACATCTGAAAATTACATTGAATTTAAATCATACTCCAAAATTCCCGAACGGGTAACTTTCAATTCGGATCTAGGCAAAATGGATTGACACCTTAATTTGAATCCGATTTAAAGTCAATTAAAGGTCTTAGTTTACATACGAATCAGATGCAAATAAACTTTCACATGTTCGAATACATTCGAAAATTAGATTGAATTCTAGGCAAAATGGATTGACACCTTAATTTGAATCCGATTTGAAGTAAACTAAAAGTCTCAATTTACATTCGAACTTGATGCAAATAAACTTTCACATGTTCGCATACATCTGAAAATTAGATTGAATTCAAATCATACTCCAAAATTCCCGAACGGGTAACTTTCTATTTGGATCTGGGCAAAATGGATTGACACCTTAATTTGAATCCGATTTAAAGTCAATTAAAGGTCTTAGTTTACATACGAATCAGATGCAAATAAACTTTCACATGTTCGAATACATTCGAAAATTAGATTGAATTCTAGGCAAAATGGATTGACTCCTTAATTTGAATCCGATTTGAAGTCAATTAAAGGTCTTAGTTTACATACGAATCAGATGCAAATAAACTTTCACATGTTCGAATACATTCGAAAATTAGATTGAATTCTAGGCAAAATGGATTGACACCTTAATTTGAATCCGATTTGAAGTAAACTAAAAGTCTCAATTTACATTCAAACTTGATGCAAATAAACTTTCACATGTTCGCATACATCTGAAAATTAGATTGAATTCAAATCATACTCCAAAATTCCCGAACGGGTAACTTTCAATTCGGATCTGGGCAAAATGGATTGGCACCTTAATTTGAATCCGATTTAAAGTCAATTAAAGGTCTTAGTTTACATACGAATCAGATGCAAATAAACTTTCACATGTTCGAATACATTCTAAAATTAGATTGAATTCTAGGCAAAATGGATTGACACCTTAATTTGAATCCGATTTGAAGTCAACTAAAAGTCTCAATTTACATTCGAACTTGATGCAAATAAACTTTCACATGTTCGCATACATCTGAAAATTAGATTGAAGTCAAATCATACTCCAAAATTCCCGAACGGGTAACTTTCAATTCGGATCTGGGCAAAATGGATTGACACCTTAATTTGAATCCGATTTAAAGTCAATTAAAGGTGTTAGTTTACATTCCAGTCCGATGCAAATAAACATTCACACGTTCGCATACATTTGAAAATTAGATTGAATTTAAATCATACCCCAAAATTCGCGAACGGGTAACTTTCAATTCGAATCTAGGCAAAATGGATTGACTCCTTAATTTGAATCCGATTTGAAGTCAATTAAAGGTCTTAGTTTACATACGAATCAGATGCAAATAAACTTTCACATGTTCGAATACATTCGAAAATTAGATTGAATTCTAGGCAAAATGGATTGACACCTTAATTTGAATCCGATTTGAAGTCAACTAAAAGTCCTAATTTACATTCGAACTTGATGCAAATAAACTTTCACATGTTCGCATACATCTGAAAATTACATTGAATTTAAATCATACTCCAAAATTCCCGAACGGGTAACTTTCAATTCGGATCTAGGCAAAATGGATTGACACCTTAATTTGAATCCGATTTAAAGTCAATTAAAGGTCTTAGTTTACATACGAATCAGATGCAAATAAACTTTCACATGTTCGAATACATTCGAAAATTAGATTGAATTCTAGGCAAAATGGATTGACACCTTAATTTGAATCCGATTTGAAGTAAACTAAAAGTCTCAATTTACATTCGAACTTGATGCAAATAAACTTTCACATGTTCGCATACATCTGAAAATTAGATTGAATTCAAATCATACTCCAAAATTCCCGAACGGGTAACTTTCTAT
This sequence comes from Ctenicera cuprea, assembly GCA_958336395.1. Lineage (NCBI taxonomy): Eukaryota > Metazoa > Arthropoda > Insecta > Coleoptera > Elateridae > Ctenicera > Ctenicera cuprea. The sequence goes on from OY284491.1 coordinate 13,472,421, forward strand.
TTGGATCTGGGCAAAATGGATTGACACCTTAATTTGAATCCGATTTAAAGTCAATTAAAGGTCTTAGTTTACATACGAATCAGATGCAAATAAACTTTCACATGTTCGAATACATTCGAAAATTAGATTGAATTCTAGGCAAAATGGATTGACTCCTTAATTTGAATCCGATTTGAAGTCAATTAAAGGTCTTAGTTTACATACGAATCAGATGCAAATAAACTTTCACATGTTCGAATACATTCGAAAATTAGATTGAATTCTAGGCAAAATGGATTGACACCTTAATTTGAATCCGATTTGAAGTAAACTAAAAGTCTCAATTTACATTCGAACTTGATGCAAATAAACTTTCACATGTTCGCATACATCTGAAAATTAGATTGAATTCAAATCATACTCCAAAATTCCCGAACGGGTAACTTTCTATTTGGATCTGGGCAAAATGGATTGACACCTTAATTTGAATCCGATTTAAAGTCAATTAAAGGTCTTAGTTTACATACGAATCAGATGCAAATAAACTTTCACATGTTCGAATACATTCGAAAATTAGATTGAATTCTAGGCAAAATGGATTGACTCCTTAATTTGAATCCGATTTGAAGTCAATTAAAGGTCTTAGTTTACATACGAATCAGATGCAAATAAACTTTCACATGTTCGAATACATTCGAAAATTAGATTGAATTCTAGGCAAAATGGATTGACACCTTAATTTGAATCCGATTTGAAGTAAACTAAAAGTCTCAATTTACATTCAAACTTGATGCAAATAAACTTTCACATGTTCGCATACATCTGAAAATTAGATTGAATTCAAATCATACTCCAAAATTCCCGAACGGGTAACTTTCAATTCGGATCTGGGCAAAATGGATTGGCACCTTAATTTGAATCCGATTTAAAGTCAATTAAAGGTCTTAGTTTACATACGAATCAGATGCAAATAAACTTTCACATGTTCGAATACATTCTAAAATTAGATTGAATTCTAGGCAAAATGGATTGACACCTTAATTTGAATCCGATTTGAAGTCAACTAAAAGTCTCAATTTACATTCGAACTTGATGCAAATAAACTTTCACATGTTCGCATACATCTGAAAATTAGATTGAATTAAAATCATACTCCAAAATTCCCGAACGGGTAACTTTCATTTCGGATCTGGGCAAAATGGATTGACACCTTAATTTGAATCCGATTTAAAGTCAATTAAAGGTGTTAGTTTACATACGAATCAGATGCAAATAAACTTTCACATGTTCGAATACATTCGAAAATTAGATTGAATTCTAGGCAAAATGGATTGACTCCTTAATTTGAATCCGATTTGAAGTCAATTAAAGGTCTTAGTTTACATACGAATCAGATGCAAATAAACTTTCACATGTTCGAATGCATTCGAAAATTAGATTGAATTCTAGGCAAAATGGATTGACACCTTAATTTGAATCCGATTTGAAGTCAACTAAAAGTCTCAATTTACATTCGAACTTGATGCAAATAAACTTTCACATGTTCGCATACATCTGAAAATTAGATTGAATTAAAATCATACTCCAAAATTCCCGAACGGGTAACTTTCATTTCGGATCTGGGCAAAATGGATTGACACCTTAATTTGAATCCGATTTAAAGTCAATTAAAGGTGTTAGTTTACATACGAATCAGATGCAAATAAACTTTCACATGTTCGAATACATTCGAAAATTAGATTGAATTCTAGGCAAAATGGATTGACTCCTTAATTTGAATCCGATTTGAAGTCAATTAAAGGTCTTAGTTTACATACGAATCAGATGCAAATAAACTTTCACATGTTCGAATGCATTCGAAAATTAGATTGAATTCTAGGCAAAATGGATTGACACCTTAATTTGAATCCGATTTGAAGTCAACTAAAAGTCTCAATTTACATTCGAACTTGATGCAAATAAACTTTCACATGTTCGCATACATCTGAAAATTAGATTGAATTAAAATCATACTCCAAAATTCCCGAACGGGTAACTTTCAATTCGGATCTAGGCAAAATGGATTGACACCTTAATTTGAATCCGATTTAAAATCAATTAAAGGTCCTAGTTTACATACGAATCTGATGCAAATAAACGTTCACATGTTCGCATACATTTGAAAATTTGATTGAATTTAAACCATACTACAAAATTCCTAAACGGCTAACTTTCGCAATTAGAATCTAGGCAATCTAGATTGGCACCTTAATTTGAATCCGATTTGAAGTCAATCACAATGCCTAATTTACATTCGAATTAGATGCAAATTAACTTTCACATGTTCGATACGTTCCAAAATTAGAATGAATTTAAACCATGTTCTAAAATTCCCGAACGCGTTACTTTTAATTCCGATCCAGTTGAAATGGACTGATATCTTAATTTAAATTCATAGAAAAGTCTAAATTTACATTTTGATTCGATACAAATAAAAATTCACGTGTTCGAATACATTCTAAGATTTAATTAAGCTGAAACCATACTCTAGAATTTCATAACGTGTACTTACTACCCGTTGGACTGAATTGAGACCGTAGTTTGAATCAAATTTGAATTCAACTAATGTTCTAAATTTACATTTAGATCTTCTGAAACAAACTTGTACGTTTTCGAATTCTTACTAAGATCAGATTGAATTAAAACAATACTCCCGAGTATTTTTGGGTTTGAATCCTGTAGAACTAAACTGACATCATAATTTTAATCCGATTGGAATTCATCTAGAGGTTTGACTTTACATTTAAATCCGATGCAAATAAATATTCACTTATTCCAATATATTCTAAAATAGGCATTAAAACAATACTCCAGGATTCTACAATCGATAACTTTGAATCCTGAAAGAGTTGGAACAGATTGACAAGTTAATTAAAATTTGACTCATATACATATAAATTTACATTTGGGTCCGATTCAAATAAATATCATATTTTCGATCTTTGATGTATTATAAAATCAGATAAGCAAATTGCATTTTACAACGGGTAATTTTGAATTCACATTCAATTAGAATGAATTGGCAGCTTAATTTAAATTGGATTTGAATCCGATTAAAGGTCTAGATTTAGAAAGAAATTAAAATGAGTCATTCGATTCATACTTCAGGATTCTATAACAATTAATTTTGAATTCGAATCCAGTTGCAATTAACTTTCATTTTAATTTGAATTCGGTATAGACCCAGATCGACCCTGTATTAAATTTGGATCTACTTGAAAGTTTTGATTCAATTCAGAATAATAATTATTAACGATCTGCATTTCCAACCGTGTCAGGAGCCAAATATTCAGATGTCGCTTTAACTTTGAAACGAGGCATTTTAGGAAAATTTTTTTAAAAACAAAAAAGGAGAGAGAGGGATAGAGATGCGCGTAAATATTGAGTTTTCAGAAAAGGGGCTGTCAGAGTGTCAGCACAAAAGCAATCTTCACAGTGCATATTTAATATAGGAAGTAGACTGCGAGCAGAATGCTTTATTTGTAGCACGCTGTCGAGATGTGACAATTCCATTTCCCTCGGCACAATAGAAATACATATAATCGAACCATATTCAGGATGCTACGGGGGTGTATACGCTCAAATATATGTAAGATTCATGACAACTCGAGTTGTTGAAAATTGAAATAGACCGAGAACCATTCACATACAGATCCGTTAAGTGTTCGGTTTGAAATATCGATATTAGACACCTGTCCTGATGATGATTTCATTGAAGAAACGTCTTGAAGGTTATTCTGGAAGTGACTTCTATTTGTGGACGTAAATTAACCAAACGCTGTTTTGTGCTGCTCAGATCGATTGCGCAAGGAAATCAGATTTAATTTTTCTCTTTTTTAAACAAAGCAGGGCTTAGTAGTGACAAATAAATCTCTCGCCGCAGAAAAGTGATTAATGTGGTAAAGTTACAGTTACTTTATTCTCGTTTGGTTCGATGAATCAGGAAAACAATGCGGGCTTTGTTTGGGAATTCAGGCCGATTTTAAACGAAATTCGTAATGTTGATTTTTCTTTAAAAGTCTCTAGTACCGTGTTGATTTGAAAATAACATTTAATAATTTAAAATTACAAGTTAAATACTTTCTAAAAACCAAGTCAGTAAAAAATTCATCAAGCTGTCTAAAACTTGTTTCTTGGATATTTGCACAATTGCCATAAAGGGTGACCATAAAGTGTGACCACACCTTTTAAGTCGTAAGTTATGAAGTGTAACTATACAGGGTGGTCGGACACTTATTAAAAAAAACATGTTAATAAAAGTATTTGGGTAACGTTTGACATCAATCGATATAACTATTCATATTTTGTTGACGGCACTAACATTTTTTTTCAGTTGTCTTTGATGGCGAAGAGAAATCAACTCAATTTTGACGTTCAAATTCAAAAGTTTAATTTCTGACCCTGCTAATATGAAGAAGTTTTATGAGTTTTCCTCCAAAATTTTGTTGTGGAAAGGTATACAAGTTTTATGTTGTATAGAGAAAAGAAATATCTAACGAACGAACGCAAAAAATAACCAGGGTCCTACTATCAAAATGACTATCGCGTTACAAATTTTACAGCATTGGTTGAAAATGTTTTGGAAATATATAGAAAAGTAGGTGAAACCGTTACCATAAAACTTTTACGACATTTTCTTTCTCTATCTTGGTCCGTTTCAGCTATAATTAGAGACGTAATAAGTGTTAGGCCACCCTGTATTGTTGTCGCTATGACGCGTCATAAAATGTGCCCACATTATTTCTTCCATGAGTCATGAAGTAACTTGTGCATGTGCATAATCAGCCATGATATGTGACCAGTTATAAGTGATGAAGTGTAATCTATATCCTAGGCGTCATGAATTACAATCTATGACCACATTGTGATATCCTTAAACCATGAAGTTTTGTTCTTGTATTATTACTCCTCATTTCGCATGATTCCTCAAATGTGACTACAGATTTTCGTTATTGAATCATAAAGTGTGACCACCTTGATCTAATCACGACAAGTCTTCAAGTTTGTTTTCTCTATGAGCTACAACATGTGACCTTTTTGTTTACTCTTGATTAGTTACAAAAGTAATCACGTTGTTTTATCCACAAGTCATAAAGTGACCATTTTGATTTATACCTAATGAGCCATGATATGTGACCAGTAATACAAATACGTGCTTAAATGTAGCCGCTTATTCATCTAGGCATGATGAGTTTTATCCATAAATCAAAACACCTGACGTATTTCTAATAAGTCATCAAATGTGACTACAGTCTTTTATTCGATAGTCATGAAGAATAAGCACCTTGATCTATGTCATGATATTCATGAGGGGTCAACTAGTTTGCTTTATCTAACCCATGAAGTGTCACGTTTTTGTTCAATCATAATGAATCACGAAGTGTGCCAACATTGCTTTGTACATGATATGTGACCAATCATGGTTAAAGAATCATACACTGTGACCACATTGTTTTATTCAAAAACCACGAGGTCCTATTATTCTATTACTACCCCTCATACCTACTGAGTCGTCAAATGTAAATATACTCATTCATGAGTCATTAAGTGTGACCACCTTGATCTAGTCATGATGAGTCATCAAGTTTGATTTACCTGTAAGCTATAAAGTGTGACCTTTTAATGTATTTGTGATACAAAAATTAATCAGAAAAAAATAATTACTGTTTTACTGTTTTATCCATGAAGTGACTTTCTTAATTTAGTCATCAAGTCATAAAGTGACCATCTTGATTTATTCTTAATGAGCCATGATATGTGACCAGTAATACAAATACGCCGCTTATTGATCTAGGCCTGATGAGTTTTATCCATAAATTAAAAACTCCTGACGTATTTCTAATAAGACATCAAATGTGACTACAGTTTTTTATTCGATAGTCATTAAGAATAAGCACCTTGATCTATGTCATAATATTCATGAGGGGTCATCTAGTTTGCTTTATCTAACCCATGAAGTGTCTCGTTTTTGTTCAATCATAATGAATCACGAAGTGTGCCAACATTGCTTTGTACATGATTACTGAACTGACTTTTTTCATAATGAGCCATGATATGTGACCAGTCATGGTTAATGAATCATACACTGTGACCACATTGTTTTATTCAAAAACCACGAGATCCTATTATTCTATTACTACCCCTCATACCTACTGAGTCGTCAAATGTATACTCATTCATGAGTCATTAAGTGTGACCACCTTGATCTAGTCATGATGAGTCATCAAGTTTGTTTTACCTTAAGCTATAAAGTGTGACCTTTTAATGTATTCGTGATACAAAAATTAATCAGAAAAAAGTAATTACTGTTTTACTGTTTTATCCATGAAGTGACTTTCTTAATTTAGTCAAACAAGTCATAAAGTGACCATCTTGATTTATTCTTAATGAGCCATGATATGTGACCAGTAATACAAATACGCTGCTTATTGATTTAGGCCTGATGAGTTTTATCCATAAATTAAAAACTCCTGACGTATTTCTAATAAGACATCAAATGTGACTACAGTTTTTTAATCGATAGTCATGAAGAATAAGCACCTTGATCAATGTCATGAGATTCATGAGGGATCATCTAGTTTGCTTTATCTAACCCATGAAGTGTCACGTTTTTGTTCAATCATAATGAATCACGAAGTGTGCCAACATTTTTACTGAACTGATTTTTTTCATAATGAGCCATGATATGTGACCAGTCATGGTTAATGAAATGTGACCACTTTGATCTAGCCATAATGAATCATACATTGTGACCACATTGTTTTATCCAAAAGTTTGAGTCGTCAAATGTGAATATACTCGTTCATGAGTCATTAAGTGTGACCACCTTGATGTAGTCATTATCAGTCATCAAGTTTGTTTTATCTATGAGCTATAAAGTGTGACCTTTTAATTTATTCGTGATACAAAAATAAGTCAGAAATATGTAATCACACTGTTTTATCCATAAAGTGAGTTTCTAAATTTATTCATAATGAGCTATGACAAGTAACCAATTATCATGTGTGGTCACTTTGATTTAGGCTTGATAAGTCATAATTGTCTTATCCATTTTATCCATAGACCATAAAGTCTTTTTTATTCCGAATGAGTCCTCAAATTCGAAACCGTCTTTTTTCACTAGTCATGAAGTCTGATCACCTTGATCTATGTCATAATGAGTTTTCTAGTTTGTTTTATCAAAGCTTTGTGGCGTGTTTGTTTAATCATGTCAGTATATATGAGTGATTGAGTCTATTATGTTGACTCATAAACTGTGACAATATTGTTTTGGTCATAACGACATGAAGTCGTTTCACTCTATTATTACAAATTATTTCTAATGAGAAGTCAAATGTGACCACAGTTTTTTGTTCATGAATCATGAAGTATCACCACCTTGATCTAATCATGATGGGTCATCAAGCTTTTTCTATAAAGTGTCAGCTTTATGTTTACTCATGATGAGTTGCAAACGTTGACGCATTGTTTTATTTATGAGCCATGAAGTGAATATTTTGATTTATTCATAATGAGTCAAGATGTGTCTTCACTTATAAGTGGCAAGGTGTAACCACCTGATTTATTTCTAATGAGAAGTCATATGTGACTACAGTATTTCATTAATAAGTTATGACGTGTGACCACCTTAATCTAGTCATGATAAGTCATCAAACTTGTTTCATTTTTAAGCCATGAAATGTGACCACCATTAACTTAGTCAAGATAAGTCACGAAGTGTGATTTATATTGTTGCAGTAACTATATTGATTTAGTTACTAGGTTTTTAACTATTCATAATGACCCATTATATGTGACCACTCACCAGTAGTATGTGATGAAGTAAAGCCATTTGGATCTAGGCATCATATAACGAGCCACCACATTGTTTTTTCAAACCAGTTTTTCATTCATGAGCCATGGTTTGTTACCACCTTAATTTGATGACTCATCATGATGAATCATCAAGTTTGTTTTATCTATGTGACGTTTGTGTTTACTCATAAATTACAAAAGGTGACCACAATATTTTATCCATGAAGTGATTATCTTAATTTATATTGAGCAATGAGATGTAACAAGTAATACGCGATGAAGTCTTTGACTTAAGCATGACAAGTCGTGATGAGCGTCCACATTGTTTATCCATAAATCATAAAGTCCTGCTTTATTTCGTCGTCAAAACCGTTTTTGATTCATAAGTCAAGAAGTGTTACCACCTTCATCTAATAACAAGTCGTTAAGTTTGATTTATCTTAAGCAATGAAATACGATTTATTTATACTCATGACGAGTCATGACTTGTGACGATATTGTTTATTCCATGAGTCATGAAATATCCCCATCTGGATTTAGTCACGACCAGGCACGTATACTCATTTGATCACATTGCTTTAGCTATGAATCGGGAAGTAATAGTCGTGATTTTTTGAATGAGTCATGAAATGTGACCACAATGTTTCAGTTTTGAGTCATGAAATGCTACCAGCGTAATTTAATTATGATGAGCCACGAAGTCTTCCCACGATATTTTATTCATAAGCTTTGAAAAGTCACCACCTTGATTTAGTCATATTAAGTCATAAAGTGTAACCACATTGTTTTTGCAATGGTTTATTGGTTATAAACTGTGACCACATTGTTGTAATCGTGAAGACCTGATTTATTCTTCATGCGTCGTCAATGAAACTACAGTTTTTTATTAATATGTCATGAAGCGCGGTCACCTTGGTCTTGTCATGATGAGTCATCAAGTTTGATTTATCTGTAATCTGTGAAAATAGTAATGACGAATCACGTATGGCAACAGTGTTTTATCAATGATTCATAAACAAATGTCACTGTCTTGATTTAGGCATGAAGACTCGCAAAAATATATATTGTTTTATCGAAGAACAATGAAGTGCGATTATTTCTATTTCTATGTAATGAGTCATGAAATGTGACCAAAAATGTTCAATCACGAGTGAGCGTGATTTAGTCATGAGGAGTCACGAAGTGTGCACACGTTGTTTAATTCGTGAGTTACAAAATGTCACCACCTTGATTTAGACATCATGAAGTCATGAAATAAGACCACATTGTTTTTGCAATAATGAGTTATAAAGTATTACTACATTTTTACCTCCCTCGCCGGTATATAACGTGTACTTAAACGAAAAGAAGGTTTTGTATTAAATCATGAATTATGAAATGAAATCACATTGTGTTTCTAATAATTTTCAAAAAAATTGCAATAATTATTTTTATCGAATGTATTTGTTTAGGTTTTGTTTAAAATGTAATTGGGACAGGTGAATTTAATATAAAAGTAGGTTCTAGCTAAAATAATGATGTTAGAAAAGGGAGCGTTCGAGAGTTACATAATTACGTCTCAAGATTGTTTGCTGAAGCCAGCGATGCAAATAATTCAAGGCGTTGATCAACTCGGAGGAGAGCTATTATCGCGTCTAAATGTTGAATATAAAAAGTCGAGAGTCAGTTTAATTTGTACGATCTTTAAGTTAAATTAACGGAGAGTACTCGACTCCGTTATTTTTATCCAAAAGGCAAACGAAAGCCCTTTGTGCTCCTTATTTATATTTGCGTTTGCGAAACCTAAACGCAAATTATCACTTTTTAATTGGATTCGAGTTTTTTTTTACTTATTGGCTATTCTTATTCTTCCGCTTATTTTTCATCCAGCGAACCGATGCGATGTAAGAAATAGTTTATTTTGTGTCACTTGCGCACGAGCTTTTAAACCTAATATTCTCCATAATAGCTGTGCTACGGTCTTTCACGCTAATAGGTTTAAGAGGTAGACTTAAGGGAGTACAGAGCTAATTTCGCATTAATATTAAACGTGAGCAGGCAAGGGAGATGACAGGTGCGCAGATTTTCTTCATTTTGTTACCACGGCTGGTACCAATTTCATAATAAGATACTAGTCCTTCCAGAGAATGAGTTACTTGCTGCTTTAGAGATGGGAAATTTCTAACAAGCAGCTTCCTTCACTTATTAATTTAATACAATTTTTACATTATTTTTACTTGCTTTACTTAATTCTTCAAAATTATTAAAACTTTAATACAACCCTAAAAATTTAATAACTAATTATTCTTTTTATAACATTATATTAAGAAAACAGAAAAACGTTTATTTTCTTTCTAATTTCATAGAGTAGCAGGAAGTTATATATTTTCCCCGCAATTTCTTTTTCTTGGAACTTTAAGTAGTCACCAAACCACGCACGAATCTCCCCCACTAATCTTCCGTGTCTTTAAATATTAAACCCTCAAAGACAAGGTGTTCTGAGTTTATAAAGTAACATGACGAAAGGTATATGTTAAGGTTTCAAACCTTTTAGATGCAATGTACTTTTTATCTTATCAAACGTCTGTGAGTTCCTTTGAAGTTGGCGCATCGAAGTTTGACATTCCCTTTTGCGTGGGAAAATACTGAATTTTATAACTTCTTTAATATGCTGAAATCTTTTTTATTTCCCATAAAAATAACCAGAAAAATTGCATGAGCTCGGAAAAGTTATAGGGAATTAAAGTTTTTAAAGCTGTGGGTGTTTAATTGGTAAGTTTTGTCGTTAATTTTTGATTTACAGTGAGTTTTTCTTTTTTGTATACATATTAGCTATGTATACTCTTATAAAAGAACATCTCAATGCATTGTTTTACTGCAATCTATAGGCAACCAACTGTACAGAAAATAATAGAGAGAGAAAGGTTATTCCTCATAGTGTGAGGTTATGTTCAATGAGTATGTTTGTGAATAAAACGCAAAATTATTTAAACATCAAAAATGTTTTAATAAAACTATTACTTTAAACACATAAAATATCAACAATCCACAAATTTTATGCTTAATTTAAAAATTAAAAAAACTAATTGCTATTAATTTGACATTAAACAATTTGATTACTGTTTCCACAGCAGACTATTCTTTTCAAAAATTTGAAGCTTTGAAATTTAGTGTATAGTTGGTTGCCTACAGATTGCAGTAAAACAATGCATTGACATGTTTTTTGTAAAAGTATACATAGCTGGTATGTATATAAAAAAGAAAAACTCACTGTACTTAAAATAAATAGTTTTAGCTATTGAATATCCTCTAAATATTAGGTAGCTCTAAAACTTCGCCAAGTAGCAGTTCCAACTCTTCTAACTACTCACTACAACTGTCCACTTTACGTTCTAATTTTGCCACTTGCTTTATATTAAAACTTTTATAAATTAATGTCTGGCATTTATTTAAGAGACAAAATAATATTTCATTGACATTTAACTTCAAACAAATAATTAATACATGAACAAAACAGAACAACAATAAGAATAAAAGACAAAACAAACAATTAATGAATTTTAACGAATAACCAGTTTTGCATAAAAAAATTAATTCAAATAACAAGAGAACTCGGAGACTGGGAAACTTGCATGAACTCGTGGTGATCCTTCGGGGGCGTTGCTTTATTTGAGAAAAATCTCTTGGTGCTGGAAGACTGTGGCTGTGTGTAACCGCTGCTTCGTTATTATAGAGGCTATCGGGGCTAGGGGGCTTCGTCGAGAGCTAGTGTAGCCGCTACTTCCATCTTAAAGAGGCTAGCAGGACTGGGGCTTTTACCCAGAGCTGGTGTAGCTTCTGCTTCGGCTTCTGAACGTTCGTTAATTCGATCCTAAAGAAGGTTGGTATTTTTGAAGAATAAACGCAGTCACAAAGTATTGTTGCATAACCATAAAAATCAACATCTACAGATGAGAGATATTTAATATAAAACTAAAGTCGTCGTGTAGTTACGTCTGCACAATACAATTGAAACAGTTTCTCTGAGATTTTCTGCTATATCGTCAGTTTCAAACAAGGTTGTGAACTGTTCACCTTAATTATAAGATTTCGATTTTATTAAAAACAGTACGACGTTCTAAAAAGTTAAAAGTATAAAACGACAAATGTTTCTTAGTTTTATCAAATAAACTTCGCTTTCTTGAAGCACAAAACCGAAAGTAAGTTTGACTAAATCTGGTAAATGAACAGACCATTGTAATTTTCTGGCAAGTTTGTTTAAACGGGAGCTTTAAATATTCTAAACATTAATACGGACTAACGGTGATTTATCAATAGTTTAAGTCAACTGTAAATTTAACACGGCTGTTGAAGTCTACTTGGGTTTGAAGAACAATACAGTTTTCGACAAATTCTGTGAAATTTACAAACGAACTGTGATTGCTCAATTATTTAAGCTTATTATTAGTTTATGACGGGCGGTCGAGTTTATGTTCTGTTTAAATAAAATTTTAAGTGTTTGGCGGGACTTGTGGAATTATTATAAATGTTTGCTTAATTATTCAAGGTTGCAATAGCAACAGATCAGGAGGGCTAGTTAGATCTTTGAAATTCAAATAAAGAATTTAAATATTTTTTTTTATTCCGCAAGGAGTAAGTTAACTTACTTTGGTGAGTAGCGCCACCACGGACCTGAGCATAGAAAAATATACCTCTAGAAAAAATTCCGGCTGTCCAGGTTGGGGGTTTAGTCTTAGGACCAACAGACCTCTACTTGTAAATATCGCTAAAAAGCTTAATATTATGCTTCGAAGAAAAATGACAATCAAAATATAAAACGACGAAAGCAGCGGAAAAGCATTTTATATTTCGGAACATGAAATATACAAGAGATAAGTATAAGAGATAAGTGTATATCACATAGTTGTCGCCGTTCTCACGTCGACCAAAAAACGGAAAAGATGTGGAGGTAAACGGAGAATACTTACACTCATATAGTAGAGTAGACAGAGACGAAAGAGCTAGGGCTGGAGTATCAATAGCAATACATAAAAAGGACAAAAGGAGTATGAAAAGCTGGCAGGAAGTCAATAAGCAAATTATGAAAATAGATTTAGAAAATTTTAACCATAGTATAGTTCTAATCGCGGTGTATGCCCCTACAAATGATGCCAAAAACAACATAAACGATGAATTTGAAGACGATCTAGCAACAGTTTTGACAGAAGACAGAAATGAATATTAAGAGGTACCATACACAAGAGAAGAAGAAACAAATACAACAACTGAATTTGATAGAACAACCTAAAATGAACTGAAAAAGGCTTTGAAAACTACATAAAATGGACGATCACCAGGTCCAGGAGGTATTCTAATAGAGTTAGTCAAACATAGCCTGCCAGTGCAGTGGGGTTAGATATATTAAACGAATACATTATGGACTGCAAAAGATTACCCCAAATGGCTTATATCACCCCTACTTTTCAAAAGTGAAACAAAAAAAGAAGAACTATCGGGGAATTAGTGCGACTTCGTCCGTTGGAAGACTGTATGGACGAATACTTAAAGCTTGAATTAAAGGTGAGATGAAAGAATGCGAGGAACGGAGTGGTTTCATAGCCGGACGATCTTGTACGGATAATATTTCGACGCTCCGTCAAGTGATAGCGAAAAGAAAAACAAGAAATGTGGAAACCGATTTAGTATTTATACACATACAAAAGGCGTACGATTTAGTTTCAGTTAAAAAAATGTTTATTAGAAGGAAGTGAAATTAGTGTTAAAATATGTTAAGGCGTTAAAATAACTGTATAAGAACAGGGAAACAAACATTACGGTAGGAAATATGCTGTCAGACACATTCCTAACAACAAAAAGGCTTCGAAAGGGATGTGGAGTATTACCAACCATGTTTACAACATACTTAAATGAAGCACTATAAGAATGGAATACTAAACGCGCTCAAGTGGGGAATCCCTACAGGTGATGATTTTTTCTACTCACTTCTGTTTGCAGATGATTAAGTATCGGCAGCCGAAGACGTATTAACAATATGATTATAAAATTAAAAGATATAATACAAGAAACGGGGATTAGCAGGTAACAGGCGACGATCGAATAATATATAAAACTACATTAGAAAGTATTTTAACATGCTTAACAGAGAGGTAAGTTTATGGAACAGAATAAGAGAAGAAACTACCGAACGTCAAAACGAGAACATGTACAACGCGGAGACATCCGAAGACAAATGGAAATGCCACAACACGGCAATAGAAAAATAGAATTCAAAAGATTAATATAGTATGGAAACGTCAGAAGAAAGCCTCCACAAAGATCGACCAGAAAAATATGGGACACCAACAGAGAGAAGGCGAAAAACGTGGAGAGAAAAAGTAGTAAAAGCCATGAAAAAAGACAGCTGACGGACGAAGACTGTCAAGATAGAAATTTATGCCGTTTTACACTGCGAAACACGGCACAGAAACTGTAAAAAAACGGATTATATACAGAGTGGCTAGGGAAACCCCGGCCAATTTTCTTGCGGCGGTCAAAATATGGCGCTTTAGTAAAGAAAAATTAAATTAAAATACTGGCAACAACGCAGAATCCAAGACGTTTTGGTTGTTTTGATTTAATATGGGGCGTATTTAATAACTAAAACGTCTTGGATTCTGCGTTGTTGCCAGTATTTTAATTTAATTTTTCTTTACTAAAGCGCCATCTCTTGACCGCCGCAAGAAAAGTGGCCGGGGTTTTCCTAGCCACTCTGTATATTTTAATATTAACTGTTTTTTACAGCATTGTATATCTTAAATTTAATTTGTAAATTATCCTTATTTAAAGTTTCTTGCATCGACATTTAATAATTTCAGATGTTGAGTAGTTTCTGAATACTTTCAAATTTCATCACGATATCTTCTCCTCCTTCACTCTTCGTTCCCCTACTCCACTTTTCTCTCTCTTTTCAACTTTTTTGTCTCTCCCCACCTCTTACTGTATTTCCTCCCTCTTTCTACTTTCTCTCTTCGCTTTTTTGTCTTTTCCCATTTATTTCTTTTCCTCCTATATTGATCGATCTCAAAGTATTGTTTCGTAAATTCTACAATATTGTTAAGCTATTTATTTTCCTTTAAATTAAAGGCAAATTGTTTTTACGCTACTCAGTTCCTTAAATATATTGTGTAAAATATATTTACTTATATTTGTTTATTTATAATATAAGTAACTTTAGTTTTGAAGTTTTTTAAAATAAATACTACTTATTTTTGTAATTTCTTCGTAATTGGCTCTTCTTCTCTGGCTCTTTCTCTTACTCCACTGTTACTCCTCTTTCCCTCTACTCTTAATTTTCTCCTTATAGCTTTTGCTATTACTACTGCTTACCTGTAACTCTCTTCATTTTTGATATGTCCTTTTTCCCTTTCCCACTTCTTTCATTCTAATTCCTCTGCCTTCGTGCTCCTTAAACCTTCCTTTTCGCCGTTTTCATTGCTCGTTTTACCGTTTCTCCTTTCCTGTTTGCCCGTTTAGTCCCCCTTTTGGCTCTCATCTTAACTCTACATATTTCCCACTTCTTTCGCTCTTGCCTTCTCATGTTTTCACTTTTGCTCTTTTCCCGCTTTTACCATACTTTTACATTGGCAAAATAGTTCTACGTTTTTAAGGATTTTATTGTTTCTTTTAATATCTTTTCATTTCTTTTAATTATGCAGCTGTGTTCTTTAATTTAAATGAGTAAATTATTCTTTAGATTTATTAAATGCAGACAAATTTGGAAACAAATCTTAAGATTATATTTCTTCCAATAACGTTTCTTAAAATCGCGCACACGCTCGCAACTTTAGCGCAATAAGAGAACTGAGCCAAACATTAATTACTTTGGTCTTACCTTTGAATACGTTTCTAATAGGAGAAATGAATTTATTTGTTTCTTGAAAAGATAAACAAGAAAGACATAGCATTTCTAAAAATAACTTTTCTATTATAATTTCATTCACATTAATTATATTTACGAAAAACATTAAAATGGTTTATGTATAGTTAAAATTTTTTTGTTGAAAGTTTTCAACAGTACTTGCTATTCATTTCAGACGGCAAAATAAATCATGGGTAAATTGTTCACTGGCATTTATAACAGATTCATTAATAAAAAGCTTTCGAAGGGTCTGAATTTGCGAACTGTGGGGAAATGCTGACATTTAGAATCACTTTTGTGTTTGAGTTCTAATTACGGAGTCGAATTCATTATAATCAAGATATCCATCGAATTTTCACTCCGTTGCGTTATTAAGTAAAATGAGTTTTCACGAAAAGACCTGCTTCTGCTGCTGCTGCTGCTGCTTTAGTGAAAGGAAGAATTAAACGAGCGAAAAATAAAACCTCATTAATATCGACTATTATACATTTGACGACGAAATCGAAATTGAAAATTCTAATGAATGTTTATAAGTTTATCGTTCGCAATTAAACTTTCCTTTTTAAACGAGCACTGAATGAAAGAAGGACTTAATGAATGAGTCAGCAAGCGTACATTGTCAGCACTGTCATTGTATTTTGTTTCCTTTCAAACTCAAAGTTCAATATTTAAGGTCGGAAAGTTTTAAGTTACAAGTTCTAGAACTAAATAACTTCTTGAGCGTTATACTTTTTACTTTTTCAGGATCAACTTGTTACAGTTTATTGCAACGATCCAGGAATATCTACAGCGACACTGAAATTGTTTCCATTTTAATTCAAATGAAATAGTCCGGCATAATAACATTTACTGAACTTCCATGCATAAATCCCATGTAAATGTTTTGTCGGGAGAATATGCAGCACGTAATAGAAGTCGACAAGTAAATGTACTACTAGAACGAGATGCGCCAAGCCGATATATCAAGTGCAGCGCCTGTTAACAATTTAAAATGCTTCCACAGTCTAGCTTGAACAATTCGTGATGGACTTAAAGGACAATTTAAATAATGATGCAATTTTACAGTTCTTAAGCCACAAAAAATAAAGCTTTCCATTTGAAAAAAATTTTATTGCATAATTCTACATGGTTGGGAGGTTTCATGAGGAGGGTACGAGAAAAAAGAGGGCAATAGGCTATTGGTGGAGGGGAAATTAATAGGACAAGATAATAGTAAAATTAATTTAAAGGTAAAGAAAAAGAGCGGTGGTTAGAGTGCCAGGACGAAGAGATAGAGGAGTGGGAGTAAATTAGAGGAAAACGTAGGGAAGGGAAAGCAACAGAGAGAAAGCAGGAGCGAGGACATGAGACCAAATGAAAGAAGTAGTAGCTGGAGATGTAGGAAAAGAAAGATATAGAGTGAGAGGGGAGTGAAGGCGTGGCTAAGTAAGAGTGAATACGTAAAAAATTAGGTTGCAAGAGGGGGCGCTATTGAGAACCAGCAAAAAAACGCAGAGAAAAAGAGATACAGACAAACAAGGCTTTCTATAAATTTAACATAAACAAAATAACTTATTTGATTGGTAAAAAAAGGACTGGAGCTTAAAAAATTGTGGTCCACATAGTGGTGCTGAGAATGGCTTCGACGCGACTTGTAGCCCCCACGGGACGTGATGTGCGTAGGTGCTGTTTTACCTCGAAGTTCTCGAAGAAGCTGGGTGCTGGTTGACTCGTAGATTAGCCGTTGGAGAAGATTTGCTTTGGATCGGAGCTGGTGCTCGATCAGTCTATGCAAACGCAGGACTGTAGGAAGAGCCTCTGAAGATGGTTGTTTTTCTCGGAACCTGAAGCTAATGGTCGTTCTGGGGATTACTTCGAACAACTTTAGGAGGAGCCTACGAGTATGGTTTATGGAACCGGAAGCTCAGTCTGGGGGTTGGATTCTACTCGGCGCTAGTGCTCAATGTCTCTCAAGCGTTTTGTCTTAAGACCGTTTTAATTGACCTTAAAAATAAATTGCTCTTTCTGCGTCAATACGTTATATTGTATAGCATTTCGTTGCTAATGGCAACGCCTAAAATGCATACAACGTTCCCGCGGTTTTGTAGCCATCGGGATAAATTTAATTAGTTTATTTTAAAACGCAAATTTTAGAATGTTTTGCAAAAGAGTGAGACAGACCTTGGTTGTGACGTAGAGAAATAAAGGATGGGAAATAAAAAGCGGTTTCTGTTCCATCCAATAATTTTAATTCGTAGCGGCGCAAGACCACGCCCTTCTGGACGGTGATTGGGTGTGAGCGAAAGCAAAGGGGTTGAACTTATGTTAAAAACTTTGTAACCTCTAATTGTTCTGGTGATGTTTGGTGGTGTAGGGAAAATTATACTTTTGCTAGTATATGAAAAGGCAGAAAACGGAGACAAAGTCAGAAGGGAAAGAAAGTGGAGCTAAAAGAGTAGAAAAGAATTGTATAGAGGAGTTAGGAAAGAAATAAATAGACCGAGAGTCGCAGAAAAATAGCTAGCTTGAGAAACTGCCAGCAGAGATCTAACGAGTGAGACAGGGCAAGAAAAATCGAAAAGTAGACAGGGAAGGAAACTGAGAGATAGTCACTTACAGAAGGAACGATGGTAGAGTCCAGATAAGGGAATTGCGATATAGAGGGAGAGGAATAGACAGATGTTAAACAAAGAGGGTTAAGGATGCGAAATTAGGTGAAAAGTTCAGAAGAGAAGAGGCAGGGAAAATATGCAGAGCCATAGTAAGATAGAGAACATTGTCAGTTAATGCAGATGCGAGAATGGGGACCAGATAAAAGGAATTATAAATAAAGAGGTGGGAAAAGACAGGTGTGAGAGAGGGGAAATGAGGCGGACCTAAGAATGTTTAGAGGGGATGAAGAAGAAACGGGGCAAGAAACAAAATAAGACAGATAGAGAGACAAGGACATACAAAGAAACTAAGAGCGACATATTGTGAAAAAGATCAGAAAAGAGGGAGTACTAGCGAAAGAGAGATTAATTGTGCACGTCAGTTAAAGAAAGCGCGATAGTGGCAAATAACTTATTAGTAAGTCGGATACAAAGGAACAGGGAAAAGAACGTACAAAGTTAGTAGAAGACGCGAAGCTAGGTGAGAGGTGGGAGACAGATAAACAGTTGCAAACAATAAGAGAGAGAAAAATGATGGTAAGGGAAATGGGAGAGTAAAATAACGACGGACGTAAGTTAAAAATACTACTACAAGACAATTATCGTAAAATTCTATTATTTTTTGAGAATTGTACAAAATCAGATTATAAATATTTAATATTAATAATTGCACGTGTTTTTCAAACCAAAATACTTCGTTATAACATTTCCAAACTAATTACTTCTCAACCTAAATTTGCTCATTAACCGATTCTTTAGGTCAATTTAAAAATAGACTTGATAAACGACCGTTTTTATAGTGTTCTGTCGCTGCGTCTTGGGGGCAATTTGGCACTTGATTCGCCATCTTATGCCCCACATATTTATGTCCGATGTTAAATTATCTCGAAAATGTAGGACGCGGAAATTATAATTTCCCGCTAAAGATTGCCAGAAGTATGCAAGAAAAATAGTTTGAAAGTATAAATAACTTAGCTATTACGCCTTGAAAGATGTCAGCTGCAGTAATTTAATTTTTCTGCGCCATTTGTGCATAAGCGACAGGTTATGTAAATGCTGTCTGAACGACAACTTAATAAGCGATGAAGTTGAAGTCTTTTTACGCCATCTTGAGATGGTCCGGGAATATAATTCGTTCTTCTAGGATACGCAAAAAATATTTGTTTTTTCTTTAAATGCACTAATAAAATATTTGAATAATATGTATTTCTTAAAGACGTGTAAACCCTTGTAGATATACTGTGTGTACACGAAATAGCGAAATATAGGGAACATGTTATATTAAATTTGACTACTACCTATTATAATACAAGTTAGTTATAAACAAATTTAATACTTTATTTCTGATTTATAAAAATTATAAACCAAACAAATAAATATAAAATAAATTTTAAAACAACTAGAACTATCTTAAACTCTTTGTTTAATGCAAAATCAAAAACAGATGATTTGCTAAAATCAGGCATTTACAAATTAAATTGTTTGCATTGTAATTCGTTTCATATAGGCCAGACAATTAGAAATTGTGATATTAGGTATAAAGAACACGTACGTTGTTACAAATACAAACACCCACATAAATCCTATTACGCTAAACACTTACTAGAACAAAATCATTCAATGACATCTAATAACACCATAAAATGTTTACACTTTTGTGATGATAAACATAAATTAGATATACTAAAAGCTTTTGAAATTCACAAACTTTTAAAAACTGTACCGTTAACGAATGAGCAAATTGATCTCTTAAATTCTCCTTTATTGGACATTTTGGAATAAGAAATCAAGTCATCTGCAGACGATTACCGAGATCAAGTCACCATGTTCTATTGCTATAACAACACTAACTGTTTACTTTTTCATATAACCTTTGACAATGGCATGTAAACATGCCGAAATACGTATAAGGTTAAAATAAATAAATATTGTAGAAGTAATTAAGTATTTTATATACCCATAATCATTAATTTAGTACTATTCTTGTTATTTCCCAGAATAAATAAATTGTAATGTTGTTATTGTTTAGAGATCTGTTTTACCAATCAACAGCAGAACAGCGCTAAAACCTACTTTACATTGTTTTTTCGCGTAGAATGTAGGCAACCCAAATAACGCATATTTTGAAATAGTGGCATAAAACATTTAAAATTGCCCACGGTTGTTTATAAAACGTATATAGATGTTCGCTCATTTAGTGGAAACACGGTATAAAAATTAATGTAACACTTTGTATATGTGATATATATGTATAGCAACAAGCGGTTTTAAAGCAACCTTGGAATTAAAAAATAGATATAAACGATATTTATTGTACGAATTTGAATATATTTTCAGTCTGTGGAAATTGAAACTTTACAAATACACCTAACTATAAGATAAATATTTGATGACGAAGCATCAGCTACAAACAAAATCTAAATTATTCAACGGTTAATTGAAAGTGCTCCGTTTTAAAAAATGCGCACCGTCATCAAAAGCGCCATTAAGTGTTAATCGAAAATTGGCATTGCCTCCAATGGTTTATTTATATGGGACCCTAAACAAAGGTGAGCTTGAAAGCTCTAGCGGACGTAAGCTCTAAGCTCAGCTCGTCAAATTCGGACATGAGGGCGCGTTCTGACGGGCAAGCTGTCATTCGATTAACAATTCATTTTAAGCCCACTCTACGACGACACCATCCCAACGCGAAAATCAATCCTGAAATGGAAAGCGGCAATTTTTTAAAGCAAAGGCGCGCGAGATAACATTAGGGGTTTAAATTGCGCGTGAAAAAAACAAGGTGTCGTGGTAAAACAATTTCTTTCAAATCATTAAATAAAAGGGCTGCCGCGAGCTGCGCCACATATTTTCCGAGGCAGCATATGAACTAGAAAGTGGAAAAAGTGCGCTTTCGGATTCAATAAAGATCAACTCGCGATGTTGCTTTATGCCTTCTGGCGCATGTTAACATTTCCACGCTCGCAAAGTACAACAACCGCTTGTTGCGTGTTATGTTTATCAAATATTCCAAATATTTCTGATAAAGTATATGCTTGCACGAAGCGATATTTGGTTTTTTCAAATGGAACTTTGGGGTCGGTGCAGAGACGGTTCGGAACCTATGCTAATTTAGAGGTGTGCTGCGAAAACCATATAAGGGACCGATTCGCTTTGCAGGGGTTCTGCTAAAATATTTGAGGAATTCTGTTTTAAATTAAAGGACTACACGGGAAAGGACCTACGCAAAAATTCAATTTCCTTGAAATACTGCTATTTAAATTGTAACGAAAATATTCAAAGAGAAAGGTTTTAGTTTAATACGTTGCGTACCATTAATAAAGACATTTTAATCCTACAAGGAAAAATAGGGCAAAATTAATTATCGAAAAATTTTTTTCAAGAAAAATTGCATTTGTGTTATTGTACAGTAAAATATTTAAATAGAAGTAAATCCGCTACTAGTAGATCATGGTTTAGCACGAGCAGATGTTAATCCAAGACCAGTTTGAAACGCTCCCAACAGGCCTTAGTTTAGCAGATACACAATGTGGTAAAATACTGCTAAACCAAGACCAACTTGGAACATTGCGCGTTAGTGCTGATCATTATGTAGTATTTGCCACACGTAGAACGATTTAGAGAATAACTTAAGCAGATATTAAATGTCTATTAAATATTAGTCATTAAATTATACTCAAAATATTTAAACAGAAAAGTCTTGGTTTGACATATACCGCAATAAAATAAAAGTTTGAATACTCTAAGGGCATAAAGAAAAAAAGGAAAATTAATTACAAAAAAATGAGTCTTATAATAACTGCATGTGTGGTTTTGTACAGCAAAATATTAAACAGATGCAGGGCCGTATCTGCGAACAGGCAAACACAGGCAATTAATTGCCTAGGATCTCCGAACATAATTGGGCGCTTAAAATTCTTTAAACCTTAAAAATTATTAGTTTTTTATTAGAATTCGAAACACGAAGCATAAATGTAAGTTCTGTTTTTGACAATGGTCCTCGGTACACTTAAGTGGAAGAAATAAAATAATAAATGTATTATCTGTGTTAGTTTAAATACATTTGATCTATAGAGGGTCCCCAATTTTATAATGTAACCGCTTGACTCTTCAGAGTACGCAACACAAGTTGCATGTCATATGTTGTTTACTATTTAAATGTAATTATATAAATGACTTTTGCTGTCTATAAAAGAATTTATTAGCTTGTTTACGTGATAGACATAATCAAATTATTTTCATAATCGAAAGATTAATTCGGATAAAATCATTCGGATATTTCTATGGGGTAAAGAGTAGTAAAAACGATCTGCATTTGCTTCTAGAATACTCCAATGAAAGAATTCTCGTTCTCTTCGTCCAAAACAGCGTAAACCTTCAACTTTTTGTTAATTCTATCACATTTTATCACTAATTCCAAACATGTTTTTAAGGTATATTTCCATGAACCGCGAAAGTGGATACATTTTTTTGTTTATAAATCAATTATTTTTTTAAAATGAGACCGGGGACAAAAACCACATCCGATTATTAATTATAATATAAATAACCAATCACTAGTTTTTTTTTTGGTTTTTATTAACAGTAATACAGTATTATTTTAAGTATTATTAAATTTCTTTTTTTTCTTTCATAATTTTTATTATTTATACTTTTCAGAACAGTATTAAAGTTTTTAAATACGATTCTGCGTTGAAAAGACCATGAAAAACTATACAGTGCAGTGTTTTGTATTATCAGTAATATCAAAATTCAAATCGCGGAGGCCGTTTTTACAATCGCATTTTGGAAATTCTGTCTCCATTATTGCATTTGCATCATAATATCCCAGCTGGTATTATTGTTTTATGTATTCGCATTGGACATTTGCAGTTAGGTACTGTACGGAGTATCGCTTCAACGCCCACTTCCGAAATGAACAAAATCGAAAATTGCAAAATGTCTGTTCATTCGAATAGTTTTCTAAAACTTCTCTAGATACTTCGATCGAATGGTTGGATTATTTTCATTCTAAATATCCTATCCATTTTTTTATTATGAAAAACATGTACAGTAAACTATACCCACAGCAAACTATTGTTTTTATTTATAAAGGTATATTTTAATAGTAAAGGTATGACGTGCAACGTGTGTTGCCTACTCTGGAACATCAAGGGTTTACACGATGAAGTAGGCACCCTGTATAAACCTGCTCTCCTAGACATAGTGAGTAATTTTTACACAATTTTGTATTTACCGTTAAAGATGAAATGAAACGCTTTAATTTTTATCCTGAGTTATGGAAAACAAAATTACATTTTCCTCAAGTCGCTAAATAAATGAATATTAGATGTCACAAATTAAAATTCAGTTGCCGAAAATTGTTTTAGTGTCGTCAAAAATCCATTTTTGGCGTTTGAAAACCGTTTAAACAGTTTAAAATAAGAGAGTCAAGTAATATTCGTACATCTAAAATGGCCTCTTGCCTTCAAAAATGAATTTGCATAAATAAACTGTTTTTTGTCATCATCATGAATTTTTAACGTCGGAAAATGCTGTCACGTAACAGGATGGTAGTGTGGACTAGAACTACACTGCAAATTTGTCACGGCAGACGAAGACTTCGCTACTACGCCATCTGCATCGTTAGACGGCAGCGAAAGCTGCATTTCGACGTCAGTAGGTAAATAATTTTTTGACGTCAAAATTTAGTTTTTGAAGGCTAAATTGATTTTCTAACGTCAATAAATCCTTTTTATGCAATAATATGGACTATTTTTTTAAAATTCGCATTACTAGATAGTTTTTAGTCGTTAAAACTCAATTTTCGTCAGGTGTTTATTTACTCACATCATTAAACGTGTACAGCATGTGCCACCTAACCTTGCAAATTTTAGTGGGCTTTGATTCGGCTACTTGCGCTTTGTTTCGTCGGTAGTCGTAACTTAAACTAGCTCTAATTGGCTGTTGGACAGTGTGGTACACTCTACTAAAAAGTGAAAGTCAATTTATTTATTGAGTATCTGTATATTAAAAGCAAGCTAGTTTTGATGTTACTAATATGTTTTCCCAAATATCTCCTCAAGAGTGTATTCCTTTGTTAAATGATATTCTTATTAACAAAAATGTTGAGTTAATAAAACGGACTGAGTTGATTCAATTATTTGAACTTTGCACCAATCAAAATTATTTTACTTTTAATAATAAAATTTATTTCCAAAAGGTGGTTTACCCATGGGAAGTCCAATTTCACCTCTTTTAGCTAACATATTTATTTAAAATCTAGAAGATCAAATATTCGAATCAAATCAATCTGAGCATGTTATATTTTGGTTTCGTTACGTTGATGACATTTTAGCATGTTTTAATAGTTCATTTGATTTAATTAATGAATTTTTAATTTTTATTAACAGCTTGCACCCAAACATAAAATTTACACTAGAAACTGAACAAAATAACTCCATTAACTTTTTAGATTTAAACATAAAAATTAATTCAACTAATAAATTTGAGTACTCAGTTTATAGAAAACCTACACAAACAGACATTACAATACCACACGATTCTTGTCACCATAAAACACATAAATTAGCAGCATACAGGTCCCTGATACATAGGGCTTTGACGGTCCCTTTAGATGAAATTAATTATAATAGAGAAATTTCAATTATTAAACAAATTGCATACAGTAATGGTTATAATACTAAACTTATTGATACTTTAATTAAAGAAAAAGATTATAAATTAGCCATTCAAAAAATTTATCCGAATATCCTAACTTCGTTCGATACAATTAAATATGCTTCGATCCCATATTTTGGTGAGAAATCAGAAAAAATTGCTAAAATTATAAACAAAACAAATAAATATAAAGTAAGCTTTAAAACAACTAGGAACATCTTAAATACTTTGTTTAATGCAAAATCAAAAACAGACGATTTGTTAAAATCAGGCATTTACAAATTAAATTGTTCGCATTGTAATTCGGTTTATATAGGCCAGACAATTAGAAATTTTGATATTAGGTATAAAGAACACGTACGTTGTTACAAATACAAACACCCACATAAATCCAATTACGCTAAACACTTACTAGAACAAAATCATTCAATGACATCTAATAACACTATTAAATTTTTACACCTATGTGATGACAAACGTAAGTTGGATATACTAGAAGCTTTTGAAATTCACAAACATTTAAAAACTGTACCGTTAATGAATGAGCAAATTGATCTCTTAAATTCTCCTCTACTGTACATTTTGGAATAAGAAATCAAGTCATCTGCAGATGATTACCAAGATAAGTAAAAAAGTTCTATTGCTATAACAACACTAACTGTTTACTTTCATATAACCTTTGACAATGGCATGTAAACATGCCGAAATACGTATAAGGTTAAAATAAATAGATATTGTTAAAGTGATTAAGTATTTTATATACAGATACTCATTAAATATGGACTTTAACGAAGTAAAGCTGGAATTGATAAATACAATTTATTTATGGTTTACGAAAAATTGTGGATTTTTTGACAAATTAAAAGGCCGTGCGCCATAAGGTTAGAAACTCCTATTTTGGCGTATGACAAAATAATAATGACATAAATAATTAACAGCAACTAGATATTGTACTAGCTTTCAAACTACGGGATTGCTTTTGCTTGAGAGTGTAACGGATTCTCGCCTTTTAAGAGCGCGCCGCGCCGAGGCACACGACACAGATGGCGCTAGTATAGACATCATATAGGCATTTTTATATGTACTCAGCGACTTAATTAAAAAGAAAACGAAATGAAACAAGTTAATAGATGTTACTTAATAAAGTAACTTAGATGCTCAGATAATTATTTTCTTATGAAACATGCAAATAAGGTAAAAAACTTACTTTTCTTAGCAAACATAAAACTATAAATTTAACACTATTCTTCATTTGTATTTACGCTGATCATCTAGATACTGTTATAATAGGGGTACACCAATTTAAAATTTTTGTCAACTATTTAAACTATGTGCCAGCTGAGTAAATTTAAAAATTCGATGCGAGTAACGTCAGCCATGTTTTTGAACAAAAGTTCATAGGAATTAGCACGGATGGCGCTACGGCGTAGGCATTTGGCGCGTTAATTTAAAACTTTTAACAAATTTCGCACATAAATAAGAGATTAGTTGCACACAGACCCACGAGTAAGTAATGCTGAGAATTGATTTTATGCGAGAAATCAATAATTCTGCTAGTACAGTCCTGTAAAGAAAAATATATGCACGTCAACAGAACGCATGTGACGCTACCTGTTTATGTTTAATAGAACCATCAGTAATTAAATTCAAATTAAGAATGACTAGCGCCTCTAGCGTCAAAAACAAAAAGGTGCCACGGCGGCGTGCTCTTAAACGTATCGTCATTTTTTTTGCAAGGTTAAATGGCACTTGCTGTAACAAAAAGTAAAACGGCGTTCCATAGAGGTACGCAGTAATTATAATAATAATTGCCTAGAGACACCGCTGAAAAGAAATAAATTTGCTTCTAAAAGATCATGGTTTAGCACTAGCAGATATTTTGATGCTAAACCTAGAGCAACTACGAAGCATCTTACCAGGCACCTTTAGCAGTTACAAAACATCTTTATTTTACTACAAAACCAAGGCTCGGAACATTTCTAACACGGTTTGGGTTAGTGACGATCATAGCATTTTGATTAAACCCTAACCAAGGTCATCTCTCCCCGTAGAAGAATTCAGAAAAAAAACTTGAGTAAAAATTAAATTTGCTTAAAAGTTATTAGTTTAAATTACACGAAGAATATTAAAAGAGAATGAATACCTGCAAAAAGGTACTGGAAAACATTTGTAATGTTAAGCTGAATATATTATTGATTTCCTGAAGGTTAGGCTTTGTAAATTAGAACTGACTAGAGTATTCGTGATTTTAATTAACTACCATGTCGAAAGTGGATTACAACGTTGTAAAATTGAAATCAGGAATGTACGGTACAAAGCCCAACAAAATCAACATCGAATCTTTAGTTACGCATCAGCAGAGAGGCAAAAAGGTTTATTTTCTAAAACTTGCTTTCAGAGATATTTCTTTACGTTGAACCCAAATTTATTTATGAACATTTTCCGTATGAAAAATTTGTTTGCTTACAATTTCATGTTTAACAAAAAATTGTTATTTGCATCAAAATTGTTTTTTTTTCTGAAAAGGGACGACTAATATTGTCAAATACAAAATATTCCTTTTTCAGTGCCTATTTAGCATATTCAAATACAAATATTAAATAGCACAAATAAAGTAAAAATGTGGCCTCATTTTCCACAATTTTATTTCCAGAAGGTTCATTGTTAATTTGCAGCTAAACAAGTTTGTTTTTCACTTTCCTAACATAAAAATTTAGAGCATGAAGTAGCCTTATGTTGTAAATATATTTCATTTTTATTTATAAGTTCGAGCTTTTCTTCGTTGAAGTTCATTTTAATTTATTGTAAATAAAACAATTCTTAACTTTACCAGGTTTTGTATTTCAACCTTATACGTATTTCAACGTGTTTACACGTCATTATCAAAGGCAAGATTAAAAGTAAACAGTTGGTGTTGCTGTGGGAACAATAAGTCTTCATAACTTGATCTTGGTTTTCTATATCCGCGTTTAGATGACTTGATTTCCCATTCCAAAACGTCAAATAACGGTAAATTTAAGAGGTCAATTTGTTCATTCATTAAAGGTACAGATTTTAAATGTTTGTGAATCTCAAATGCTTCTAGTATATCCAACTAACGTTTTTCATCACAAAAGTGTAAAAACTTTATAGTGTTATTAGATATCATTGAATGATTGGGTTCTAATAAGTGTTTCGCGTAATTGGATTTATGTGGGTGTTTGTATTTGTAACAACGTACGCTTCCTTGTACCTAATATCAAAATTTCTAATTGTTTGTTCTTGTTAAGTCATCTGCACACGATTACCACAATCAAGTCCTATTGCTATAACAACACTAACTGTTTACTTTCTAATATAACCTTTGACAATGGCATGTAAACATGCCGAAATACGTATAAGGTTAAAATAAATAAATATTGTTAAAGTAATTAAGTATATTATACAGGGTGTTAATGAATTGTAGGGACAAACGTCTAGGGCTTGCAAAACACAGCAAAGCAAACAACCTTTGTTAATAAATGTGTGGTCAAAAGTGTTTCTTTTAGAAAATAGAGCCCCTTAAAGATTCTTTAAGAAGTACCTGAAAATAGGTAACCCAAATTGCATTTTCAATTATTTTGCACAGGTCACACGGAATTTGGAAAAAAACGATCTAGACATACATGCATTCAAATAACGTCAATTTTGACACATTTGGATATTTTTGTGATATTTTTTGATTTTTCTTGCATTCGTTTCTTTCTGTGCCTTTTATAATTCGTTATTTTCGTTCTGTGATTTTTTTGATAATTATTTTCTTCGTTATTTTCGTTCTGTGTTTCGTATTTTTGTGTTATGGCGAATTATACTTTTGCCGAACAGCATGACATGATCTTCTTGTATGGAGCTGCTTGGGGTAACGCACGCGAAGCTGCTCGCCTGTATCAAGAACATTTTCCGAATAGGAATCATCCATCGCACAAGGCCTTTAGTGTAGTTTCACGTCGGCTGCGGGAGGAAGGTACATTCGTTGTCAACAGACACAACTGTGGAGCTACCAGAACCAGGCGAACGGTGGATTTTGAGGAAGAAGTTTTGGAGAGACTGGCTTAAAATCCTTCTACTAGTTCAAGAGCCATTGCTCATGAAATGGGAGTGAACCATGTTTCAGTATGGGAGGTACTACATGAGCAACAGCTACATCCATACCATCCACAGGAGGTACAAGCCATGGTTCAAGCAGATTTTCCCAGAAGGGTAGAATTTTACCAGGAATTTCTGCGGCGGTGTAATGAGGATCCAGAATTTCAAGTAAAGGTTCTGTTTAGTGACGAGGCATCTTTTACGAAAGAAGGAATATTCAACAGTAGAAACAGCCACATTTGGGACGATGAAAATCCCCATGCTGTGGTTCAAAAAGGATACCAGCAAAGATTTTCAGTGAACATTTGGGCCGGGATATCTGTTATCCCAAAGGTTAACAGGAGCAATTTATTTAAATTTCTTGCGCCATGTCCTCCCTAAACTTTTGGATGATGTTCCACCTCAAATGTGGCTGCAGCACGATGGTGCACCTGTTCATTTGTCGGCGGAAGTCGGGGAATTTACAAAACAACAGTTTTCCCAACAGATGGATAGGTCGAGGAGGGCATGTGGCGTGGCCTCCACGTTCACCTGATTTTACTCCACTTTATTTCTTTTTGTGGGGTCATGTTAAAACGTTAGTGTATGCTACCCCAGTTGAAACTGTAGAAGAAATTACGGCGCGTATTCTTGCTGCATGTGAAGAAGTTCAACAGACTCCTGGTATATTTGGAGCGGTGCGCAGGAATTTACTTGGTAGATGTGCTTCGTGTGTAAAAGCTGGGGTGCGACATTTTGAACATTTACTATAATTTTGTTAATTTTTGAATTAGTTATTGTAAATTTTTCAAATAGTTGATTTTTGTTTTGTAATTTTGGTTTTTTTTTCTATTGCTTAGTTTTGAAAAATTATGTTAATTAATTTATTTTAAATTTTTTTGAATTTGAAAAGTGGGAAAAGGGGGCTTTATTTATCCTGTATTAATTTCCGTCGTTATGAATTGTTATAAATTGAGTTGCATACATTTAGACGCTTCTTAAAAAATCTTTGAGAAGCTCTATCTCTGAAAGGAAACACTTTTGACCACACATTTATTAACAAAAGTTGTTTGCTTTGTTGTGTTTTGCAAGCCCTAGAAGTTTGTCCCTACAATTCATTAACACCCTGTATAAACCAGAATAAATCAGAAAAAATTGCCAACATTATAAACAAAACAAATAAATATAAAATAACCTTTAAAACAACAAAAAACATTTTAAACACTTTGTTTAATGCTAAAGAAAAAACGGACAATTTACTAAAAAATCAGGCATTTACAAATTAAATTGCTCGCACTGTAATTCGGTTTATATAGGACAAACAGTTAGAAATTTTGATATTAGGTACAAGGAACACACGTTGTTACAAGTATAAACACCGCCGTACATCCAATCACGCTGAACACTTATTAGAACACAATCGTTCAATGACATCTAATAATACTATAAAATGTTTACACTTTTGTGATGATAAACGTAAGTTGAATATACTAGAAGCTTTTGAAATTCATAAACATTAAAAATCTATACCTTTAATGAATAAATAAATTGATCTCTTAAATTCACCGTTATTGGACGTTTTGGAATGAGAAATCAAGTCATCTAGTCGCAGATATAGATCAAGTTATAAAAATTTGTTGTTCCTATAGCAACACCAACTGTTTACTTTTAATCATGCTTTTGATAATGACGTGTAAACACGTTGAAATACGTATATGGCTAAAATAAAAATTCGGTTGAAGTTAAGAATTGTTTTATTTGAAATAAATTAAATATTTTCTTTTGTTGGCTAATAAATCGTTGAATATTTAGAATTACTCTTTTTATTTCTATTGTTACATTACTAGACTAGAATTTTATATCAATACCCATTTGTACTTTTAATAGCTTAATTAACAATATGAAAAAGTCTGCATGCACAATCAAAACAAAAATAGATGAAAATGTATTCCGGTTGAATACTAGAGTGTTATGTTGCGCGAGTGATTATTCCCTGATTTGACTAATGGAATAATCCGGTAAAGCGAATGACATCTACGGAAGGGTTACAGACACATAGGAAAGCTTTGAAGCTTTAAGCCGCCCACTCGCACACACGCGAGCACACACACATACACGCAGATTTACAACCTTATTAAATGCGCGTAAATTGAAATTCCAGTCAGTCCTTATGTAACCACATTATCTGGTTTGTGCTTTTTGATGCTGTGTTGCTCGCTTTGTGCGATCGTTTTACTTTACGAAATTTCAGGCAACTGAAAGGCCTCCCATCAAACGGATAGTGCTCACATGAGTTCGACGACAAACATATCAAGGAAATTACTCCCAGCAGGGATGCGCCTATTGTTCATGCTCACTACCAACAGAATTGGCCGAAACATTTGCTTGAATAACAATTTCGTGCTTCCAATTTTGTATAGTTCGATCAAGCGTCGCGTGTAAACTTCAAGTTAGACAACATTTTACGCCTAGCGGCGTCCACAAGAGACAGAGCAGATATACAAATTGTCGAACAATTCCTTTAAGTGATTAAAAACAGGCCTTGATTTAACATTTGTGATATTACACCAAGGCCAATTTATTATATCAACTTGTAACGTTTTTAACAGGTCTTGGTTAAGCACCCATAGAATATCGAATTATATTAAAAACAAACCAAGGACATTTCTGTTTCTAACAGATCTTGGTTTAGCAGTTGCAGAAAATCGCAAAGAATTATTAAGGTTGCACCAAAACTTGTTTAGTACTTCAAGGGTGTAGTGAAGCTCTAACCTAACCTAAGTTAACTTGACTTACCCTTAACTTAAAACTGAGAAATTGCACAATATTTCATGGCCATAATATTCTAGGGGCGTTCATGAGAAACAAAGCAGATTATCAATTGTCAAAAAATCTATTATTAACTTAAGATAAATATTAACAAAAGAAAATTTGTTCCCAACTGGTCTTGAATTAATATTTTTTATGTTATTCCAAGGTCATTTTATTATTCAAAATAGGAAGGTCTCTAACAGGTCATGGTTAAGCAGAATATTAGGACCAGAGCAAGGCACATTCGAAGTGTTTCGAGCAGGTCTTGTTTGTACTTGCAGAATGTCGTAAATGTTTATAGTAAATAATCTAACCTTGCTTAAGTTGACTTGACTTACATCTAAATCGTCAAAACCGATGGCAAATAAAAATAAAAAAGAATGTGCGCCGAGTACGCAAGTTCTAAGTAAAACTTTTTAGCGCGTTTTCACGGAAAGCAATTATTAAATTGTATGATTTAACAAAAAGCGAAAACGGTTATGTCATGTTCTAGTTAGTTGTAGGAATTGCTATAAAAACGTTAATGCGCGTGAGATGTGTATTTACACGTGCGAATATTTATTTGTTGCTGCATGTACAGTTTTCTGCATTAAAATTTTTAAACAAAAACAAAATCTGTTATATCAGGCCTTGGTTTAGCACTAACAAATTATAAGATACTAAACTGAGGCCATTTTTAACGTTTTAAAGGTTTAGCACTTTCAAAATATCACAAGATTATTAAGACTAAACCAAGAGTACTTCGAAAGTTGACACTAAATTAAATTACTTATTTTAACTCTTAAAGGGGCTTCGCCGAGACCTGGTGTAGCTGTTGCTTCGCTCTTGGAAACGTTCGCGATGCTGGGGGGCTTATGAGCTTAACTTTGCACTCGATCCGGAAGTCGGGGTTTTCATGGAGCCTGTGTAGATGGTTTGCTTTGAACCGGAAGCTCAAACATTTTTTTCTTAGAACCGTTCTGGTAAATTTTGCGGAATAACCTCAAACATTTATTCTTTATACCATTCTTATCGTTCGTGTTGTCCGAATTTGTCTGAAAATATCCAACATTCGAATTATTCCGAAAAATCCAACATTCAAATTAAACTAAAAACATAGGCGAAACAGGTCGCTGATACTTTCTCATACATTTTACATTTTAAATATTCTCGCGTCAAGAAGTGATTGAAATTTACATCTAGTCATCTCCAGCCGGTACAAGCCGCCCGTACCAGGCCCAAGACACTGGTTACGTAAGGCACACGTGCCGTCTAGATAGGTAATGCGCTTACGACCTCGGATCAAAAATGGTTATAACAACTTTATTTATAGATTTATTAAAAATATGCAAAAGATGAAAAATGTTGTTTTTTAATAAAGCTAATTGATAGGCGTAGTTAAAATCACGTAACTTCCCGAAAATGCTCTGTTTCAATATGGTTAAAAATTCTTGCTAATCCTATTTAACTACTTCAAATAGGCTGTCAAGCTGTTTAAAGCTTATAACAATTTGGGTTTTCGTTTTTAAATAAATAATTAATCGATTTCAAAATTTTAAAACATTCTTGGAGGGCGTCAGAGTAAAATTTGCGAGATAAGTAAAAAAACAATCTTGTAATTTATTAAAAGCTCTATCGGCTCAGAAAATTAAAAAAAAAATAGTAAGTAGTTTTCGAGGAATAATTTTTTGAAAATATCCAAAATTTTGGGCCAGTAGTATATTGCTATGATATTTAGAGGTGTTTGATTTGACTGGGGTGTTGTGGTTGCTGGAAGGCAATTTTTGGAATGCTTGCTGCAGTTCAATTTACATTTAGAGATTTATGAAGACTTGTAAGATTTTAATATTCTAACTTATAAACTCGGGGTTGCGTATTTCTGCTAGAATTCCTGTTATAAATTCTAATAATTGTTATTTTTCATATGGTTTGTTTTTACTGAAAGAAAAGACAAACACAACAGATTGATACGAAGACTATTTATGTTAATTGTAATTATAATTTAATTCAGAATTGTTAAAAAGGTTTAGTTTATAAGAAGTTTTAGAGTTACTTGATTTGTGCGTCGACTAATGTCAGTTAGGATGTCAGTGTCATTGTGACAAACATATAAAAAGATACTCTTGGACATGAGATTTATGTGTTTGTTTTAAAAAATGGGGATCAAAGGAGGAAAACAAAAGATAAAAAAAATAGAGAATTTGTTTTAATTAGTTATGGCTCGTTTTTGAAAAAAAAGACAGAGAAATTGATATCCTCTGGATGAAAACAGAAAGAACGAGTTCAAAACGTAATGTAAACTGATTTTCAATATAAAAGAAGAAAATATAAGTGATTATCTACGAATTGTGAAAAGTACAGAAGTATTACAAGTAAAAGGCGATCGAGAAAGTTTCTGCGTTTGTGATAGTGATAAAAACAAGTTGGAAATAATATAAAACAGATCAGAAGAAGATTCGGATTAAGGGCGAGTATTATTTGTTGCTCGAGAGGCCAGCAGAACGAAATAGAGGTTGGACACTCAGCGTTTTGCTAGAGCAAGGAATGTCATAATAAGAAGACGCTAAGATAAGTGTTCTAATTTTAAAAAAAGGACGATAGTCATTAGTAAAAACTCATTTAATCTTTCGGAAACCACATTTTGAAATTCATTTAATAAATAAAACCTTATTTTGTAAAGTTGATATCGTTGTGTGTGTTTATTTCTATTTAAAATTAATTTAAATAACGTATTTACAAGCTAATAACGACCCTGAGAAAGTTAGAAGAGTCTCATAGCAAGTCGAAATTTAATTGCGTGAATTGCAGACAGTTTAGGGATTGTTTTCTAGTAGTTACAAGACCAAGCATATCATTGCAATATTTATAATTTTTATATTTCCGAAAATATTATTACATTACTTGATTTTACTTATACAGAGCTATCAATTTATGAGAGTTTGTATCGATTGGATATTTTGTTTTTGAGTAGTCGTAGCGGCCTTCATTCAGAAGTTAGAGCATTTGGACAAAAAGCATTTGAATTATCTTCAGATGCACTACAACGCCTTGTATTCAAAATTTCAAAATAATTGTTTAAATAAAACCTTTACCAAAAAACAGGTTTAATTTTCGTTTCCGGTTCCGGTTCCGATTACCAACCTTACAAACAACTACCTGCAACTAAAACACTTCCACACAACAAATCTTATAAGAATCGGTCAAGGGATTCCGGGGATATAGGGAAACAGGCGCACCCACCCACCCTTGGACCCCAAAACGTGTATTTCCGTTAAAATCTGAAATCAAAAATTTGCATGAAATCATAACTTTCCTTACTTCAGTAGAAGTATGGGAAAGTAAAGATCCGTAGTCTGAATTCGTATAGAAAATACAAAATCTGGACCGACCGATATTAAAATCCGAAATTCGTATCGCCGTACGAAATCCGAAATCTTAAAGGACAGAAAATCCAAATACTGGATTTTTGAATTACACCATATCCGCCTACCAAAAATTCGGATATCCGAATATCTAGATCCGGTTGCCAGCCATGAACAGTACAATTGTTAGAAATTTATGATTATTTAAATTACTTAATCTAACTTAAGCTTTGGTTTTGCCTAGAATATTTATTGTTAAACCAAAACCAGCTGTAAATACTCCAGGCTTTTGGTTAGCAGTACTAATCGCTATGCAATAATTAATGGGAAACCAAGGCCAATTCGGAACACTTCTAGTAGGTCCCTGTATTTAGTAACTTTAAAATACAGAATTTAATGTTAAACCAAAACGAGCTCAAAATCTTTCTAACAGGCTTTGGTTTAGCAGTTATGCAGTATCATAATATGCAATGGTACACCAATAGCAACTCGGCACTGTTTCAATTTTTTTTTCTCTAACAGGCTTTGGTTTAGCGGCCGTAGCTCAGTGGTAACAGCGCGGTCTACCAATGCAGCGGATCCGGGTTCGATCCCCGGCCGGGTCGTTCTCCCTCGCAAGGCAACGGGAAACCAGCGAGGTGGATTTTTCCCCAGGAAAAACCTCTCTGAAGAAGAAGTGCATGCACTTCCTGTGGTTCGGAGCCCACGTTAAACTGTAGGTTCCCTATGTCTGTCTGTGCAAATTATCTATCGCCGCGCACCAAACACAGGCATAGAAGAGAGGTAGCCAACGCCCTGAATAGGGCATGGCGCTGTAAGAAGAAGAAGTGTCATAATATTCAATGGCACACCAATACCAACTCGACACGGTTTCAACCAACATTTTTTTCTCTAACAGGCTTTGGTTTAGCAGGTAGGTTTTTTCTCATTATAACAACAATTGAATTTTTGAATTTATTCACAGCACATCCGCATTGAACAAACAGAATGGTAATGTTATAAAATTTAAAGTGTTTACATTTGATTCCAGTTTTAGCAGAAACTTTATTAACTACATTTGATTCTATTTTTAAACAAGTTTTGTTCGAAACCGGACCAAATCGCAACAAACAAATGGTAATTTCCTGCTGTTTTATTGAATTTTTCTGCCAGGTTAGTGCAGTTTGGTCTATAAAAGGCTCTAAATTTAATTATGTTGTAAATATCAAAGTAAGAATTCAAAAGATTAATTTCGCTTAGTGAATTTGAAGCTTTGGTGACACTTTTGACGTAATGTATATTAGAAATTAATAAATGAAGCACTTTGACTTCGTCAAGTTGTCACGTTTATTAATAATAAACTTCAAATGCGACGGCAGAACTTGCGCTAATTAGCTTCAGGTAAATTATGTTAGTTGACGGAGGTTAAGAAAACTTTTACGGAGTTAGCTAGAAAGTTAAAGTAATTAGCTAAAAGCAATAAAGAAAAGAACAACAAAGTCTAAGTAATTTTATTAAAATTAAGGAAAATTAAAGAAACAAGAATGGACCACTTTGAACCTATACCAAGAATATAATTTTCAGTGCTTTAGGCTTGAATATTTTCACCCTCGTAAATTGCTTTTATTGCTCATCTGTGTTTGTTTAATTCTATGGTTTGTAGTGAGAATGGCCCACAGCCAATGTATTTTTAACGGGACATTTCGGTTCTAAATCTGATTGTGTTTATCGATCTGCAATGATATTTTTATTACTTACACGTCGAATTGCTCTCTGCAAATGTGAAACTATAAATTTTACAGTTTAATCCCGGCTTTATTAGGAAATATCGTATCCGGTTTTTCCCTGTTAGTCCTGATTTTTTCAACTTTTCCACTGTTTGTGCTTTTTAAAACAAACCGTACGCAGTTATTTCGCTATTTCAATTTTTATAAAAGCCTTTGTGCGGGAATTTTTTGTTTATTTTTCGTGCACAATAAATTAATGTCGAGCAATTGCTTTTACTCAATGCAATATTGTCCTCCTGAATGTCCTGCACGGATTAAAGCCGCGGCTTTATCAATATGGAGACCGCATGCTTTGAAGTGAAGGATTATCATTAATACACCGTCGGTTCCCGTCGATGAAAGAAATTAAAAATGTAATTACACCGTATGATGAAGTTTCCGCTTCCCGGTAATGAATACTTTTACTGCAGTGTCTGGAAATTGTAGTGCGATTTTTTTATTTTTTTTTAACTATAGTCACTATTCACTGGCATAATTAAAAATTTTTGTTTTTTTTAATTACACATTCTTTTATATTTGTTAATATTTTACAACATTTGAAATTCAAACACAAAACTTTTTCTCTGTGAAAATTTATTGTCAAAACATTAAAACGAGTGAGTCGTAGTAGTTTTGGGCAAAAAATGTTACTATTACCAAATCTGCGTTTGCAGAGTGAATATATAAAGAATAAAATGAGTAAAATAAATCAAAATATTGCTTAATGGCCTAACTGGTCATAAAATTCAAGCAGTTACAGTTGAAAATTTGAGGAAAACACGTCCCTGAAAAGGACAGCAAGTAAATTATCTTTTTGTAGCGCAGCTTAGGTTTTCATCACCAAGAAAAAATGTTTTGCTTTGAATACAATTGGCTTTGATTCGAATAAGTGCAAAGTCAAATGTTTTTTTGATATAAAACTAAAGTTAAATTAATTGATCCAATAATTTTATTAAACCACCAAAATATTGCATGTATGGTCTTATAGAGACAAATTCATACACAGAAAAAAATTCCGTTGTAATATGAGATGGTTCAGCACTTCTAGATTACTTTATGCTAAACCAAGGCCAGATTGGAACGTTGCAATAATCCAACACTAATTCAAAGTTTTTCTATCAGGTCTTGTTTTTAGCACTTGCAAAATATTGTAGAGATCAGCTCGGATCATTTTTCTTCGGCTTTGGTTTAGCGCTTGTAGAACATCGCAGAGTATATCAAGGTTATATTAGAGTTAGCTCATAACAATTCTAAAAGGTCTTGGTTTAGCACTTGCAAAAGTTTGGCGCTAAACCAAGGACAACAGAAAATTACAGACAAATCAAGGCTAGCTCGGATCAATTCTAACACGTCTTGGTGTAGCACAATCAGAATATGGTAAAGATACGCTAGGATAATTTTTTTTACTTTTGCAGTTATACCCAGGCTAGCTCAGAACGATTTTAAAAGTGTTGCTTTAGCACTTGCTGAAGATCAACGATAAACCAAGGCCAGCTTGTAAGAATTCTTACTGGTTCGACACTAGCAGAAAATTACAGATAAACCAATGCCAGCTCGAAACAATTCTAAAAGGTTTTGGCTACAGCAAGTTTAGCTAGATTAATATTTCTTTGATATTAAAGTTATACGAAAGCTAGCTAAAAACGATTTTTAAAAGTATTGGTTTAGCACTTGGAAAAGATTAACAATAAATCAAGGTCAGCTCGAAATATACAGGGTGTTAATGAATTGTAGGGATAAACTTCTAGGGCTTGCAAAACACAGCAAAGCAAACAACTTTTGTTAATAAATGTGTGGTCAAAAGTGTTTCTTTTAGAAAATAGAGCCTCTTAAAGATTATTTAAGAAGTACCTTAAAATAGGCAACCCAAGTTGCATTTTCAGTTATTTTGCACAGGTCACACGGAATTTTCAAAAAAAGCGATCTAGACATACGTGCATTCAAATAACGGCAATTTTGACACAATTCGATATTTTTTGACTTTTCTTGCATTCGTTTCTTTCTGTGCCTTTTATAATTGGTTTTTTTCGTTCTGTGATTTTTTTGATAATTATTTTCTTCGTTATTTTCGTTCTGTGTTTCGTATTTTTGTGTTATGGCGAATTATACTTTTGCCGAACAGCATGACATGGTGTTCAGGTATGGAGCTGCGTGAGGTAACGCACGCGAAGATGCTCGGCTGTACCAAGAAAATTTTCCGAATAGGAATCATCCATCGCAAAAGGCCTTTACTGTAGTTTCACGTCGGCGGCGCGGCGGGAGGAAGGTACATTCCTTGTCAACAGACACAACTGTGGAGCTATCAGAACAAGGCGAACGGTGGATTTTGAGGAAGAAGTTTTGGAGAGAGTGGCTGAAAATCCTTTTCTACTAGTTCAAGAGCCATCGCTCATGAAATGGGAGTGAACCATGTTTCTGTATGGGAGGTACTACGTGAGCAGCAGCTACATCCGCACCATCCACAGAAGGTACAAGCCATGGATCAAGCAGATTTTCCCAGAAAAGTAGAATTTTGTCAGGAATTTCAGCGGCGGTGTAATGAGGATCCAGAATTCCAAGTAAACGTTCTGTTTAGTGACGAGGCACCTTTTACGAAAGAAGGAATATTTAACAGCAGAAACAGCCACATTTGGGACGATGAAAATCCCCATGCTGTGGTTCAAAAAGGATACCAGCAAAAATTTTCAGTGAACATTTGAGCCGGGATTGTTGGCGATAGACTCATTGGACTATATCTGCTACCCCAAAGGTTAACAGGAGCAATATATTTAAATTTCTTGCGCCATGTTCTGCCTGAACTTTCTAAGATGTTCCACCTCAAATGTGGCTGCAGCACGATGGTGCACCTGCTCATTTTTCGGCGGAAGCAAGGAACTTTTTAAATAACTTTTTTCTCAACAGATGGATAGGTCGAGGAAGGCATGTGACCCCACTTGATTTTCTTTTGTGGGGTCATGTTAAAACGTTAGTGTATGCTACCCCAGTTGAAACTGTAGAAGAACTTACGGCGCGTATTCTTGCTGCATGTGAAGAAGTTCAACAAACTCCTGGTATATTTGGAGTGGTGCGCAGAAATTTACTTTGTAGATGTGCTTCGTGTGTAGAAGCTGGGGGGCGACATTTCGAACATTTACTATAATTTTGTTAATTTTTGAATTAGGTATTGTAAATTGTTCAAATAGTTGATTTTTGCTTTGTAATTTTGGTTTTTGAAACATTTTGTTAATTAATTTATTTTAAATTTAATTTGAATTTGAAAAGTGGGAAAGAGGGCTTTATTTATCCTGTATTAATTTCCGTCGTTATGGAAACAAATAGTAGGTAGTAAATTGAGTTGCCTACATTTAGGCGCTTCTTAAAAAGTCTTTGAGAAGCTCTATCCTGAAAGGAAACACTTTTGACCACAGATTTATCAACAAAAGTTGTTTGCTTTGTTGTGTTTTGCAAGCCCTAGAAGTTTGTCCCTACAATTCATTAACACCCTGCATGTGCAGGTTTTGGATTACAAGTAGTAGGAAATTACAACTAAACCAAGGTCGGCTTGGAATATGCCTAACAGGTCTTGGTTTAGCATTTGCTTGTATAAGGGCTAACACCAAGGCTAGCTCATAACAAATTTAAAAATCTTGGTTTATCACAAACAAAATATTAAAGATGAACCAAGGCCGGCCCTAAATAATTTTAGCAGCTCTTGATTACAGATAAAACAAGGCCAGCTTGACACAATTTTAATAGGTCTTGAATTAGCACTTGAAGAATACAGTAATTGATTTAGGTTAAAGCAAGATTAGCTAGGATTATTCATCTGTGGTTTAGTGCTTGTAGAATATGGCAGAGTATTAAGGTTATATTAATACTTTATTTATTAATTCCAGCTTTACTTCGTTAAAGTCCATATTTAATGAGTATCTGTATATAAAATACTTAATAAAATTACAATACCACACGATTCTTGTCACCATAAAACACATAAATTAGCAGCATACAGGTCCCTGATACATAGGGCTTTGACGGTCCCTTTAGATGAAATTAATTAATGTTAATTAATAATTGTCTTGAATTAGCACTTGAAGAATACAGTAATTGATTTAGGTTAAAGCAAGATTAGCTAGGATTATTCATCTGTGGTTTAGTGCTTGTAGAATATGGCAGAGTATTAAGGTTATATTAATACTTTATTTATTAATTCCAGCTTTACTTCGTTAAAGTCCATATTTAATGAGTATCTGTATATAAAATACTTAATAAAATTACAATACCACACGATTCTTGTCACCATAAAACACATAAATTAGCAGCATACAGGTCCCTGATACATAGGGCTTTGACGGTCCCTTTAGATGAAATTAATTAATGTTAATTAATAATTGTCTTGAATTAGCACTTGAAGAATACAGTAATTGATTTAGGTTAAAGCAAGATTAGCTAGGATTATTCATCTGTGGTTTAGTGCTTGTAGAATATGGCAGAGTATTAAGGTTATATTAATACTTTATTTATTAATTCCAGCTTTACTTCGTTAAAGTCCATATTTAATGAGTATCTGTATATAAAATACTTAATAAAATTACAATACCACACGATTCTTGTCACCATAAAACACATAAATTAGCAGCATACAGGTCCCTGATACATAGGGCTTTGACGGTCCCTTTAGATGAAATTAATTAATGTTAATTAATAATTGTCTTGAATTAGCACTTGAAGAATACAGTAATTGATTTAGGTTAAAGCAAGATTAGCTAGGATTATTCATCTGTGGTTTAGTGCTTGTAGAATATGGCAGAGTATTAAGGTTATATTAATACTTTATTTATTAATTCCAGCTTTACTTCGTTAAAGTCCATATTTAATGAGTATCTGTATATAAAATACTTAATAAAATTACAATACCACACGATTCTTGTCACCATAAAACACATAAATTAGCAGCATACAGGTCCCTGATACATAGGGCTTTGACGGTCCCTTTAGATGAAATTAATTAATGTTAATTAATAATTGTCTTGAATTAGCACTTGAAGAATACAGTAATTGATTTACGTTAAAGCAAGATTAGCTAGGAATATTCATCTGTGGTTTAGTGCTTGTAGAATATGGCAGAGTATTAAGGTTATATTAATACTTTATTTATTAATTCCAGCTTTACTTCGTTAAAGTCCATATTTAATGAGTATCTGTATATAAAATACTTAATAACATTACAATACCACACGATTCTTGTCACCATAAAACACATAAATTAGCAGCATACAGGTCCCTGATACATAGCGCTTTGACGGTCCCTTTAGATGAAATTAATTAATGTTAATTAATAATTGTCTTGAATTAGCACTTGAAGAATACAGTAATTGATTTAGGTTAAAGCAAGATTAGCTAGGATTATTCATCTGTGGTTTAGTGCTTGTAGAATATGGCAGAGTATTAAGGTTATATTAATACTTTATTTATTAATTCCAGCTTTACTTCGTTAAAGTCCATATTTAATGAGTATCTGTATATAAAATACTTAATAAAATTACAATACCACACGATTCTTGTCACCATAAAACACATAAATTAGCAGCATACAGGTCCCTGATACATAGGGCTTTGACGGTCCCTTTAGATGAAATTAATTAATGTTAATTAATAATTGTCTTGAATTAGCACTTGAAGAATACAGTAATTGATTTACGTTAAAGCAAGATTAGCTAGGAATATTCATCTGTGGTTTAGTGCTTGTAGAATATGGCAGAGTATTAAGGTTATATTAATACTTTATTTATTAATTCCAGCTTTACTTCGTTAAAGTCCATATTTAATGAGTATCTGTATATAAAATACTTAATAACATTACAATACCACACGATTCTTGTCACCATAAAACACATAAATTAGCAGCATACAGGTCCCTGATACATAGCGCTTTGACGGTCCCTTTAGATGAAATTAATTAATGTTAATTAATAATTGTCTTGAATTAGCACTTGAAGAATACAGTAATTGATTTAGGTTAAAGCAAGATTAGCTAGGATTATTCATCTGTGGTTTAGTGCTTGTAGAATATGGCAGAGTATTAAGGTTATATTAATACTTTATTTATTAATTCCAGCTTTACTTCGTTAAAGTCCATATTTAATGAGTATCTGTATATAAAATACTTAATAACATTACAATACCACACGATTCTTGTCACCATAAAACACATAAATTAGCAGCATACAGGTCCCTGATACATAGCGCTTTGACGGTCCCTTTAGATGAAATTAATTGTAATAGAGAAATTTCAATTATTAAACAAATTGCATACAGTAATGGTTATAATACTAAACTTATTGATACATTAATTAAAGAAAAAGATTATAAATTAGCCATTCAAAAAATTTATCCGAATATCCTAACTTCGTTCGATACAATTAAATATGCTTCGATCCCATATTTTGGTGAGAAATCAGAAAAAATTGCTAAAATTATAAACAAAACAAATAAATATAAAGTAAGCTTTAAAACAACTAGGAACATCTTAAATACTTTGTTTAATGCAAAATCAAAAACAGACGATTTGTTAAAATCAGGCATTTACAAATTAAATTGTTCGCATTGTAACTCGGTCTATATGGGCCAGACAATTAGAAATTTTGATATTAGGTATAAAGAACACGTACGTTGTTACAAATACAAACACCCACATAAATCCAATTACGCTAAACAATTAATAGAACAAAATCATTCAATGACATCTAATAACACCATAAAATGTTTACACTTTTGCGATGATAAACGTAAATTAGATATACTAGAAGCTTTTGAAATTCACAAACATTTAAAAACTGTACCGTTAATGAATGAGCAAATTGATCTCTTAAATTCTCCTCTACTGGACATTTTGGAATAAGAAATCAAGTCATCTGCAGACGATTACCAAGATAAGTAAAAAAGTTCTATTGCTATAACAATACTAACTGTTTACTTTCTCATATAACCTTTGACAATGGCATGTAAACATGCCGAAATACGTATAAGGTTAAAATAAATAGATATTGTTAAAGTTATTAAGTATTTTATATACAGATACTCATTATATTAATACTGCCTCAATTAAAAACAGTCTTGGTTTAGCATTCGCAGAAAACAGCAGATAAACCAAGTCTAGCTTGTAACAATTTTGGAAGGGACTGGTTTAGCACTTGCAGAGTTTTTCAAATGATTAAAATTATTTAATGCTTGTAAAATTTCTTGCAGTGTTAAGATTATAACAAAGATAATTTAGAACTATGCTAAAAGGTCTTGGTTTAGCACCTGCAAAAGGTTTATCGTAAACCAACACACGGGCTCGAAATACAAGTTTAAATCAAAATATTTACTTTATAAAGTATTTTATTTAATATCAATATGAACTTCAACAAAGTAACGCTGGAACTTATTCAGTGGCGGCTTGTGGTGTGGCGTAATAGGAGGGCAATTTATAAAAGTATGTGAAAAATTAGCCTCAGTCAGTTTTATTCAAAAGTGGACGTGGCCTATTTGAAAGTGTTTTAAGAGCACATGAAATTTAGTTTATCCTGAAAGAAATGCAAAGTTTTCACATTTCTTCAGGAGTAAAATTTAA
Organism: Ctenicera cuprea; assembly: GCA_958336395.1. NCBI lineage: Eukaryota > Metazoa > Arthropoda > Insecta > Coleoptera > Elateridae > Ctenicera > Ctenicera cuprea. The sequence continues at coordinate 13,516,970 of OY284491.1, forward strand.
ACTTTAAAACTTTAAACAGTAAAGTGACAGGTAATAACTTTTTTAACCATTTTAACACTTTTTTGAGCTTTTAACACACTTACCTTAGTTAATTTGTTTGAAAATTAGATCTTTCTGATATAGAAAACATTCATCGCTAGTTCATTAAAGTTGGGGTGGTAGTTAAAAGTTGAGTTTTGATTGAACACATTGCTAAAGCACATAGTATACTTTTCTGCTTTCTATAAAAAGTTCTCGTTTTCTTTAGGGTTAAAAACGCTTTTCACTGCCGACGTCAATGGCGGTTTTCAAGTTTTAAACTTTATTTTAACATCATAAATCAAATTATTTTGTTTGATTCACTTAACCACACTGTTTACCAAATTTTCCGCCGATAATTTAAAACAATAAGGCACTTATAGGTGCAATGCAACAAAAGTGTATTGAGTGAAAAACGTTTACATTCGTTCGCAGTCTGAATTATTCTTCCTTCGTAATTATATTAAACGTGATTTGCACATCCGGTGGTGTTTGTTATGTCTTCAGTATGCCAAACTGTTGCGATAAGGTGATAGCGGTCAGCGACGAAACTGTCGATAATACAAGGCAATAACTGCATTCAGTGCCTCCATTTGCATTTTGAAACGAAATGTAAATCACCTATGCTCTGGCAGTCAGTTATTGTATTGGTAAGATGTCATATTTTGACATGCCTAGCCTACTTGATGTTCCAAAAACATTTGATTCATTTTTACTTATTCGTACGAACTCGTGCTACTAACGGTATCAACATAATTTGTTTTTGTTTTTATTTTCAGGTATTTAGAAATTTTAAACGGTATTAATAGAAACAAAACGGAATTATAACAAATAGCTGGGAGAAAAGTGCCCCGTTGCCCTCCCTCAACCACCACTGAACTTAATAATAAATTCCTACAGATCTTGGTTTAGGACTTGCAGAAAATTACAGATAAATCACGGCCAGCTTGAAACAATTTTAACGCATGTTTTAGTTTAGCACTCACACAATACTTCAAAAAATTAATATTTAAGCAAGTTCAGCTAGGATCTTTTATCTTTGGTTTAGCGCTCATGGAAAATTTCAGAGTATTACGGTTAGGCTAGCAACAACGATTCTAAACAGCTTTAGTTTAGCACTTAAAAAAAACGTAAAATCAAGGCCAGTTCGGAAAAACTTTAACAAGTCTTGGTTTAGCAGGCACAGGAAATTACAGATAAACCAAGATCAGCTCGGAATAAGTCTAACGGGTCTTGGTTTAGCACACACAAAGTATTGTATATAATTACGCTTAATGCAAGATTAGCTGGTGTAATTTTACTTTGTCTTTGGTTTAGCGGTTGAGGAATATCGCAAAGTATTAAGGTTATACCAAGGCTAGCTTAGAACGATTCTAAAAGGTTTTGGCTTAGCGCTTGTACGTTATCGCAGAGTATTAAGGTTATACGAGTACCAAGGCCAACTCAGGGCGATTCTTGAAGGTCTAGCTTGGTTCAGCACTAGTACAAGAGTAACGATAAACCAAGGCCAGCTCAAAATAAAACAAGTTTAGCTCGCACTTTAAGTGGTTTTGGTTTAGTACTTGCAGAAAATAGATGCTAAGGCAAGACCAGTTCGCATAATTATCGAAAAATTAGACGTTGGTTTGTCATCAATCGCAGCAAACATTTTTATGCTGCATTAAACTTCTAAGGCAATAAAGACCTGCATTTGTAATTTCAAAAGTAGATGTTGAAAACAGTTTTCTTCACGCGTGTTAGTTTTTTGATACAAACACCAAAAATGCAAATTTAATTTTAATTTCTTTGTGTTTCTGCACTTCGCCTTTTCCCAAGTGCAGGTCTAAAAAAAGCAGTTAAAAAAAAATTAAATGGTATAATATGCAACGGACCTATAATGATAGCTATTAATATACGTGTGGGATTACGACACGAGCGGCAGCGAACTAAGAAATGTCAACAACTATTGTAACCATGGTTACCAAAAACAATGCTTTGCTGTTATTGGTCAGTTTGGGTCATTTCATAATGAAAATCTGTATCAAAATGGGTATCATTATACTATAGGCAACGCCTACTTAATATATGGCATTTTTAAAGTATATTTAATATTTTTTTTACAATTTATGTATTTATGTATTTTCATCAAATAAAAAAGTCACAAAAATGTAAAAGTTAGCTTATTAACAAAAACACAATTTTTTGAATATAAATTAACAAAACAAACTTTATCGTTGTCCTTTTGGTTTGAGCTTAGAACAACCAAACAATTTATAAATCCCATTAAACTTTACAGAATATTCTGCTTCGAATTTTCCACTTTCAAAAATTCATACAACGGTTTAAAATATTCCAAAACAGCAACTCCTGACAACTCGGTCTCTCCAGTAATTTCCTTCAAAACGTGCTTCCAATGTCTACTAGCACCCATTGAAAGTCCGGCTCTAAACAAACCACATTATCCCACTTCTGAATTATTCATTAAATACTATTCGTTTCACCTTAATTTATTTCCAGCTTCCTTGGATCCGTAAATATCGCACCTGTGAAGAGGGACGGCTTCAACCAGAGGGTTGTATTGGCCAGCAGCAATACAAAGCGCCTTGTGCAATTGAAATTCTAAGATGTGGGCCACAAAATAGCTAAAAAATATCTGTAAATTCGCGCTTGCCTGCGTACATGATCTGCGGGACGACTCACGAAATATATTGTGTGTCAGCTGTAATATGAAACTTAGATCCGGGATCAAAATCGAACGCGTCAGACCTGAATATTGGCGGTTTTATTTTCTGGAGGGTTATCCTGGAAGCAAACATTGTTGCGGATTTTACTTGCCAGCTTGGTGATACTACCTGTAATGCCACCAGTGCGAGTTCCAATTTTTACGGGGAACTTTCCCGCTGAAAACATCCCATCTCCACTTATCCACGAGCAAACCGAAGGGAAGAAATGCAATTCGCTCCAAAGCCATGTCCATGAGAGCGTTCAAGTCTGACGAAGGGCTAATTTGATGATCTGAAATTAAAGCGATTTTCTTTAAATGGGTTGGGGTTGAAACTGAAAGGGCTATTGTGTCCCCAATGGCTTCATGAAATCCTAAAAAATTTAATTATAGACGTAGAAATTAAAAATAAAATTGTAGGATTTGGACCTGGATTTGCACCATGTTGTAGAAGCAGAGGTTGGTTCTTGTAAAGCATGTAATATTGAATATGGCCCATTTCGTGGTGGATGGTAATGAAGTCTTCGAAATTTACTTTTGTGCACATTTTTATCCTAAAAACTTCAACTTTGTAAGGTAAAGAATTTTTTGAGCTATGTACCGAGTTTAGAAGACAGGAAATGATTACATTATTGCTTTATTGCCAGACATCAGTTAAATTTAGAGATGGCCTACGCTTATCTACTTACTCTTCACTAGTAGGCGCTAGTAAGTTCAAAATTTGCGTTATACAGCGCTAGATGTCACCGGGAAGAAAACACAACTCCCTCTACATTATATCTATTCGAGGGTTTGACTAAGATCTCTAAAATGGTTTTTGAATGTTGTTCTCTATTCCTTCTTAAACCGCTCTCTTGTCTCCCCATATCCCACTATTTTTCATATATCCCACCACAACTTTTCATATATCTCACCACTCTTCATCTTTGTGTTATTCAAGTTGTTCCTGTTCCTCTTTCCTCTCTTTTTTACTTCCCCTTTATTTCTTCCGTCCTATTTCCACCTCCAACCTGTTATTTTCCCCAACTTCCCTCTTTCAATCCTTCTCTATATGTTTATGGTGTGAACACTTTTTTTAATATTAATAGTAAAAATTATTTAATATTAAGTTCAAGGAACTGTAAGTTACCAACTAAAGATGAGTCTTTTAGAAGTAGAGTCAAATAGAAGGTTTTTGCAAAATGTTTTCTTCTCTCCTTCGCTGTTCCTTCATCAACCTTTCTTTTTTGCCTATTGTTGTATACATCTCTCCACGCTGTTTCTCTATTTGCCAACTTTCTCTTCTGTTCTCTTCTCCTTTCCTCATTATTTCACCATTCCCGTCTTTTCCACCAACCTTTTATTTTCCACCCTCTCTTCCTATCCCTCTTTCTATTGTTATCGTATAAAACATGTTTACATTCTTTGCTCAAAACTTCAGACGTTAAGATTTTGATGAATATGCAAGTTTTAGATAAGCAATTCTTTTGAAAAAAAACAGATTTTAGCTACGTCACTACTTAAAAAAATAAGAGAGAAATGAGAAACATTAGATTCGTATTCTACTCATATCAATCTGCGCAAACGCAATCTTCTTTTCTTCTCCCTGTCACCCCCCCCCCTCTAATCGATTTTAGTTTTCAACGATTATTAATTGTTTGCATTTAAAAAAATACTAGAAATCAAAACATTTCCATGCGTTTTCATACATTTTTAAGTTAACAAACTTCAAAATTTATCAAACTGGAAAATCTTCAAAATTTCCAAAAATTTTCAAAATTTTCTTAAAGTTTCAAAATATTAAAACATTGACAAAACATTTTCAAAAATGCTCCTTTTTTTAAATATTAATTATTTTCAAAAACAGCGAAAAAGTTTCTAAATTTACAAAACATTCGTGACAATTTTTAAATGTTTAAGATTTTTACCTGTTTTCAAAATTTACAAATTGTAAAAAATATATTAATTTTCAAACATAAATTTTTGAAAAAATTTTGGTTTCATAAATTGACAAAAACGTAAAATTTCCGAATTTCAAGGTTTCAAAATTGCAAAACATTTAAAAAAACTTCAATAAATGCGCGGAAGTTCCGTGGCGGTTGTCCAACAGATTTTTTTTGTCAACTGTAAAATTATACTAAATTTACTTCAAGGATGTATTTTTCCTATTGTTTATATTATAAATTAATTTCTTTCGTTACCAGTCAAAGATGAGTTTTAGAAATAAGGAGTGTGAGGGAAACGGTATTTTTTAAAAATGTCTCTTCTTCTCCTTCCCTCTCTCTTTTCCCCCTTTCCTCCTCCATGTATCCCCCCACACTCTCCCCTCTCTCTCTTTTTCAATTTTCCACTTCCTCCCTCCCACCCTTCTTATCTTTTCTCCTTTCTTCATTGTTTCTCCCGCCCTCATATTTTTCTCCAATCTTTTCTCCTCCCTCCTTCCCTCGCTGTATCCCTCTCCCTATCGTTTTCGTATGAAACATTTTTAAAATGTTAATATTAAAAATTAGGAATTCATTAAAGTGTTTCTCTCATTGGTTATGTTGAATTATGACAGAGAAATTGGAAAATTTGTTTAATTATTGAAAATTTGTAGAAAGTAGTCACCAAATAAGATACCAATAGTTTTCTTTTGTAAATTCAATATTTATAATTAATTTTTTTCAAGTTCTCTTTATAAGAATAAAGGTGTCAGATTTAAATATTCTTATTGAACCTGAAATCTTTTCCATTGTGAAAGTCCCAAGCCGAAGCATGGCAAATCACTTCACGGTCCGTCGGTTTTTCGATCACAGCCCCTGCAGTAACATTGTAAGACATGTTAGTTGACTCCAAACCCAAGGACTGATAAAATTCATCCGCGGTTTGAAACATCTTTAACGGCGTGTAACCGTGCTCCTTCAAAGCTGCCGTTACATCTACTTGGGGAACATTCGGAAAAGGTTTCACCAGATGTCCTATGTTGATCCAAGTTTGTGCCCACATATTTCCTGCATTACAGAAAATTCGGTTAACTGTTAGGAAATTGGCAAATGTTTAATTTTTGTCAAGGAAATTGGTTTTCGGGATGATATTTTTAATTTACGAACTTGAAAGGATTTTGAAGGTAAATCCTAAAAGAAAAATTGGATTTTTAAAGAGATATCAAAGAGAAGTAATTATTAATTGATAATTCGTTGAGATTGAATATGTGGGGAGCGGATACAGACCTAAAATATGAGCAGGGATAAGTCCATCTTTAATATCGAGATGATCTCCATATTGTAACATCAATTTATTGAAAACGTATCTGTGGAGTTCGTCATATAAAGGTTTGACTTCTTGCCAAAGTCTGTCCAAATCGCTTTCGAACGTCGCGGATTCAAATTTGTTTCGCCACATTGCACCTTTGTCACTAAAATCTATAAAAGGAAGATTCTGCAGATTTGCATGTTAACGCGCTAAACTTCGAAATGCGGAAGATGAAATTGTAAAATCGTTTCCAGGCGAGATATTTTCTGAGGTGAATTTCAGCAGCAAATCCCTCTCTCGCTCGCTCCCCCTCACTCTCTCTTTTCTGTCGATTTTTCTTGGTCTCGGTAAATTTATTTTGGTTCTTGCGACAAATTAGTGAAAACATTTACTTACTGTTAGCTCTCGCTACTTCGTTTGAAAGCGCTACGTAGGTTTCGTACTGATCTTGCATTTTACGGCCAGTTACATCGCGCCAAGCTCGCCATGTGAATAAAAGCTCGTCGTAATTTGTTGACGAGGCCATTATGGCTTCAATATCTGCAAGAAGCTGCCTTATATTTCGAAACATAAACCTTGTATCAGTTACGGACACATTTTTAAACCAAGTTTACACACCGCAATCTGATTTTATTTTTATTTAGGAAACCTAACCTGGATCCAAGCTTAAGCCCTCAGCGTTAACATCACAATTCATCTTTGAATATGGACAAATCTTAGCGGTACTGTATATATTCATCATGTTTGTTTGTATGTTGGTAAGCTAAAAAATTAGAATTAAGTTTTGTCTTTGGTCGTGCGAATCAGGCCGCAAATATGTTATAATTATGGAATTGCCAATCTGATTAATATAAAGTCAATGTCCCTACCTTAACAAACTTTTCCTTGTTCAAAGCAGCGCTTCCCAATTCTTTCAGCATCATGACCTGTCGCTGAACGTTGATATCTCGATAATGGGATGGTACGAGATCTCGAAAATATTTTTCCCAATATTCTTTGTCGAATTTAGCCGCTTCTAATGTTGCGTTTATCTGAGTGTTGAAGGCGGACAACTAATATAAGATTAATTTCGTTTTAACATTATCTTTTACCTTCGCTTTTTCCTTCTCTTTGTTGTGAAGATCAAGAGAGTGTTCCCATTCTGTCCTAACGTGATTGTTGCAGATTTTTAGGGCTTTGGGCTCGTAGTCCGTTAGCAAAAATTCCATTAACTTGGTTTCATCGGACAATGCATTCTTGGTGGGTCTTTTGTTTGTCTCGAGTGCATTTGAGGGGTCAAGTGTTGCTGTAATAACTCCTAAAAACTGAAAAAGAAAAGTATTTGGGTTTTAAATTATTTTTATGGAAATTAAAATTCTGCATTTAAAAACTAAAACTTACCAGAAAGAAATTTAAAACCTTCATTTTTTCATGCTTACTTACACAGTACTAAGAGTCAACTTATTTTCTTCAAATAATTGCATTTATTTTTGCAGCATGTGCATGTGCAAAATGAGGCCGGTTGTATTGCACAGAATTGCGTATATAAAATGTGATATATGCGTTTTGCAATATACAGATGAACTTGCGTTGTAATTATTTTCTGCTCGTGCATTACATTGTTTTAAAGTGCATTTATGAAATGATAACATTGCAAAAACATCAAGATTATTTATTGAATTATTTTTTTTTAATTAAAATGATGGCAACTGACAGGAAGTATTAAAAAAAATTCGATTGGAGTTTATAAATATGATCGCCAGGCACGTAGCTCAGAGAGAGTATGGGTGTGAACCAAACACTGCCCTGTGTTTACCCTGTTGGGCCCCCAGACAAATTAAAATTTTAATATATTAATCTTAGCTAAAGGTCTAGGGTTCGACTCCCCGCCGAAGCCATGCAGCAATAAAATCTATGCAGCAACCCGCCACTCACATTCCCCAATCCGGTGTAGGCAGCCGTGGGGTCTTAGTGCCCGAAACATTCTCTGGTATTTAGTCGTTCGGATTCGACATTAAACTGTAGGTACTCCACCTTAGCGCTAAGCTCGTTTACTTTCGAAACGTCTATAAGACTATAAGTGGTGAACCAGAACAATATAAATTCAAAAATGGGGTATTTTCACTCACAGTGAAACAATAGATGGCGGCAGGTTAGTTAAGGTTTATGTCAAACTTTAGTTTGATTCTAAATCTGTAAAACAGAAAGATCCCAATGTCACATTTGAATATATGCATCCTTTCGTTTGAAAAACATGAAAAAAATTTGACCTATAAAATATTGAGGTGATAAAAAAAAGGTAAATCGGTGTTGGTTCATTTCCCGTGAAGAGGTGGGCCGCTATAGGGGTCTTTCAGACTCAGCACCGGAGTTCTAAGCCTGTCTTCAGCCGAGAACGGGTGGTGAGGATGGGTTAGAACAAGAAATTTCGATAAAGAGGACGTTTTCCGTGGAACGTACTGTGGCAGTATTCACCTTTTGGCTCAAAAAACCGCGGAAAACCTGAGCCAGAACAGTTGGTCAAGCCAGGAATTGAACCCAAGGTCTCCCGAATGAAAGGCGGACGCATTAACCGCGGAGCCACCTCTCTCGGTGAGAGGTAATAAAAACAAATACATGAAAAATTAAAAAAAAATTGAAAAACTAAAGTCTTACTAAAAATTTGGCGGTCTGTGAGTTAAGAGCTCGCAGTCCTATCCGGCCGACGCGAGTTCGGGCCTAACTAGAATTTTATAAATTTAAAGCAGCGAGAACAGGCTCGGTAGTTAAGTTGGGTTTTTCACGGTTTGACCCGTGAGTAGCATCAAGCGTGCTAAGCCGGGATAAGCATTTGCAACTCCATAATTCTTAAAAAAAAATTAAACCTAAACGAGCTCTATGAAAAATAATAGTCTTAAAAAATATATTATATAAAATAAAATTCATATTATTTAAGTAGTAAATTTTATCATTAACATAATCTAAAAATAGAACAATCATAAAAGAAAAAAAGGTTTTTACAATTACCTTTTTTTTTTCAATTTTCTGACAGACTATAAATCTAAAAACTCTTTTCCACTGACGATAAAATTAGTGTTGTTTAAAGAAATGACTTCTTCGTGTTCAAATTTGAAGTTTGATACTCTTTTCTATAACCAATTTCTATAGGATTTGATATCGGATTTTAGGATTGCAATTGTTGGATAAGACGTGCGAATACTCCCTAGTAAAAACGTCAGAAATATTTGAGCAAATTTTTCGGATTTGACTGAATACTCATTTTTTCGTTAGACGAAGAATTTCGAAATCATCGCAGTTTATAGAAATAGAAATATTCACGACCTGCATGACCAGTTACGAAATTTCAAGACTCTGTTGTTTGATGGTTTAACTGGCTAGCTGGGGGAGAGAAGGGGGGGGGGGAATTGTTAATGAAAAACAGATGGTGGGACTTTTAAATAACTTGGTGCTCGAAATCTAACAGTTTTGGTGTAAATGTGTTTGACGCGGTAGTGCTAGGCCTAATCGAACAATTTCAACAATCGAATGATTCGTTTTCGAATGATTACAATAATCGATATATTCATTTGAAATAATCATTTTTATCAAATATGCTCGCGCATCTGAGCAATAATAAAACTCTAGGCGATTTACTGCTACCGAATGCGAATTTTCGAATTGCGCGCTCATAGTCTCTTCCCGAACCGCTCAACAAAAACAGATTAATTTTAAATGTTACTCTCTGGTTGGCCCTCGAATGTGCTGGGATTATGGATTTGCTCGTTATCGCTTGAAAGCTCGCCTCCAAAGCTGTCAAAATCATTAAATTAAAATACCAAAATCATTTGAATGATTTTCCATATTTGCTCTAGTTATATCGAGAAATTTCAATAATCATTCGATTATTTTCATTCGAAATATCCCATCACTAATTGATAGTGCGAAAATTTTGATGTGACTGTTTGAGAACGATTATTATTAGTGTCATGGTAAAATAGATCCAATATTCCTCAAAATTTTGCTGATGCATTTGAAATTTGTGCACAGTTTTCTTTTAAATAACAAAATGTTTATTACTCTGAAACACGCCACTATGTAGCCCACGTGATGAATGGCTATCCTTTGTTATCATACGGTGTACTCATTTATATCTGGATTTATAAATTTACCATTCTCGAACCAAACATGAAATTTATGTATCATCAATCATAAATAAATTTGGAATTAACCATTAAAATACCACGATATTCGGTTGAAAAGCCAAATTGTATAGGCACTGGAAGCGAACACAATTCATCTGAGACAATGTTCGGTAGCAATGCGAGTAAATTTAACCCACGACTGAACGCCATTTAATTAAGCCATTAGACTCGTCACAAAACAGAGGAGTTCCACTCGCCACTGGATATAATTCAATTAGAAATGGCTCGGACATGCCAGCCAACGTTTTGATTTAATTAATTATCCTTCAATTACCACATTAGCATTCGCGATGCTCTGCCAGCAAAGGTGATTGTTAGAGTTCTCGGCCTGCCACTCGCAACTCAATGTTTTAATTGTTTTAGAGCTCGACCTCTGCAAAGGGAAAATCTTGCTCCGAAATTCGAAAATTCTAAATAAACCCCACGTCTACCAAACAACCAATTTTAACTTAAAATTTATTCTGGGTTTGCATAACCATAAATAATTTTTTTGTTTTCTAATTTTCTCACCACTCCCGGAAAAAGGTACTTTACATTATAATTATACAAACATTTCCACTTTTTTCATTGCGACGAAATTATTATTTATAATTCGTAGTATAAGTTGGTAAAATTATGGGGAAACTTCAGCACTTTGCGATGTTATTAGCTAAGTGAATTATTATTGTAACCGAAATAATTACATTGCGAGAAGCGAGGATGCTTCCCCAGAGATGTTTTAATTCTGTTTTACTCTAGTTTTCTGTGTAACCACATATAGTGTGTTTATTTTAGAATTATTGCACCTCTGTGCTCTTCCATTATGGTAAGTCTCTCAAACAACTAAATGCTTTATATGTGTATTTTATTCCCTTCTTCAGCTATTAATTTTAAAACAAAATAATGGTTCGTAATAATCACCTGCGATAACATTTAAATTTACCTCGTCCGTTGATCTAAAAAATTGTATGTTTTAAATGGCATAAGTGAAATAATATCAGAAATAAAAAGCAAACAATACATTACAACTACTTCCTAGTTTATCAGATTTCCCGACAGTAGCTTTAACAAATCTACACGTGACCGTATCGTATTATAACATTAGACAAGTTAATAATGATCTCGTTGAACTAATAAACTACCACGCCATAATCTCATTTTGGTTTGTTTCCATCGACACACGTTCGGGGGATTTAATTCATCCGCAAATATTCCTGGTATTCTGATAAATGTAGCTACCAATTCTCACCGCAAGAAATATTTCCATATTTACATACATTCCTGGTGTCATATCTATTTTAATTGGTACATAGCTATAAACTATGTTTCCTAATTATTTTTTATATATTAAAATAATGAGAGACAACATACTGGTAGTGAGAGCAAAAACAAGAAAAAATAGTGGGAAAGAGGAGGGGGTACGGAAAAGGGAAGGAAAAACGAAGAAGAGAGCGAGAACGAAATAGCACAAAAGGTAGAGGAAGACTGAGGAAATGGTTATTTAAAGAATAGCTAAACAGGAAATGAATGTAAAAACCAGAATTAATTTTTTCTTGCAAAAATTCTCAGAATCATATTTGTTATAATTAGTGTATAAAAACTATGTTAATTACTTAATTATTTATATTTGAAAGAGAGCACAGAGAAGAGGGGGTAAATTTGATAAGGCAAAAGACAGACAGAGGGAGGAAATAGCATAAGGAATGAAAGAACGGGCTGCAGGAAAAATCGGAGTCTTCAAAAGGGGTGAGTGGAAAGGAGGGGAAGGCGAAAAGAAAGAAAAAATACAAGAAACGAACAAAAATAATGTTTTAGGTACTATAGACAAATTATGTTACATATCAAAATTTATAATTTTTAGTTATACTTTTAAAGAGTGAAATTCAATAAAGTTAGTGGAAGCGGGTAGAAAGAGTAATGTAAGAGATAGAACAACGTAAAACACGACAGAAGCGAAGAAAAAGGGGAGGGAAGAAAATAAAGAAAGCGAAAAACGATAATTTATGGGAAGAATTATATTTAGTACATAAAAACCATGTTAATTGCTTAATCACTTATTGTTGGTAAAGTAGTAATCAGTAAAAGAATAGAAAAGTAGCACTACGAGGCCAAAAAAAGAAAGAAAGATATACAATATGAAAAACTTTAAGGAGGCGTGTTGTAGACTGTAGAAAGGAGGGAAGATGGAAAAAACCAGAAGATAAATTAAAAAAAAAAGAAGCACACGAAGAAGAATCCTATTTTAATGGGTACAGTTATATATTTATGATTTTTCAAGAGTGGGAGACAATAGAGTGACTGCAAGAGAGTAGAAGTAGTAAAATAAAAGAGAAAATAATGGTAACACGAGAGGGAGGATATAACGGGTCAACTCTCTCTTGAACTGATGGTCCAGGAGAAGTTAAACTACCGTCAGTAGCGCAGAAGCTAGGATTCGTTTAGAATACATAGAAAACTGTAAAAATTAAAATTTATATACAATATTTTTTCGTCTTATTATCTTAATACTACAATATAGAACGTTAAATGAATAAATAAAACTTCTATATTATGTATAATTATTTATAGAAGCAAAGAAAAATCGTATCCCTCCGGAACGGTTTCCTACTTGCGTTCTCGTTTGCAATTCGCTCTTTACAGATCCCTGCAAGCTCGGCCAAACCGTAGAAGTATGAAACTGTAATTCATTATTAATTTAAAATCTGGACTGAAAAACGGTAAGTACACAAGTTCATTTAACCTGGGAACCGGTAAATTGCTTGTAAACGAAAGTAAACTACATAGGCATATGAAAACTAAAGAATAAATTAGATGTTTTTTGAGCGTTTGCTATCAGTTTGCTTCGTTAGAGTTTATTTTTTTAAAACCAATATAAACTAAAACTCAGGAAAATAATTTGTTTAAGTAACTGGGGATGTCTCTGGTCATTGGATCAGAATAAATTAAAATCAGAAAAATAAACAGTTTAATAAAATTGGGGATTGCTCCCGACAGTGAACTAAAATAAACTTAAATTCAGGAAAATAATCGGTTTAAGTACGACTGGGGAGTTCTCCCGTAGCTGAACAAAACTCAAATTCAGAGAATAAATGTTTTAAATACAGCTGGTATTTCTCCCGTCGTTGAAATAACTTAAATTCAGGAAAATATTAGGTTTAAGTACAATTGGGGATTGCTCCTGAAATAATCTAAAAGAATTACTCTTTTTTATGCAGAACCCCAAAAAGAATTGAGATTTCTGGTTAGGATTACTCAAAAAGAATTCATATAGATCTCTGTTTTCTAGGTAAGGATTCCCTTTTTATACTAGAGAAATCTGGTGAGACCATGGGCTGAAGTGAAGTCTCCACTTGTAGCGTCACCTGTGCCTCTACAGGAAATAACCACAACAAATTTACAAATTAACAAATTTAGTGTCGCCACAGGCTTGTTACAAGGAATGGGGATACAGACATATGAGGGAAGAAAAAAAAAAGATTACGACAAACAATGGGAAGAAAGGTCAGAGTGTGAGAGAAATAGTGGAAGAAAAAGGGCATGAAAAGATAAAAGTAGGGCTAAATAGGTGGGGAACGTAAACAAAACATGAATCGTATTTTCTGCAATAAATTCTCGGTATTATGTGTTATATTTAATATAAAAAATTGTATGTTACTTACTTAATTAGTTTATGTATATTGTTTATATTGTGTTTATGTATATATTATGTTTCACGCGGTGGGAAGCAGTATAAGAACACAGAGGAGACACTTCCGGGCTGGATGTGAGTAGAGGGAGTAAGGTATATAAAATAACAATGGAAAAACGCGAGGGAGGAAGAGGGAAGGAAGGAAAAAAAAGAAGAAAAGCGAGATATTGAAGGGACAGGATAGTAAGGGAACAAAGAATAGTAAAAATTATGTTCAGTTTTAGGTGTCCGCGCACAGCTACATTAGTGGCAACGGAAGACTATGCCTTAGCCAGAACGAACTTACAACAACTACTCCTTAGCTCAGAGCCGGTCCTGAACTCCTCAGAACTACTGCAAGGCAGAATATCAAGAACTGGACCCGTTCCCTGTTCAAAATCAGTTAGACTGTACATCCAAAACAGTGCTAGTCTAAGATCCTCATTCAAGAACCTTCACCAGGACGTTCCAAGCAAGTCCTTTTTTAAATAAAAAAAAAGTTAAGAATTATAGTAGGTTTGTTGACAGGTTGTTCTCTTTTTAAGAAACACCTCTACACTGTGGGATCAGTCTTTGTCCCAAGTGTACGTTCTGTGAAAAAGGGAAGAAATCTCCCCGCTCCTAATCTTCTCACCCAATGCCTCAGACGATCAGTACTGTTGCACTGACACTTTTGCAATACGCTTCCGGAGCCAGAGGAATTACGAAACGCCCAATGGGCTACTTAGGCCTGAGTGATGCGGCTTTTTGCACCACCACAGTTAGAATTAGAAGATTGTTCAGCATGTGAGAGATGAGAGAAAATGATGATAGAAATTAGAGATGGATAGAGAATGAAGCAGAAAACAAGAGGGAGGAAAAAAAGAGTTGGATTTAAGCATCAAACAAAAATTCGAACTAGAAGAATGGGTTAAGAATTTTTTGTAAGGACTGTCGATCGTTACAAATATGTCCAAAATTGAGAATTTTTGTTTTATGAATAGCATACACTCATGAAGAAGCTCCTGAATGGTTGCACTACTGTCAGAGGCACTGTACCATCTAAAATTTCCCCACTCATACGCGGCTATTATTGCATAACAGCAGAACACCAACTATGGATTTACTAAACGTGTAATCCTTTGATGTTCTAGTCACAATCACATAGGTAATATGTTCTTGTGCTTCGACAACCGTATCACATAATTAGACCATACGTTTGTGTTCTATTAGACATATATTATATTTAATGAAATAGTTTGACGACAGAAATGATGAAAATAATTCAACACATCGCGTGATAACGTCGTAACGACTAGATATTTCATGTTTATGCAAATATTGATTTCCTGATAGTCCTTGGAGACTAGAATATTATGATATAAGTTAAGTGAATTTTTAAATTAGAATGACAAAATAATCGTTTTGGAATTAAAAAGTTATTTTCAATCATTGTTATGATATACCGTCTGTCTATACAGTAACCCCCCCCCCCCCCAAATAACTTTTGAACTACTTCATATTTTACCACAACATTTGGTGTGCTTTAATGGAAAATTAAATACTATTTTTTAGCCAATAATTAAATTTTGTATCATTCAAAATGGCGGTTGGGCGCCATTTAGAATTTTTTAAATAGATAGCGGCGTCGAGTGACACCTCATTTGAAAGGTCTTATAGTTCTGCATCTGATCCTAGAGTGTCAAAGAGAAATATTATTCAGCCATGACAAAATGGCGGATTTTAAACAAATGGACTCACTCAATTCAAAATTGTTTTGATTTTTTTATCCAGTAGTTCACTTTTTTATTTGCAGGACAAAATTTTACCGAAAATATCTCAGGTGGCTGGAAATAATGTTGAAAACGTTATGTTCCAACAAGACGGTGCGCCGCCTCATTATTATAGGGTTGGTTCTGACTTTCTCAACGGACATTTTTTTGGCAGATCGATGTTAAGGCGGGGGCTTGTAGAATAGCCGGCTCACTCCCCAGATTTAACTTCCTTAGATTTTTTTCTATGGGAATATCTGAAATTGAAAGTGTACAGAACCCGTCCAGAAACAATTGAAGAACTGGAGCAACGCATTACAGAAGTTTGCGCAGAAATATCACTCCAGAAACTTATGAAAATGTAAGGCAAGAATTTCATAACGGACTTTTTATGTGCCAAGAAGTGAACGGTGAAAATTTCTAACACTTAATTTAACTTCTTTTTGCTTTAATTCTTAGTTTTTTAAGTAGACTTCTTTATCTTCAAACATATGTCATTTTGTTATGGCTCAATATTTCTTTTTAAAACATAAGGATCAGACGCAGAACTAAAATACCTTCCAAGCGCTGCCACTCGACCCCCTTTCTATTTAAAAAAAATTCAAAATGGCGCCCAGCCGCCATTTTGAATGATACAAAATTTAATTATAGGTTTAAATATAGTATTTAGTTTCCCATTACAGCACACCAAATTTTGTGGTAATATATCAAGTTCTTCAAAAATTAGTTGGGGCGGGGGGGGGGTTACTTTATGGACACAGTGTATATGAATTTTAAAAAGTCTGGCTTTTCTATTAGTAAAAGGTATCTCTTTGCTATTCGTAACATAGAAATCTAAACATTGTTTTTAGAAATGTCTACACTTGAAAGGACCATACCTTTATTTACCGTTTCTACCGTATTTTAACGGACCAACCTCATTTTCATTATTTTAAGTTTTTTATATTTCTCTTGTTCTTGTAAAACGCAAAGAAACGTGGACGATTTAGGTAAATATGTACGAGAGCCACTTGATGAAATTGTGCCTTATAAGAATTTTTGCCAATTCAAGTACGGTTAGACAGACGAGCATTCTCTAAAAGACTAATTTCTTATATAACATCAATCTAAACACTAGAAGAGCTGGTTTCATTATTCTCAAAGGAGGCTGAAAAAAAGCTTGCATGCTTTACAATATAGCATGTACTTATGTAAGGGTGCTCTCGGTCAATAAATCTGGCTTTTGTCAGCATGTCTTGAGGTTTCGGTACACATAAGATCGATACCGAGCACACAAAGCTTAATAAATGTGTCAGATCGTGTACATGAAGGATGAAGGCTGGAGTCGGACAATAGGCTGTTAAGGATATGTATCGAAAATGGTTATAAAATATCGGCGAAGGGAAGTCGTTAAAGAATTATGGTGCGAACATTTAGGGCATGTTTTAACGAAAACGTTAACAACAGAGAATTATGGAAACGGAAGGAAGTCAATTAAAGCAGAAAAGCGGATGACGAGATACAAACACCTTTCAAAACAATACACCAAGTTTACTTTCGAGAATTTCGGAACACGCCGGAGATTAAATCGAAAAGCAAAAGTTTTAAAAGCCTCTATACGACACGGCAAGGCAAAATAAGTCTAGTGGAAAGAACAAATCTGATTTCTAATACCTCGTCCCCGTGTTGCCTTTCCAGTACATTTGCTCGAGTCATATCATATTTATCAAACGGTTTCCCTCATCCACCATTCACAACTAACACGCCGACTTCTCTCTTTCGGTACCGAAACGTACCGCTAATACTTTAGCTAACCCATTTTCTGAATTTTTTACTAGGACGCATATGGTGTGCACTGTGCAGTGCACTTTTCCTCTGCTAAATCCAACCAAATCTTTTAAGCAGATTAAAGAAGCTTGTTGGGAAATTTTATAATTATCACTAAAGCTGCTTTTATTTACATTTTTTTAAATTTAATATGAAGATTCTATATTTATAATTATGGGGCGCCAAGTGTAAAGTGAAAATTTGCTGTGCATTTCACGGTATTTAAGGCAATTTGTCCCAATATTTATTATATATACACACATTTAGCTAACTGCTTTTTATTTTAATGAATCATTCTAGATTTAAATAAATTCTTAAACATTTGGTTTAAAGATTGTAACATTTAATAAAGCATTAGAGATTTAAATAAATCTTAAAACATTTACTTTAAATTTTCAAATATTTAGTAAATCTTTATAAATCTGCACATATTCGTTTTAAATCTTTCAATATTTAATAAATATTCGCAGATTTAAATAAATCTTTACCGATATTAATAAATCCTCACAGATTTAAATAAATATTTCAACATTTAATTATAAGCTGTCATATTTAATGTTAACTTGTCATATTTATTTGACCTTGGTAGACCCAGCCTACATAGAAGACCAAGACCGTTTACATTGGTGGTAACGTTCAACAATTATGAAAACGTTTTCCGTATTTCAAAAATTTGTACAATTAATGTTAGTTCAGTCATCAATAACAACATATTTAACAACATAAACATTGCATAATTTATTATTCATACAATGAAAGTTTTCTCAATATTCCCTTGAAAATGTAATTTTCAGTCTGTTTTGTTTAAGGGTCGAACGCTCCCACCATGACCCTGCCTTGCGCCATACTACCGCTGTAAACGGTCTTGGTGTGCTAAGTCGGCTGGGCTCGCCAAGGTCAAATAAATATGACAGGTTAACGTTAAATGTGACAGCTTAGAATTAAATGTTGAAACATTTATTTAAATCTGCGAATATTTATTAAATATTGAACGATTTACAACAAATATGTGCAGATTTAGCTAAATACATACAGGTTTACTAAATATTCGAAAATTTAAAATAAATGTTTTAGGATTTATTTAAATCTCTAATGCTTTATTAAATATTGGAATATTTCAACCAAATGTTTAAGAATTTAGTTAAATCTAGAATGATTTATTAAAATAACAGGCATTTAGCTAAATGTGTGTATATATAATAAATATTGGGACAAATTGCCTTAAATACCGTGAAATGCACAGCAAATTTTCACTTTACACTTGGCGCCCCGTATATAATAAGTATAAATGTTTTCATTTTAGAAGAAACACTCCAACTGTGGAATAACATCACTTGAAAAATACAGCACCCTTCCACACAAGTAACTCAATACCGGATACGTATTTCGACAGCAAAGCTGTCATCATCAGTGTTAAACTGACACTTGCCACGTGTCAGTTTACCACTGGTGATGGTAGCTTTGCGGTCGAAAGACATATCTGGTATTTAGTTATTTGTGTGGAAAAGTGCTGTATTTTTCAAGTTTTCATTTTATTTCAATTTTCATAAATCGAATTGCAAAAATCTAAAATAATTTTCATTCATTACCAACCAAGATGAATACTTTAGAAGTTGAGAATTTTAAGTAAAGTAAATATTTTACTGCAAATTGTGAAGTTTTGAGTTTTACAATTGATTTTTTTGATTTTTCTGGCATGATGTAGCATGTAAATCATCGCCAAGGTATTATATTAAATTTAAAAAATTCATTCGTTCAATTTTGAAAAATGTTTTTTTTTATCTCGTGCTATTCACGGATCTAACATGCTTAACCCAGAAAAACCCAATTTAATTACCAAACTCGTCCCCGCTGTGAAATTTGTAAAAATCCTGCTACAGCTAGGCCCGAACTCGGGTCGGCCGAATAAGACTGCGAGCTCTTAACTCGCAGACTTATCGCGACCGCATGGTAAATGTTTTCACACCTTTGAAATTTTTGTCATATTTATTTGACAAGAAACTTTATATTTCAACAACAATTAACGTGTACAAATAGAGCAACATTAAACAAAGAGATTAATTCCAAAATTTTTACAAAGAATAGAAAGCAAAATAAACAAATTAATTAGTTTCAACGAACAACAAACTTTATATTAATAAATTATGTCGAAAGACAAAGAACAAGCGGCTCGGGCAACAGTTGAAGCTTCAGAAAGCTGCGATCCGCGTAGAGACCAGGCCAGGCGCTTGCGTGTCCTGGCGTCTTTGCAAGGCTCTGCTTTGACTGAGAAAGAGCTCGTAGAGCTGAGGATTTTGCCAAGACCTAGTATAGCCGCTGCTTCCCTCTTAAAGAAGCTAGTAATGTTGTGGTGTTTTTTAGAATCTTGATATAGCTTCTGCTTTGCTCTAGAAGGAACATGTGGAGTTGTTAGGCTTTAAATCGTTCTTTAATTCTATGCTAGAGTTTTCAGTGGAGCTAAGGGCTGGTCGGCTCTTGCAGAAAGCGACTCGATTCCTATGCTGGATGCAGCTCTAATAGAAGCTGAGAGGTTGGATTTTGTTTTGGGCCGTTCTGATCCATCCTGAAGCAAAATTTTCTACAGTTTGTTTTTTGAACCGTTTTGATCGATTCGGAGAAGAAAAGGACTGATTTTTAGCAAAATCTACACGCAATACAAGCAAAAAACAACAGGACGTAGTTTTATTTATTCTATTAACATTTGTCACAGCTAGTGATATTTCGAATGAAAATAATCAAACCATTCGATTATAGAAGTACCTCAAGAAGTTACGAAAATCATTCGCAGGATTTCGCGAATTTAAAATTTTCTGTTTTTTGTGTTTTATTGTGAATATTACTGATATTGCGAATAGCAGGCACAGCAGTTTCCACTGCACTGTTTTGTTTCTCGTAGTCATTTCAGTGCAACGTAGGACTTGAAAATTTAATATTGCCCTCATGCCCTACTTTTTACCGGATGGAAACATCCGAATGATTTTGTTCGAATGCATCGTTCTACTTTAAAATTCATTCGAATGCCAATCATTCGACTATGAAATTCATTCCATTATGCCGATCACTAGTTAAAACTAGTAATTTGCTTCTCACAGCATTGAAATAAAGTGAAACGAGCCGTGGTTACTATGCAGAGAGAGGTAGAGAAAGGGGGGGAGAGAGAAGAACAATATCCGCAGTGATGAATTTCTAATAAAAATAGTCGAATTTTTCGATTATTAATATATATCACGAGTGAGGGCGGAAAATCATTTAAAATAAAAATCATAGGAGAACGAATCATTCGATTATTGAAATCATTCAATTATGCCGCAAATGAACGAGATAAAATTCGTCGTTGTAAGTAACCACGCCCTTCTTCGGCGCTGATTGGCTGTTAATGGGTAAATGGTTTTAGGTTTCTCATTAATTTCTAGAGTTTGTAGAGTGAGAATGTGAGCGGTCGGCTGAGAACATTTCAGTTCGTTAAATTATGTTAAATTTTCTAGACGAAAGTCAGTTAATTGGGTGCGTGGTTCTGAGCAGGGCGACACCGGTTCGATTTAGGTTATGGACCAACTTTGAGCAACCCACTAAACTTTTCGTACACTTCGCGGTTCAGGACTTCTCTAGAAATGAAGCGCAACTGAAATCAGTAGAGCTTCCGAAACCTTCTTAAAGTTGTAGGTACGCTTTATCTAAACGGTGTCATAAACTACAAATTAGATAGAACCCCTAAACAGAGCACTAAGTTGTAGGAAAAGGGCACGTATATATATAAAATCTTGGCAAGCGATTTTATTTTGTTTAATTTTAGTGCAGTGCTTTAGAAAACAAATTTAATTACAACTAAACTATTTATAATTATAATTCTTAGGTTACGTCTTGATTTAAACCACGAACTATAAAATTAAAGATCCAATCACATTATAGCGGTGTTTAGATGTTTATTCCCTCTCGGAGTCCCTTTTAAAGGCCATCCTTTTCCCGAGACCTTCCAGGGACCTAAATAAGAGACTCGAAAGTCGCTCCTTAGAAATACTGAACGAAAGTATAATCCTAGCCTGCCAGGATAATTTATTTAGGCAGTGAGATAGTGGAGCGATTGACCGTTCCATGGACTTCGCGATTTGTACCGGGAGTTAAAGCAGAACTCCGATCAAATAAACTACCCTTTCGTTGCTTAAAATTTCAGCAGGAAGAAAAAGGTAAGAAGACAAACAAGGCGTCGCGTCGTTACGCTCACGCATGTGCAACTTGATGCAGCTGTTTTTGTTGAATCACATTTCGCAAATGTCCTAAACGAAGTTGTTGTAGTTTAATTAACTTTGGTCGATGACTTTTTCGTGTTTTTCAGTTAGCATTGTTTAATTAATTATGGGACCGTTAAAAGTTATCTCTACACACACACCCATAAAGTTTATTACGGAATTTTACTTCGAGACAACATAATCAAGAGACTGGCTGTTCGTAATCAACCGAATGAGTAATAAAATGCAATGTAATAATGCAACAGAGTAAAGCGTATAAACGCTTACGTGTGTACTCTTGATTCTATCTCACATTGCACTCTGACTTGTTTTGAACCGTTTAAATTTAATGTTTCCGTTATTTCAGGCAACATCTTGTCCTTATTTGGTGTTGCTTCATTATTCATTAAGTCATAAACTGTGAATAATTAACTACAATTATTTTCGCTAAATAATGTATTATCAACGACTAATTCATAACCGGTTGCTACGGTAACTAAAGGGGCACGGCCAATATAAACTTATGTTCGGTGAAGCAATAGCCCAGTTATTCTTATTACTTTCCTATATTTTAAGTCGAGGAATGTATTGATTTTATGAAAATCAAACGATAACTTGCTCCTTGTTTTACTAGATACCAACATAATTTAAAAAATCGAGTTGCTAATTTTCGGTAGCAATTTTTGAAAATTTCAAAATTTATAATTTTGAGTTTCTATGGTTTCGAGAACAATACCACCTATGTCTTGAATATAAATTGTAGGTACATTACAACTAGTAATGGGATACTTCGAATGAAATCAATCGAACTATTCGATTATTGAAATACCTCGAAATATCTCGAGAGGTTGCAGCAAATCATTCGAATGATTTCAAGATTTTCAAATTTTCTGTTTAGTCTGCTCCGGAATCGAGCCTTGAAGTGTTAGCCATTATATAGCTAACTGCAAATGTCCAATGCGATTGCATGAGTCCTCAAGTCGTAGTATCATGATGCGAATCTTTACAGAATTCACAAAATTCGTATGAACAACAATGGAATGATTTGATTGTAACATTCGGATATTACTGATATTAGGAACAGCAGACACAGCAGTTAGCATCGCACTGTTATGTGCAGTCATTTCAGCGCAGGGTCTATTAGAAAATTTTGATTGCTGATGCTCTAAAAGACTAAATATTAAAAAATATTGTCACAATAGTGACCTAGTTTTAATTAGAATATTTAGTATTATTACAACTAATTATTAAAATAATTAAGATATTAAAACGTGTTGCGCTGTGTTGCAATACGTAGTATTGATCTGATCACCTCATGTTTATTTTAGGAACATCTAGGGGTTGTATGCAACCTTTTCTTGTTGCACTCTTGTGAGACAATTACATATAATATTGATTGGTCTATTAATAACCAAATCTGGGTCTCGGATGCATACATGAAAAGGTGCAGTGCACCATATTGATTATTAATAAAACTCCCAACCTGCTTCACAGCGTATAAAAAGGATAAAGCTTGGTGGTACTATGACAGTCTACAGCCGAGCTTGGCTAGAGCTAGTTAGTCTAGCTGGCCTAGTTCGACCTAGCCTAGAATCGACATTAGTCTTTGCCATCTACCATAGCTACGACTCAAATACCTCTCGCATATTGGGGGCATTGAGCCCCAGATTACCAAACTGTATTGTAACTCATTTAAGTAGTTTTAGCTTAGTATTAAATAATATTGTAAACCATTAATTAAATATATCTCTGTTGAATTTTGGCTGTTCTAATAATATATCTAGACATTATGTCACAAGCTATATGTTGATAAAAACAAAAGGGACACTACACAACAAAAATATAAAAATTCTGTATACAGGCTGAGTCAAGCTATACGCCTTTTTTTTTAGTGAGTTTATTATTAGGAATATATTAAAAATTTTTGGTGTGCATATGTTTCGAAGGGTGCTCTACAACCTGGCACAGTCAGTTTTTTGATTGGACTTCAAATGTCAAAATAGCGATTTTCAACTGTTTATTTTTAAATGGAACGGTACGACTTTTTTTGGCTTAAACGATGCTGTATGATGTTTACAATATGATCCTTACTGAATTTTTTCACAATTTTTAAGATTCAGCCTTAAAATATGCATTCATTATGTTAGTCTAGTAGGCCGGGACCTGCGGAACGTACTTTGATGTAAACACAAAACGATTTAATGGTTGGCAGTATGCATAGTGAAATCATTATTTTAATAAACATAAAAAAACAGAAACTCGGGTATTTAGATTACATTAAATAATAGTTACTTCAATAATAGGATAAAATCGAATGAAAACTATAAGTTTATAAACTAAACAAAATTTCAATAAAAAAAAACTAATTAGTTTTTATCCAACAAGAAACTCAAAGAATTGGAAATGTTTACTTACAAGCAATTGTTTCATCAAAAGTTTACTTATTTTACGCAAAAACATGGTGACGCGTGCGTACGTACCGGCCTACTAGACTAACATAATGAATGCTTATTTTACAGCCGAATCGTAAAAATTATGAAAAATTCAGTAAGGATCATACTGTAAGCATCATACAGCATCGTTTAAGCCAAAAAAAGTGGTACTGTTTCATTTAAAAATAAACAGTTGAAAATCGCTATTTTGACATTTGACGTCCAGTCAAAAAACTGAATGCGCCAAGTTGTAGAGCACCCTTCGAAACATATGCATACCAAAAATTTTTAATAAATTCCTAATAATAAACTCACCAAAAAAAAAAGGCGTATAGCTTGACTCAGCCTGTATAGTTATTAATAACTGTTTATTGTAAATAAAACAATTCTTAACTTCAACAGGGTCTTTTATGTTAGCTTTATACGTATTTCGACGTGTTTGCACGTCATTATTAAAAGCAAGATTAAAAGTAAACAGTTGGTGTTGCTATAGGAACAATAAATCTTCATAACTTGATCTTGGTTTTCTATATCTGCGTCGAAATACGTATAAAGCTAACATAAAAAACCTGCTGAAGTTAAGAATTGTTTTATACACAATAAATTAAAATGAACTTCGACGAAGTAAAGCTCGAACTTATAAATAAATTAATAACTGTATTTATAACCAACTCAAGAATAACAGTTAACTCATCAAAATTACCTTAAACTGGTTGTATTTTGAAAAAACTACATACTTTTCTGCACAAATTGCAAAGTTATTGTATGAAAATTTTGTGAAAAACAGATGTGTTTGTTTCTGCTCTCATTTTAAAAAATATTTGAATTATAAAACAGAAAAATGTATCCACAAATACAAATAGTTTATGCAACTATTACTCAAAAACAGTCCAGAATTAAAAAAAGACACCGAAGGTTTAACTTGTAGGGGGAAGGTGAAATAAACAAAATACGGTGGTTAAGTTACTGGAGCATAATTCCCGAGGGAATGGTACCAATAACGACTACTACAAGTTACAACTTACGGTGAACCACTGCATGTGTGTCTGAGCATTCGAATTTCGAACTATTCAAAGTTGAGGGTTTACCTTGTTTTTGTTGAGCGGTCCAAAGAAAGACGATGAGGACGAGAACTCATCCATAGCTCATTCGGAAAGCAAGCAGAGAACGTTTTTACTACTTTTTACCGCATAGGTTCATCCGAATGATTTTATGCAAATGAAACAATCGATTATTAAAGTCATCTGAATGGCAATCATTCGATTATGCCCACCTCTACCTGCAACTCTTTACATTGGCACCTTCTTAGTGACTCACATATCGTATTATGTCAATAAATTACAAAAATAATTTCTACAAATTCCCATTTTATACTTTAAAATTCAGTGTAAAATAAGAAATGTGTGCATCGTATCAATCCTAAAGCATAAAATTTAATTAGATAGCATTTGTAACTTTTATATTTTGAATATTTTGAGTTAACAATCGAAAAAAAAAGCAAAATATAAACTTGCTAATTTACGGTTCCGTAATCAAAAATGTTCATTTTAACACGAATCAGATCCTTTAAAAATAACGAGAAATTTGTTAATTTAAAATAATTAGAGCAAACTCGACGCCTACTCAAAAGAGCAAGCAGAAACTCGCGTCACGCTTGCGATATAATAATTATGTACTCATAATAAAATTGTTTTCCCCCAAACGCGTTC
This sequence comes from Ctenicera cuprea, assembly GCA_958336395.1. NCBI lineage: Eukaryota > Metazoa > Arthropoda > Insecta > Coleoptera > Elateridae > Ctenicera > Ctenicera cuprea. The sequence continues at coordinate 13,542,629 of OY284491.1, forward strand.
CATGTCGACGTCGCTTTTTTCCCTAATAATCGGTACAGAATTAAGTAAAAAATAATAGCGTTGGCTTTCATAAATTACGTAATCAATTAAAAAATTAAAACGGAATATGATCCTAACAATAATTTGTGGTCGCGTGGCAGCTAACGCCGCCTTCTAAGGGTTGTAAGCAAGTGGTGGAACACGTCATCGGGTTATTAAGAATTTATTGTATCGTGCTGAAAGATATTCCCACACCTAGTACAACTCTTGTGGAGGTGAAATTATTTATTCGAAGTCGAGTGATAAATATTGCAAGACCAGATAGTAGATACCGATAATACCGTCTTCTTAATTCTAAGCCTTACTAAGGTTGTTGTAATACAATTACTGCCTGCGTGACTGTTGTGTGCTTAACTAAACTTAAATTTATGCATGTTTTGATTTAACTATGAGAATACAAGTGTAGTTTGAACCCGAAAACGAACGTAAAGCAATCAAGTGTTTGATTTATGCCAAATAAGATTGCTTGCGAATAAAAAACATAATACATTAAAATATCAAATTTGTTGTCAGCCAGAAAATTGCTTGGAGGGGGAAGAGCCCCCTCCCCTAAATACTACAACATCAAAAAATTAGAATTTTATTCTGTTTTCGATAATAATCAATTTAATAACATCGTGTAGTTAGCTTTCGAGAAATAATTTTTAAATGTTTCCAAAATTAATAACTTTCCATTTCGATGATTAGTAAGGTTTCTAAGAGATTTTTATAGGTTATCATGTGGGGCAGTTACGCAGCGAATTTTACACGTAAGCTGTGTTTTGGAAAAAAATTTGTATTTTAGTACACTTATATGCTAGATAGCACGGGATATCCTGTGGACGTCTATTGTAGGTGCAATACACATCCCCACGTCCATGGACATAGAACGGATGCCCAGAGAATATCCAGAATTGGATGTCGGTCAGACATTCTGCAAAGACTTCCTACAGGATTCCAGTTTATATCAGTTTTTGTTTCTTTATGAAGTTGTATTAGTACTTGTACACTAAATGGCGCTTTCTACTTAAGTGCCGGGTTAAAAGATATGAAAAACTTAACTACAAAGTTAAATAAAGAGAGCATAAAGAAATGGTTACGGTCGTCTAAGGAATAACCGATTTAGAAAAAAATCATCACTGAATTTGTATTAATATTATTCTTTTATTAATAATTAAACAATATGACGAATTTCTAGTATAATATTTTTTATAGACAAATAATTTTAGAACAGAAACTTAATTGAGATAATTATAACCCATAAAATTATCTGAATAACATCCAAACAGGACCTCTTATGTACATCTGTATAGCATGTCTTACGGAGATCCATTGAGGGTGTTTTATGGACATCCGTTGAGGATGTCTTATGGAAATCTATTGAGTATGTCTTAGGAACGTCCGTAGTTGTGACAAATAGACTACGTATGGACGTCCTTCATGTCCTCTTGATGTTGTATGAACATCCACAACATCCATGAAGCATGTCCATAAAACGTTCTATAAACGTCCTTGTGGTATATGGCTAGAAAACATCTTGAGGGCTTGTTACCAAAGGAGCGCAATTCCAAATTTCAAAATGGTTTTATTTGTAGAAATAATCTTTTAACTAATTCGGGGCAAAATACTGTTTACAACTAAAATATTTCTTAATGAAAGTTGTTCACTTTTTAAATATTTGTATTTATATGCATAGAATAGTTCAAAATAAATTTTATTACTTACAGAATGTTTTTAAATAAAAGCACATTGATGTATTTATTTAAAAATTGCTCAGTTATTAAACGACTCTTTTATAAATTATCAGTAATTAAACATACCTTTGATAAAGTTTTCCTGGACAAAAAATTGTTTTTCTTCTGCAATATAGTGAAAATGATCAAATAAACCAGTTTTTTAATGGTTTTTGATGCAATCCAAAGCCTAATAAGAAAACACAAAAATAATCAACGGTCGGTCCATGTTTACGTTTGTTTGGTAATTCTAAACAACTTTTCAAACAACTTCTATATTTATATTTCTGCATATAACGGCACAACCGGTGTACTTAGGGTTGCCACTCGTTCGGTATTCGTCCGGACAGTGGTAATGTTTAAAATTCCGCGCCTTACTTAAAGCTCTCATTTTACTTATGAATTAAATTTTAACGTGCACTGTTCGAAATTCGAAATTCTTTTTCTATACAGAAACATATTTTGAAATGTGTTCAATCCGAAAAACAAATTTGTTGAATTGATAAAAAATTATTTTAAATATTTTTTGAACATAAAACTTCTACTCGTCCGCAGGAGGTGGCGCGCATAAACTTTCAAAACACTTGTCACTCTTTTGGCGTCCGTTGCATGTTTATGTTAATTGTCTTTACACAATTGTCACGCAATAAGGCATGTGAGACAAATAGGTTGGATCACAGACATTTTACTTTTCAATTAATGCAACAATTATAACGAAACGTTTGCTTCAAACAATTAAATATCACAATTCTACCTTAGTTTGGCTAACTAAACGTTTTCAGTAGTTAAATGCGGCATTTATACCTAGATCGAGTCGTGATTAGGTAAAATTTGAATTCATGTACGTTGCCGCCGCATAAAATGCTAGCGCGACTGTGCCACCTCGTATGAACGAGTAGAAGCTTTATTTTAAAAAAATCAGTGTTTTCACCATTTTGAATTCAGAGATTTGGGGAAAAATATTTGATTTGTCTGCCCGGTCTAATAAATTTCGAAATTAATATTTAAAAAGAAATTTCGTTTCCTAAACGTTTTTAAAAGCTTCCACTTTGAATTAATTTTTGTTATACCTGGGTGTTCTAAATTTCGATTCGAGCACATCGAGAAAATAAAATAAAAATTCGAAACAGGATGTGGAAGTTACTTGGAGATATACGTTTGATACGGGAACATTTAAAACGGTTAATGGTACCTTTAGCGCTAAGGAAACAAAAAAGATATGGGTTAGGTAAAAGAACAAAAAGGTCTTTAGTTGGTGGTTGTTTGACCCTAGATACAAATGCTATAGGGGAGTCGAGAGACTATCAAGTGTGTTTGCAGTCTCATAAAAAGTGCAGTCGGAACTCGGGAAGTTAGCAGTACACTTCGCCAGACATTATCTGGAAGTCAATCGAAGTCGACAAAAACAAAAACGATTACTCTCTCAACTGGAACTGCCATTAAACCTGAGAGAGGAACGAAGGAGGAACAGAATATTTTAACTCTCGCGAAAATTGAACCAAATTGCTTTTATCGCGTCATTACCAATTAATTCGTCCTTATCTCCGTAGCACCTTCGTTTTATGAAGTTATTCGTCAAAACGACCCACTCAAAAGATACTTTTATATCACACCCTTCAAATTTACACTTGAGACCTAAAAATGTATTTTGGTCAAATTGAAAATTGATTCAATAACTAAAATGAACTAACCAATTTAACTCTATTTGCCACACTTCAAAAATGTTTACTTTCTTATTTTAAAAAAGTGCGGCCGGTTAACCCAGAAGAAAAGCCAATAATGCTATAATGAGATATGGTAAGTAAAATTCAAAGTCTCCCCATAATTATTAGTGTTAGCTTTTGATATTTGATTATCTTATACAACCCCATTTTGAGTAACAGTAATCGCAATTAAAAAACTAACTAACTTAAAATTTACTAACAGCAAGTTCGAACCTCAGTGGCGGACAAAATATTTTCGCGGCGGGCGGTCGCTACCGTGCCCTGGTCACCATACGCTCCTGGGATACAATTAACGACGCTTCTCGTAAACATTGAGCGATCAGGAAAGTAACAAGGTCGCGCGCAACATGTACATGCACAGTGCACACTTGACCAGAAAGATAAAAACGGCGAGTTTATGTTTGGACGCGCTGAATTGCTTAAATCTCCAATTTGGTTGCCAATGTAAAGTCTACACTGATGAATACAATAAGTTTTGTAACAGGTCAACCCTCCTCGGAACTGCTTTTTCTGGAGAAGTGAACTACCCTGGATTGGGTAGTACGGTAGTATTAATTTTCCCAACTTTTGCTGAAAAGCTAGTCGGGTGTCCAATCGAAAGTTTAATCGATAACGATGTATTTCTTGACCAAAATGGCTAACGCCTTCATCTCTGTAAATAAAAAATCTTTCGCACACAAAAGGATTTTATTCACTCTAAATGAAGTCCACTGCTGTCTGTAACAAAACAATGAATAATTAAACCTTGCTGTTTGCTGGTTGCACCGCGATCACACTTTGGCAGGATCGAATTTTCAAGAGGAAAAATAATTAGTTGTTGTGTGTTTTCCAGTGAGATTTGATTAGGTAAGTAATGAGTTAGTATTCTTTACTGGCTTTAATTGACTTATATTTAAACATATCTACGGAGCTTGTGCCAATCGCACGGGGTATAGCGTGGAAGATTTTACGTCAAAACGTAAAATTGAAAGTCGTTTCGGTGCAAATGAATTTTAACAATTTTAACTGATTTAAGGAGTTTTTCAATTTAATAAATTAAAAAATTTGTTTTTTTCTGGAAAAAAAGGTAAATTGGTGTCGGTTCAGCTATGAAAGGATGGCAAGGATGGGTTAGAACAGGGAATTTAGATAAAGGGAGATTTTCGTGGAAGGTACTGTCCCAGTATTCACGTTTTGGCCCAGGAAAATCACGGAATAAACCTAAACCAGGACAGTCGCCAGGGCTGGAAATCAAACCCAAAGCTTCCCGAATGATAGGCGGACGCGTTAACCACTAAGCCACTTCTTTCGGCGTTAATTCTGGGTAAGTCTTTGGGTTTTACACCTATGAAAATTTGGAAGGAGGTTGGATGGGAGACGAGCTTCTCCGAAGAACGGCGCTCTAAAGCAATCGCTCGACGGGTTTATGCCCACTTGAGGTGCCACTGCAACTAGGGACAGACCCATGCTTCTCCCCCAATATTCTAGGCAGTTGGGAAAATCACAAAGTTGGAAAAGTTGTCGAAACCCGCATAAGCGCAGAAAAGTTGTAAAACATGCGGTCAACACAAAAAATTTGGAAAAGGAATTTTAAAACCGGGTATTTTGCTTCTAATCAAGTTGGGTATGTATTATTTATTATTATATTGGCTTATTTATTGCATACCGTATAACAATTTACAAAAGCTAAGCTGCATTCAGTCAGGATTCTAACGAGCCGCAGCTGATGGGAACCGGGAAAATGTTATATTACGCTTACGGCGCACCCGCACTTGATGCAAATTTATGGCACACTTGACACTGGCAGTCTAGTTCGATAATCAAATTCTTGCAAAATAACTATTTTTTTTATAGGATTAAAATCAACAGTGTTGCCAATGTGTGGGGAATTCTCAAAAATGGCTGGAATTTTTAAATAATGCTTGTAAGTTCTTTTTGTTGATATGACATACACGTCCGTTTAAAATACAGTTTGAATCTTTGCACATTTAAAAAAAATTTAAACTACGCATTTTGCTTTAATTTGTCCAAAAGACTGGCGTAGTATACGCCTGTGATGGTTTGACCTTTTGGAAGGTAATCAATCAGAAGAATACCTTTTGCATCCCAAAAATGAAAGCCATTACCTTTCCTGCAGATGCAACAGCCCTTGCCTTCTTTGAAGGAGGAGAATCACTGTGCCGCCACATTGTTATTTTGTTTCCGGCGTATAATGATGAACCCAAGTTTCATCTGTGGTGATAAATCGACGAATAAAATCCACTTTGTTGTTTTGAAAACGCTCCAAACACTCACGAGAAATTTGCGTTCGCACCAATTTTTGATCAACACTGAGCAGTCGCGGCACCCACCTCGTGGAGGTGCGCGTTCTTTGGAGCTTTTTACAGGCTCCGCTATCTTAAACATCTTCAACCGACGGACTTTTAACAAAACATTCATTTAAAAATAAAAAAATACGGTGCTTATATTTTTCATCCTATAATGTAAATTTGATTTTAAAAAAAGTGCCCATTTTGCGACACTAGTGTGGTTTCATTTTTTTTTCTCTGTGAAAATAAGCTAGTAGATTTATAATTTATGTTATTTGTATCCCCAATTTTTGTTTATCATTATTTCAATTAAGATTTCGTAGCAGTATGTCAAAAAAATAAATTACTAGATAAGAAAGGGCTTTTGGTTTTAGACAAGTTGTAAAAATTTATACAATTTTCAAAAAATAAAAGATATAAACGTAAGTCGAAGCTGCTAGATTGATACAGCCGCCAATCCTACCTCCAATTACTTGCGCGTCTCCTATGTATGCAGCTGGAATGTGTGTAAACCGCGAGTTCGTAGTGGCACAGATGGATATGCGGGTGTGTTCGGTCGTGCTACTTTTTTACTGCATAAGTAGTTGTGGGGTCGAATCTCGGTTGGGACCAAAGATTTTTATTTTATAGTTCTTTTAAAAAAACTGTTGTTGCGTTTTGCTGTTTACGCGAGGTTATTTGTTAAGAACAGTTATATTTTTAAAGAAACAATACGAAGACAAATTTGCATTCACTCACTGATTGACGCCATACGAACACGCAAGTCTGGTAATAAATTTAAAAAAAAAGGATTTGTTGTTTTCTATTGAATGCAATTTATTAGCAATGAAAAATCGGCTTTAATAGTGCAAATCTCGATGTAAATATCACATTCGCACATATGCGAGCCAATATTAGATGATATTGCGCAATTCAGGATCGGCTGTAAGCCAAGGTGCTAGACGCTAGTACTTTAGATTAAAGTCTACTTTCGTGAAATAACTTTTTCATCTATCACTCGCGGTGAATATTTTTTTAAGAAAATACTTTGGATATATTTCATGTAAACTTTGAAGCGAAATTCCACTCAACCAAATTGATTTTTTTTAAATATTCCGAGACCGTATTTATGTTTCAATTTGGTTTTGTGAAATAAAAACGCAAAAGTTTCCATGGAAACGTCAAAGTTCACAAGTAATATAACTAGTGATTCCGATTTTCTGATAAAATTAAGTTGACTGTAGTTAACGAGACGATAATATTACAAGTGTGAAGCGGGAGTGAAAATCGTTAAAATTAACTAGCACGAGTTAACCATCAACCCAAAGTTATCACAAGAAAATTCCGGTTACGTGTTGTATTACAACGAATCTTATCGGAAGTGATCGTCATTTTTTGTGTGCTTAGCTTGTCACCTTCGTCAGAAGTCCTTTTCCGTGGTTTTTTCACTTGTTTTTAGACTGACAAACTCATTTGATGGGTTGTTAACACGGAAATCGAGCACCCTGATTGACTAAAAGGAATGTTGACCTTTTGTGATCGCGAAATGCTGAAAATTTAAAGAGCGATAATGTTTAAAGTATGGCGAAGTCCTACTAAAGTGCTTGCACCATTTTTAAAGCAAACTTTATGAAATAATTCTATACTTGGCAAATAATGTTTCGCATCTGGAAACTCTCAAGAGCGCTCGGCCACGCGATCGTCGTTAAATTAACAAATAATTTATAAGCTTAAAGTTAAGAATCGATATTTTTGACGTACCTAGAAACTTCTTCCATTATTAATAATGTAGGCTAATTAATGCAAGTTAGCTCGATGACAGCGATCAAATTATTTATTAGAAAAGAGCCGCTCACTCCCAACAATTCGATGTAAAATTTATAAATTCTCCAAGTCTACACGAATTTTGATTGATGACTAATTGAAACGGAAGAAAACTCCATTTTTAGTTTAAATATTTGTTCGTAGCTTGTGGGGGGCCTAAAATGCAAGTTAAAAATAGTTGGATCGAAGAAGGGACATTTACGCAATGTTCTAAAGAGGGGAAAACAAGAAGGTATATTGGCCGTTTATTACGTCACACCTTACAACGCCCTTCTTGATATTGCCTGCTTTCCATATAAACGATTATAGGGGTTTAAATGATATTGGATCCATGCAAAAGAAAATTATATCGATTTATTAGAGGGAAATGCCGCTTGCATTATTTAAGAAGTAATGAAATTTTTTAGGGAGAAATTTTCACCAAAATCTTTTTATCCTCATTATCCTTTTTATCCTTATTATCCTTTTATATTAAAAAATAGAATTATGATTTATTACGCGGGGAGGTTTCGCGATCGCGCGAGCCCAAAGAAAACACATTCTTGTTGAGACGTTTGACGGGAAATTATTTTTTCTTATTATCGTTTTAGATTAAAAACGTAATTTTTAACGGAGGGCGTCGCAGCTTTTATTCCCCGAGAGTGTGGCTATGATTTTGGTATTTTTCAAGAGAAATTCGCAAAATGCGCAGGAGGAGGACGAGGAGGACAAAGTAAATTTTATGCAACTCGAATATTACGAAGGGAAAATATTTGTTTTCGGCTGTAACTGAATTATATCACGAAAGCCTCAAACAAACGTAGGAAATCCAATTGTTGGAGAGCAGAAACCAGAAATTTGTTTAATTGTCTTTGTTTCTCTTTATTACGTTTTTGTCATTCATGAACCTTAATCGAATTTTCGACATTCTTCGTCGACTTAACGAATTAAAATTTGGAACGGCTTGGAATCGTTTGTTGCGACTCATAACCGGGAAATTCCTGCTATCGCCCTTAAAAAAATCTGGGGAACTCAAAGGGCATATAAATTAGCGAGGGCGGTATTTAAATGTTTCGGCAATTAATTATTCTAAGAAGCCTGGCTGAATTCCAAATACAAAATTTGTAAACAGCAAGGTGAATACAAATAACTGTGAAATTAGTTCCGTTTAGAAATTCCTAAGGCGTCTAAATCTTATGTCTCACACATTTCACCGCTAAAATATAAATAAGAGAGGTTTGAAAATTTGAAAAGTCTATTCGTTACGCCGAATAATATTTTTACCGACTTTTATAACTGAAAAACATACCAAGTTTTGAAATAAAATGTCATAATATTCCTGCGAGATTTTAAAAAGTTTGTTTACATGACGTGGCCAATATTTTTTCTACACTCCTGAGTCTTCAAATATACGAAATTCCGGCGGCTTTTAACATCAATTCTCAAGCGGTTCTTCCTGCATTTCTCTTGGTTTAGAACTTTGTTTAACATTTCAAACTATATTTTCAACTGTCGCGCACTAGGAAAATGTAAAATACGAGAAAACAACTCAAATTTTTATGAAACAATGTTTTTTTAATAGTTGTGCTTATGTGAGATGCAATACAAAATTCTCAATCGACTAGGATGAAAGAAAAGCTATTGGGCAACCGCCACGAGATTTTTCTCGCATTTACTGAAATTTTTTGATGTTTAAACAATTTTATTTAAATACAGACAAATTCTTGAAACAAACGTCTAAAAAAATTTTAAAATTTTGCCTTTTTTCTAACAATTAGTGGAAAATTTGAATTACTATGTAATTGTTATAATTTTATAAATTATTGAATACTAAAAACTATGAAAATTTTATAATTTTATAAATTTTGGGAATGCTAAAATTTGGTGTTTTGAGTATTTGTTGTTAATTGCAAACAATATTTATTCATTAAAATCTAAAGTCGATTTCATGACTTGGTGATCGTCAAAGTCGTTTTTTGGTTCAGGTAAACAACCAAAAGCAAACCTACCAGAGGTGCTTTCTCAATGGAAGATGTGGCTTGCACAGATTGGCTATTGGTCATGTGTAGAATACAAATTTAAGATTGTAGTAAATTATTCCTCCCCCGTTCCCTATTTTACGAAGCAGTCTCCCGATTTTATGAAATTTTATGGTTGCAACCAATGTTTATCTATTGAAGTATTCAAACCGATCACGTCCTATACGCCTTTGGATTATTTAATAAAACTGTTCAGGTACACAACCAACAGGCAACCTCTCAGTTTTTTCTAACTGCAATAATAACTGAGATAGCCTGCAAAACCAACGAGCTTAGACCGTTTTGTACACT